>CM055279.1:28346730-28409230 GCA_029237695.1 Conchocele bisecta | reverse complement strand
GGTTGATTGACCGATATCATTGATTGACCGATACATAAATGTAAAGGGAGATAACTGTGGAAGGGGTCCTCATTACAGTGGAAGGGATACGATGATTTTGTTTCATTTACTAATCCCACGTCAAAACACGTTTCAAGAAACTACATGTAGTAAAACAATCAGCGTCTTTGCATTTTGACACATGCTAGTAGAAAATGTGGAATAGGAACAATGAATACAAGAAGTGGTGTCGTGCCTGCCGAGGCATTTGATCGTAACATGATCTTGGGAATGTACTATAGTAAGCATCACAAAAACCGTCAGAGACGTACATGCTTAAAACACGAAAAAGGTCAAAGTTGAAGAACTTTTTGACATAAAACAATGGCTAAGTGTTTCCACAAAAAATATGAAGGTACAAAAGGTCAATGTCATGTTAATGTGGGCGTGAGTGTGTTCCAAATGTTCACATGTATCAAGTGTCCAAATATTGAAGCAATCCATCAAGTAACATAAATGTTATATGATGATGAAGAAACATGTACAAACTTTTTTATGCAAACATGTATTATCATGTATCAAGTGTTAAAATAATGAAGTAATCCGTCAAGTAATACTAAAGTTATACAATGATGAAGAAGCTTGTACAAATGTTTTGATGCAAAGAAAAATGTTTCCACAAAAGATATGAAGGTACAAAAGGTCAATGTCATGTTAATGTGAGTGTGTTCCAAATGCTCACATGTATCAAGTGTCCAAATATTGAAACAATCCGTCGACTAATATTAAAATTATACCATGATGAAGCTTGTACAAACTTTATGACATTTCAGGCGCGACAAAAAACTCTTACAGACTTTTCGACCTTCCGACGTAAATGTACACGGACGTACGTACGTACGGACGGGTGGACGGACGTTCAAACATTTGAGAGTTATGAGCTATTTGTTCTTTAAAAGATCAAAGGATTAGCTCCTAAAGATCAATAGAATTAGGAGCTTACCGACTATAACAAAGGAATCCTTTGTTACTAACCCTTACCCTAAGCTCCTAAACCCCCGATGTTGGCCCGGACAGACGGACGTACATACGGACGGACGAAACCTCAAGAGCAACGCAATATGCCCCATTGCTATCGCATATGGGGTATATTAAATGGCAGTAATAGTAATAATGACTTACCATTGATGAGGGGCAGTAACCCCAGCGCGAGCAAGCCGACAACAAGCAAGATTGCTGTCCCTTTGTCCATGGCTGAATTCTCCGACAAATCGACACAGAGTATATCGAGACTCGTTCAAACTCTATATTTCCCAGTAGCGATGTTCGGATGTTGCCGAACCGTTGTCACAGTGGTGGATGCTGGGAACGGGTTGGTATTTAAAGTGTTGGGTCCTGATGTTGCACGTCATGTCAGTATGTGGGTATGCCTGGTAAACTGGGCCTTATGACTAGCATGGTCCAGTTCCTGATAAGTTAGCGCACTCATGTAGCCGTATGAGGACCTATATTGTTTGTTAGAAGTATGGTGGGCGTTTCACTGACTGAATCGCAAACAGTGTAGATCCTGATCAGACTGCGCACCCGCGCAGCCTGATCTGGATCTACACTGGTCGCGAAGGTGACATGCCACATTTTTCGGTCACACATGAACAAGGAAACGGACTACAATTGCGTGCCGATTAATTTACCTTAATTAGGTTAAACGTAATAATATATAATGTCCAATACCTATGGTATTTTTTAATTTCCAAAAGGAGGCTGTATATCTTTCCCACAGATATTACCTATACTACTGCATGTATTAGTTTCACCACAAGCCAAAGTTGGTAACACGTGTAATCGTTATAAGTGTACTTTTACAATGAAAAAGAAAACGGCGAACAAAGTATCGTACTTTGATTATGGTCAAGACGCGGACTTTAAAGAGGTGCACCTAGCGCGGACGTTAGAGAGGTGCACCTAGCGCGGACGTTAGAGAAATACACCTAGCGCGGACGTTAGAGAGATACACCTAGCGCGGACGTTAAAGTGATACAGATTCGCATAGTTTCTAACACAGCCGCGCAAAAGAGCACACGTTCTCACATTGCTTAATACAACTTGGGATAATTTTATTTGGTATTTTACATCCATTTGGACGGAATACCTCGCGAGAGGTATGGAGCGGGGTAGCAATTTTGTTTCTAGAGCTAGATGAGCCACAAATGGCATGCGCCACATTTCTGCAATCACAGTCTCATAATGAATGAGCAATCTGTGTTATTTAGCCGTCACATCCTGTTGTTTTACACGGAAGAACGTTCCCACATTGGTTAATTGTGCTTGACCTCATTAAGTTTGACCTGAAAAGATGAATTGATATGTAGCTGTACTGTCAATATGTGGCTTATGGAATGTGTGACCAGTGTAGCTCCTGATCAGATAGCCTGGTAATCAACATGTGTATTACTTGTTGGAAACATGACGTATGTTTCATTGATGGAACGGCGAACAGTGTATATCCTGATCAGACTGTGCGGATGCACAGTCTGATCTGGATCTACACTGGTCGCATCCCCAATAGCTTCTCCAGTCAGAACCACAAAATGCCGTTGACTGACAAAACAATACCTTACGACGTTTGCAGCAAGTCTAGATCCTCAACATCTTACATAGTCACACAGTACACTGTACGAAGATGGCCTTTAGAAAGGTTCTGCTGCAAAAATCACAGCAACTTCAGTTTGTTTGTTATTTGTGTTTAACGGCCTATCAACAACTAAGGTCATTTAAAGCCGGGCCAACGGGTTCAATCCCGCATGTAAACTGCTGCATTGGTGAGAAAATCCCCAAGATCAGAACGGAATATTTACATCATAATAATATATATTCAACCCGAAATTAGGTCCATTACCAAAGTTGCTTGGCCCCTAAAAGTAATAGGATTAAGAATAATCATTTCTTATACAAGGGGTATAACCAGATTAAACGCTCACATACAAGAAAGCCAAAGTCGTACCTGAGGGCCAAACCAGGTCTCCAGTCGGGTTTCCGGTAAAGGAATAATCTCGATCGTTCATACTTATCTTGCTAAGTACACTTTCAGGGAGAAATTCAATTTAAGGATAAATTTATTTGTATTATACTGAAATTATTACATTATCACAGCTATTTTGGATGTGATAATGTAATACATTCAGTATAATAAGTATGCATACTTCTAATCATCAACTATATGCAGTCGTTAGTTCTATGAAATAATGCATTTCGGGAAAAATAAATGATTACTCCCTCAAAGTATACTTAGCAATTTTGGTGAAATAGGTTACAGGTCTGTTTTTCAAATGCCTGTATAATTCATATGCTTGGAGTTCATTGTTTATAATAAGTTTAAACAAAGTGTCACTAACCACGATTAAAATTGCATTTTAAATATCGGGTTGTTCACCAGCACCTGCTATTGACACAATGTTTACCAATATTTCAGTTCGACCGTGGTATTTAACTATAATGTATATTCATTAACTACAAATTGTTGTAAAGTAACTATTTTTATTGACCACATGGTCTTTATCGAAATAGTGTGAAACTTCACACTATTTTGATAAAGACCATGTGGTCGAAAATGTAATAAAAAGAGCGACTTTAAAACAATGTGTATGAAATGTGCTTCCCTTCGGAGATTATTGGACATTACTATATTCATTAAGTTGTTCTGGCTATACGGTAACATTGATACATTGATGCACTGTAAAGCTCCCAAGCGGAAAATAACAACGCAAGCACAATTGTCAAAGTCATTTGAGTTCGGGCATGACTGGGTAATATAATGAAAACATTGATGATGATAAACAAGCGTATAACATTACAAGTTCAATCGCCGTATGGTTGCGTGGATATTAAGTACCAACTATCAAGCGTACACTGCGAACCAAATGAAGAACACTATATATAATTTGGTATACTATGTATTTACATTCATGAATAAGGTTTAGACATCAAATGGTTAATTGGACGGCCGAATACACTGGCACAAATGAGCAAGAAGAGACGATCCAAAAGAGTCGTCACAAAATAAAATAGTAAAGAATAATATAGTAAAGAAATAAAACCAATTTTGAAAATGGGTTACCAATGAGGGATCGTAGCTAGTTATCTCCTGTTGAATTTATTTATAGATAAGAAATCCGGTCCAAATTGTGTTGTTTATGCCCTTATTGCTTGTAAAAAGGGCAACTGTATCATGATTTGTTATGAAAAGGAGCAATTATGGTCGTGTCGACTACTGTTGATCCAGATCATCCTACATATCTCCGCAATCTGATCCGGGCTGCATTTTTTTTTTAAAAACTCTTTGTGTGCTATTCAGAAAGAAACAAGCGCTGAAATAGGAAAATAACTAGCTACGATCCCTCATTACAGAGTAACGTGAACAACACGATTGTAACAAGTACATGTATACATGAGCAAGAATTGTCGAGACGATCCAAACGAGTCGTCACGAAATATAATATTCTCTGAGAAATAAAGAAATTATAAACCACCAATTTTGAATCAGTGTCCCGTAGGAAAATGGGTTACCAATAAGGAATGGTAGTCAGTTACTTCCCTTTGGAAATCTATTTATACAGATCCGGTCTTATGTTGTATTTTAGCGTTTATTTCTTACTAAATGGTACTAAAATTGAGATTGCGAACAGAGTAGACCCATGTCAGACAGCACGAGTGTGCAGTCTGATCTGAGTCTACACTGTTTGCAATAATTTAATAATATATATCACATTGCGCAGATACGTATGATGATCTTGATCAACGCTAGTGGAACACACTATAGTGGCTCCTTTTCAGAACAAATCGAGCTACAAACGCCCTATTTACGAACATTAACGCCATAAAATATACAATTTGGACCGGAATTCTATAACTAAATTCAAAGGGAGATAACTGACTACGATGAGTAACATAGAGATAGAGAGATGAGAGATAAATTTTATTTAACGTCGGCAAGATATATAACAAGTAACATAAGTTCTCAAGAACTTTTGAACCGACACATATAAACAGATAGGACAGTACAAAACAGCACAAGTTTGGACAGCACAATTACATGTAACATGAATATCACAATTAAGTTTGGTTCAAAAATAAAAAAAATATATATAAAAAATAAATAGTACAATATAGCACAATTTTGGACAGCACATTTAAATAGAACATGAATATCACAATTAAGTTAAATTTTAAATAAATAAAAATGGATAAAAAAACGACGACAATTTTAACAAAACCTGATATAAATAATGCTCACTCAACCGGCTATGGCCAAAACTAGTTGTTTCATCTAGAAGTTTGCACAGGCTGAGCATTTACAGTCAGTGCCGCTCCAGGATGACATTAACTGCTTAAACTGATTGAAATTTGTAATCTTTCTGAAGTCTTCGGGTAGGGAGTTCCATAAAACTGGCGCTGCATATCATAAAGGAGTTCTTGCCGTATCTGGTTGAGTTCACCTGAGGTATACTTAGAATATTTGAGTACCTAAAACTGTATTTATTCTCTCGTTTGTGGATAAGATCTGTTAAAACTGGCGGAGCCAGATCATGAAAGATGTTGAAAGTTTTCTATTGCAACCACACGCATTCTTCGAATGTGTAAGGTTGGCAATTTAGCTTTCAGCAAAAGATCATTATATGAAAGATTGTAATCATTATACACAAATCTAAGAGCCCGTTCCTGTACTTTTTCGATTTTTTTGGTATTCGCTTCAGAACAAAAGTGCCATGAGAGGGGACAAAAGTTTAAAATTAGACAAGATAAAAGTATAAAAAATAGTAAGCCTGTTCAGTTTTGAGAGATCTTTTCCAATACGTTTGAGAATATTAAGTTGCTGTGCTGCTTTCTTCAGAAGCTTAGAGATATGACCATCAAAATTTAATTTGAAATCAATGTCTACACCTAATAATTTTACAACTTCATCACAAGAGATAGTTACTTCCCCTATTTTAAATGCAGGTGATCTATCAGCCGTTTTCTTCCCAACTGCTATGGCCTGAAACTTGTCTGGGTTTGCCTGCATGCAGTTAAAATCAAACCATTCAATAAGGACTTTACTCTCGGATTCTAAAACATTTGTAAGTTCATCAAAATTTGGTGAGCTAAATTAAAGTGTGTTATCATCAGCGTAATTATACAATGTTCCAATTTTTTAATAAAATAAAAAATGTCATTTATAAAAACATTAAAAAGAAGTGGTCCGAGAATAGAGCCTTGGGTAACCCCCTTCTTCAGATTTGCCCATGTACCAACAATATCCCCCAATTTTTGATCTGCTGTTTCCGCCCGGACAAATAACTATTCATCATACAAGTTGAGTTATCTGACAGACCATAGCAGATAGTTTATTGATTAGGATATTGTGTGGTAAACAGTCAAATGCTTTAGAGAGATCCATTAAAATTGCCGCTACAAATTCATTTTTATCTAGAACTTGTTTCCAGTCTTCTAAAAAAAGTTTTAAAAGAGTTGTCTGGCATCCGTGTCCCTTACGAAAGGCGCATAGAAAGTTATCAAAAATGTTATCAAAAAAATCTGACAGCTGATCTGATAAAACTTTTTCAAAAATTTTGGAGGTCATAGGTAGAATGCTTACAGGCCTGTAATTAGTCTTTGACATTGGTTCATTCTTTTTGAAAAGTGGACTAACTTGGGCTTCTTTAAGTCTATCAGGGAAAATATTAACAACACGATTGCAACAAGTACATGTATACAGAGACTATACTGGAATCCCCGGTGAATAGCTCAGCGAAACCGATAAGTTTGGTTTATATTCATACATTGGCGGCTTTGCAACTGACACAGCCGGTTTATACTCGTCTAGTGACGGTCGCTTTGATCGGGAACTTGACACTGACGCAATCTGTAACGTGGACGATCGCATGGACAACGACTTGGCTGATACTGGAAAGTGTTTAAAGAGGCTGAGGACGCGGTCGTTACACACGAAGGCGATGAATATGAAAACGCCCTGACTGCCGTTTATGATGACAGACAAGAATCGGAGGTAGATGACATCAAACTGGGATTCCAGAATTTGTAACACCCAGCAGATACCTGTGAGAGAGAACAGCTTCATGTACATAAAGAAATCCCGACTGTCTTTAGCGTTTCTGTGTATATGTGGTGACGAGTATATTTTGAAGCTAACTGTAATGAAGTAGACTGTGTTTAGAAGGATCATGACACCGACTGGAAGTACGAAGAAAATACCAATGTTCAGTGGTCCATTAAGAAAGCACAATTTGCTGCCATAGCCTAAAGATTTTCCTTCGGATTCAAATAGATTGGCGACAATAGTTGCGGTGAGAATGAATATAGGGGTTCCGAATATGTAGCAGATGTAATAATACATCAACCGTTCAGAGTTAGTGTAACTGAACCGATGAAGCGATCCTGTAAATACACGGAACATGTGTAAGGAGCAAACGTTCATGCTGAGAAAAGCACACAGCCAGAAGTAATGTATCAAATTGGCGAATATTACGCAGTTCGTTTTATCCTCGCTCTCTTCTAAACCAACAAACAGAAATAACTGCGAAAAGTAATCTCACTAAACACATATTGTTCTTTCCGGGAAGTGTCTGCAGTTTAGCATGCATACAATACGTTCCGAATGTCATAGCCAAACATATTAACGAGATTACAGTTAAAATCCAATTCAAAACTCTCAAAGCAAGCTCCGCGTTATCAACCTCACTGTAGTTCATTGCATTGCGAATGATAACTTCATCACTTTCATAAGTCTCCGTGCATATTCTTAACATTCCGTCGTCTTGTTTCAAGTAGTTAGTGTCTATTATAATAGTACTCGTGGCTTTCACTTGGATATGACTATTGTCAATGACAATAAACTCCGTATCGTCCAACTCCACTTGCGGACATGATAGAAGCTGGTGAATGTCTATCAGTAATAGTTTACTAAATTCGCCTACTGATGTAAATGTCTGGTTGTGAATCACTGCATGTGTAAAACACGCCGGCGTATGTGAGTGACCATTACCATTTATGTCGTCTATCACTTTAACGTTACCGTTAAATTCCTCTTTCAGTGCATGTACTCCGTCTATTATCGGTGTGCTTGTGAAGTTTGAACCATTGATCACATAGTGTATAGTTTCATTCTTTAACTTCAGTAATACTTCTTCTGCCGACTGTCGATTTGTGTTTGGTTGTAAAACAATGTCCATTCGTGACGAAATAAATACGACAGCGTTTGATATGTGCTGCTCACGATCTGTTGTTTCAATAAACTGTTTGTATAACGCAGAAGTCGTTCCATCGTTGCAATCTGGCACCATCTTCGTTATGTTCAAGAAGCTACTTGTCACAATAATCCCAGGGAACACGTTACTCAACTTTGAAAGTATGACATCATTCAGATTCGCTGCTATATCCGTATGATTCTCGCTATTGTCCGCCTTCCCACCATGTACGACGTATGTGGTATCGAGTGTGTATCTCAGATACACGCCGGAAGCCAGTAGCGGTCGGCACCGTCCAGATTTGAAGACACGCCCAGGGGAACAAACGACACTGCGACACGTCTCCTGAATAATACACAACATGCAATCATGTGTAGAAAGCTGACAAAAATGGTTGGGTGTGGTCAGCTATCATTTTGAAATATGGATTTATTTCACGGGAGATATTTGTAAACTGATAAAAAAAACGGTGAAAAAGTACCAGCGAGCATGGTTACATAATTCCATCACAAAAAAATTACACAATTTGCTAACATTTGATTGGCCCGTAGCAAGTCTCTGTCGAACATTTATATCCCAGTAAACTCCGGCGCCGAACTACTTTATACAGGTGCGCTGTCAGTGCTGTCAATGTAAACAAATGGCTGGCGTCTGTCAAAATAAACACATTTTCTTTATAAATGCTGGAATTATAAGGAAAGAATGGCATTTTTGTGCCTTCGTCCAGTATTCCCGCGACTTTTTCAAGTTTATACCCCGATAAATTCCACAAAAAGGCCATTCATTCCTATAATATTTTACACATATCTCGGGGAATAAATCTCGTATTTCAAAATGGTAGCTTAACTCCTACACTACTGAATTGTAGCTTAACTCCTACACTACTGAATTGTAGCTTAACTCCTACACTACTGAATGGTAGCTTAACTCCTACACTACTGAATTGTAGCTTAACTCCTACACTACTGAATTGTAGCTTAACTGCTACACTACTGAATGGTAGCTTAACTCGTACACTACTGAATTGTAGCTTAACTCCTACACTACTGAATTGTAGCTTAACTCCTACACTACTGAATTGTAGCTTAACTCCTACACTACTGAATTAAATAGTGTCGTCTGCTGTTTAGATTGTACATGTAGTTTTCTTTTGTCGATGAAAACATAGTTTGGCGGCCAATTTCCAATGGAAATGATTCTAATAGAGAATAATAGGTTAATGCCGTGAATAGGAAAACATATCTGGCAAGGCTTAGGAAACGGGATGTGCAAGGCTCTGCCGAGCACATCCCGTTTCCGTGCCGCGCCAGATATGTTTTCCCGTTTACTGCACTAACCTACTATTGTATTTATCCCGTCAACACCTACAAATGGCTTTAAAATGAAAACAAATAACCCCAGTCACCGCACATATTCACGGGATAAAAGTGCTTAATGTGTTTATTAAACGGAATATAAAATATAAAACAAAAGCAGACGACAAATTCGGATCTCGTCTTTTAACGGTGAAATCATGTATTATTTACACTGGATATATGTGACATCGTCTTAGTGAGCCATCACATCTAAATATCGAGCAGTGCTACGCCTATGAATGAAAACATTTTTCGTCATAGAAACAGACGCCCTGTGGTATTCAGATACATGTATGTTAACAGACACTGAGGTGGATTCTAACACAAATAAAATGTATGCAACACACCAGACAAAACGAGGTACAGCTTAAAAATGTACCTTGTGATGGTCATAGAACATTCCTTCCTCGCACCAATCTACTCTGTCATCAGTTCCTGGTGACGTCATAGCGGATGTGACGTCAAACAGAAACATATATCCGGGCTTCTTCGGAACACTCATCATGTGAACGCGAGTCTCTGTAAGTAGACCATCTGGTGGAGGAGGTGGTGTGCAGGTATCCGCCTTAGAGTCACACTTGGAACAAAATGGGTTCTTATACTGCTTAATGCCGTTGGAACGATAAGCTGGATACCCAACTGATATGAAGTTTTCACAAGCCCATCTTAATTGTTTAAACTCATCTTTCGTGCCCTGTATTGTGCCTTCTTCATGGTACAATAATCCACCAATCGTCGTTTGGTTTCTGTTGTTGCAATAATTGATTTTCTTGTTGCCGTTGTTGTTAGTGGTGGTAGTGGTGGTAGATATTCATCAAGCAGACTCGATTCGCCTGCAGATATTACGTTGTTTCAGTTGTTTCAAAAGAAACATTGTTTTGCAGGAACTATTGTTCTCTATCCATAACATTGGGTACTTTAACATTTCCACTGATCGTTAAATTTGTACGTGAAGTGTCTGTTGAATCGAAATGTCTCCTTGGAAAAATAGTTATACTATCTATTGGCATAGGTCCAGATATCGGTATACTGTTTTCGGAGGAGGTAAGAAATGTGCCACTATCCGTATTTGTTGAATGGTTATCAGTTATTATTGTCTCACCCGGGAATTTAATAAGAGAATCTTCGAGCTTAAGAACTGAGGGGATTATATTGAAGGTTCGTGGTATAGAATCCATTCTAAGGTTCATGTCTGTGTCAACGACTGTGTCAGCTGTAAATGAAATCGTACCACCAGCAGTTGTGTTTACTGAAACTGGGGATACGTTTAAGGTTTGCAATTCTCTAATAAATCGAGAATGTCCAGTAGTGCTAGGTGTCGTGTTAATGCTGGTATTGGGACTATCAGGCTGAGTGTCGTTTGAAATGTCATCGCCTAAATTGAGTCCAAAGCTTAATTTGCCTGGTATATTGTTCGACAGTGTGCCTGACTTCGCAAAACACATTTTTAAAAGTAACACCGCCGAAGCGAAAAGGCATGGACGTCTGTAAACATGAGCGTTCAACATCCGGGTCATACGTTTTCCAACTTCTGGTTTTGTTGCAAGTTTTGTAAACAACGCCAACGTAATTTTTAACCTTGCAACTTTTGGCAATTTTACTATCGGTGGTGCATATTTTAAACTTCCTGCACATGTGTTATTAAGTTTCCATATTGCATTAATGGATGTTAAGTGTCCCAAGTCTTCGATCTCTTGACACTGTATTTGAATATTCCAGAAATCAACATCGCTGATATTATTACACTTTGCACAGTATAAATTCCTGTATGATATCTTGACCTTTGGTGATGGCACTGGAATTAAGGTCCACTTATGCATATGCAGCCGATGCTCAATAAATGTAAATCCAATAATCGTTAACAAGAAAACGTTGTTAATGTGAAATTTGCAGACTATCATAATTTTGCACTTAAGAACATTTTAGTCGTACGAAGTTTAGTGAAACTATTTTGGAAATATTTCGTGGATGTGCTACATTTAATGACGTGAACGCGTAGGTAAAAAATGGTAGCATTAGAGAAACAAGTCAATGTGGGAAGCAAATTCATAGAAACGAACATTTTTGTCGTACGAAGTTTTGTGAAACGGGACCCTGGACTGTAACGACACACGTGTTATTAAAGTTTAAATGTTATGTATGATACAACGATTACAAACATGCGCGAATGTTTTTGCTTGTACAAATGGAGGCGTACGGATGGTCATTATTGTGGGAGGAAACCGGAGTACCCTGAGGCTCACTGTCCGATCTGGCGACCACCATACCATCTTATATACTGCATTGGTTCTTTATAAACAAATAGTAACATTAATTGTACTCACGATATTTAAATGTAGGTGCCCACTTAGTAGGAATAACATGTTCTATATTGGAATTAAAAACGTATGATTGAGTAATTATTCCACCCGTTATAAAAATTACCCCACGTATTGATTGACATTACTATACATTTTATATCATACGTAAATTTCCACACTGACATCAGGGGCGATAACAGTGTTTCCTTAAAATGTTAACGGACATTACTATTTATTATCTGTATTTATTTTTTGATGTGCAATGATCATACTTTATAATCTGTCAAAAATATTATTTTTTAAGGTGACCCAGTTAATAGTATAAATAATTAAAAAAATGTCATGCCTCATTTGCATATGAAAATAGCCTGATACCACCGCGAGTCACTATCAGTAAAATGCATATTACTAAATGATTATATCTGTATAGCGGGCCCTCGTAAGTTTTATAACTGGTGGAATAGTGATACAATTATACACTTATTTAATTCCTATAATGAACATTTTGTGCCTACTGAGTGGGCAGGTACCTTTAATGTGCTTAATGGCAAAAAGTTTGGAACAAAAACTAAATCATTTCGTACAAAATGTTTGTTTAATGAGACGTAAAATCAATATTACTAACTTATTATATATGTATAGCGGGCACTCGTAATTTTTAGAACTGGTGTAATAGTGACACAATTACATACTTATTTAATTCATATAGAGAACATGTCGTGCCTACTGAGTGGGCATGTGCCTTTAAGCAAATCACGTTGAAATCGACGAACTCCATATTGTTTCAACGCTAGTTTTATCATTTCCGATAGACGTGGGATCAAAGTATGTACAGCGAAATGTGAAGACTCATAAATGTTATTTGATAGCTGAAGCTCACACACTTACAAACATACATACTCGTACACATGGCCGCACCAGCGGGCCGATTCACTAAACTTCGTACGACTAAAATGTTCGTAAGTACAAAATTAGGATAGCCTGTAAATTTTACATTAACAATGGTTTCTTGTAAACAATTATTGGATTTACATTTATTGAGTATAGGCTGCACTAGCAGCCTATGCTCAATAAATGTAAATCCATCAATTGAAATTTCCAGACGATCATAATGTTGCACTTACGAATATTTCAGTCGTACGAAGTTTGTGAAACGGGCCCCAGAACGCTCGCTCGGACGGACGGACGGACGGACGGACGAACGGACGGAGGACCGGTCATCAATGTAACCGAAGATGCTACGGAAGGGCCGTAAATTTTGGGGAGGTTTCGTGAAACAGACAGTAGGTCAGAGCGGACTAATGTACTGTACCTAAGTTCGTTGGTTACATGTATATCTGTATAGCGGACACTCGTAATTTTTAGAACTGGTAGAATAGTGACACAATTATACACTTATTTAATTCGTTTAAAGAACATTTTGTGGCTACTGAGTGGGCATGGCCCTTTAACGTATCACCAGTGTAGCACCTGATCACTTGAGGCATGGCAATAATCCACACTGTTCCCTGGAGGTATATTTGAATTTATCCCGTCAACACAGTGCGTATGTGCCGTGAAACATGGTGCCGTGAAACATTTTTGATATCCTGTCAATACGACCTAATCACTGCGTATGAATATGTGCGGTTGTCATAGTCGATTCTCCGATTTTGAGAGTGCGGTTGGGTTTATTTGTTTGGCATTTTAAAGCTATTTGTAGGTGTTGACGGGATAAATAGAATAGTAGGTCAGTGCCGTGAATGGTAAAAATATCTGGCGCGGCACGGAAACGGGATGTGCTCGGCAGAGCCTCGCCCATCCCGTTTCCTTCAGCCTTGCCATCGATACTATCGATACATATAGAGAATAGTAGGTTAGTGCCTAACCTACTATTCTCTATATGTATCGATAGTACATGTACATGTACATGTATACCTTGACCAGACTACGCATGTGCAGGCTGATTTGGCGCTACACTGAAAGCATTCACTATAAACCCGATTTTGTCAGACTGCATATATATGTCTAATTAACATGACTATCAATACATGTTTATGACAATTAATGTAACTCAGAGTAAACCGGCTTTAACTTTGCTTCCAAACAAACCAGGTTTCATTAATCAAACCCAGCCATCTTGAAACGACAATGAAATATGAATATATTTAAATGACTAATATAATTCCTACGGAAGCCCTGGAGGGACATTTTGACTTGCCACTTGTGACTTACCACTTATTACTTGCAACTTACTACTTACGACTTGTGACTTACGACTTCCTACTTATTACTTGCGACTTACTACTTACGACTTGTGACGTACTACTTGCGACTTGCGACTTACTACTTACGACTTGTGACTTACTACTTACGACTTGTGACTTGCGACTTGTGGCTTGCTACTTCTTACTTACTACTTGCGACTGCGAACACGTGCTACGTTTTGGCGCGAAACACCCTTTGGATATTTCATATGTACATTCGTCTGATGATCCTCTATCATGCTGTAACATGTTGGGATGTTTTTATACAACTTTTCCACCTTTGATTGAAAGCTGCCAACAGGCGAGCGCCGTTGTCTTCTGACAACTCTTGTTAGATTATCTTCCCTTGTTTTTCTGCGCACTGATTTCGTCTCCGAAGCATAACTAGAACACCATTTGTATGCCTCACTACGATAGTGGAGGGGGCATTTAGTGTTACCATTGTCCGTCCGTCCGTCCGGGCCAACGTCCGGGGGTTTGAGAGCTTAGGGGCGTGGTTAGGAACAAAAGATTCCTTTGTAATATTCCGTAACCTCATAAACTCTATTGTTGTTTAGGGGCTTTTTCTTTGTTCTTCAAACAATGGAAATACCCCATAAACCCAAAATGTTGGAACGTCCGTCCGTCCGTCCGTCCCGTCCGTCCGTCCGTCACAAAACTTTAACGCTCAGGTAAATGTCTTATAATTTCTGTTTCCCTGCACGTATTTACTTCATATTTAATACACGCATTGCTCTAATGGTCCTCTACCGCCCTGTGACAAATCCACGCTCGTCCCGCGCCCACTAAACCCAAGGTCAAGGTCACATACTTAGTGCGTCAACAACTTTAACGCTCAGGTAAATGTCTTATAATTTCTGTTTCCATGCACACATTTGCTTCATATTTCATACACGTATTGCTCTAATGTTCCTCTTCCGCCCTGTGACAAATCCACGCTCGTCCCGCGCCCACTAAACCCAAGGTCAAGGTCACATACTTAGTGCGTCAACAACTTTAACGCTCAGGTAAATGTCTTTTAATTTCTGTTTTCTTTCACGGATTTGCTTCATATTTCATACACACATTACTCTAATGGTCCTTTACCGCCCTGTGACAAATCCACGTTCGTCCCGCCCCCACTAAGACCCAGTTCAAGGTCACATACTTGGTGTTGTCAATAACAATAACATCCTCTAACAAAGGCCCTTTTATAAATACTATCAAAGCAGTAAGTGGGGCATCCGTGTTCTACGAACACATTTTCTAGTTTCAAACTACTTGTGTCTCTCGGGAGGCGGATACACATGCGCTTGTCGACAAGCGTCCATTTCTAGTTGCATACACACTTGTGGGTGGATGATCGGGAGCACGCGAAGGGTAATTTAACGATTGGGGTTCATTCTTACCGGAATGCCGACTTACATGGTTTGGCCCTCATATACATCTTCGGCCTCCTGATACTTGAGAGCGCTAAAGCCTGTTAAACCTTATTAAAAAGTAATAAGATTAGTGCTAAGTATACTACTTTTGGGGTTGGAGCTAAGTGACTTTGGTGTGGCATGGACCTGGCACTAGGTCAGGATATTTCAGAGCTGAATATATATTTTTTGTAAATATTGAGTTCTGATTTGGAGAAATTCCTTTTTATGGACAGGTTAAATACGGGATAGTCGAACCCGTTGGCCTTAGCTGTTGATAGGCCGCTAAACACCAATAATCAATCAATCAATCATGGAAAGTAACAAAAATATCACCTTTTTAACTTAGCCATTTTTTCTACATTTTTCTATACAATTCTATATACGGTACAGAGTTTGCGTACACAACTCCTCCGAAACCGTTCATTCGATCGTTCTGAAACTATACACACGTCTTCTACACATATTGAAGAAGTGCACATTGGTGTTTTTATGCCGAAAAAATATTTTTTAACAAATATATCACCTTTTTAACTTAGCCATTTTTTGTACATTTTTCTATACAATTCCATATAGGGTACAGAGTTTGTGTACACAACTCCTCTGAAACCGTTCTGTCAATCGATCTGAAACTATACACACGTCTTCTACACATATTGAATATGTGCACCTTGGTGTTTTTATGCCGAAAAAATATTTTTGTTACAAAAACATCTCCTTTTTAACTTAGCCATTTTTTCTACATTTTTATATCCAATTCTATATCATTTGTACTTTACACATCTCTGCCTAAATTAGTATACATATTTAGCGACAACGATATGAAGAAATAATGCTATAGAGTTTCAAATTCTCATTAATGTTTCTTGTCTTGGTGACAGCTTCATATTTCTGCATCTTCGCTGTCTGGCCCATATTCGACGGGCGTATTTTGTGACTTACGGCACTCTTGTTGCACACTTGTTAACAACCCGTTGGCCCGGCCTTACATGACCTTAGCTGTTGATAGGCCGTTAAACACCAATAAACAAACAAACAAACAAATACACACTTGTTTGTTGGAATGCCATTCAAAACTAGCATATGTTTTTTAGCTTGTCTGCACAAAGTGCAGAAGAGCTTATGGCATAGCCCCGGCGTCGGCGTCAACAAACTTAACGTTGGGGTAAATGTCTTATAACTTCTGTTTCTTTGCATGGAACACCCTGATAGTTCATACACACATTCGTCAGATGACCCTCTATCATCCTGTAGCAATTGGGTGGTTGGTTGGGAGCACACGAAGAATAATTTAACGATCGGCGTTCATTCTTACCGGAATGCCGACATTACATGGTTTGGCCCTCCCGTACATTTTTGGTCCCCTGCTACTTGAGAGCTAAATCCTATTATGCCCCAATAAAAAAGTGATAAGATTAGAGCTAATCATATTACTTTAATTACTTTAGCGGTGAGCTAAGTGACTCTGGTGTGGCATGGACCTGGCACCAGGTCAGGATAATCTAATTTCAGGGTTGAATATATAGTTTCTGTAAATATTGAGCTCTGATTTGGGTGTGTGAAGTTGGCTCTGACATCGAACATCCAAATTCGATATTCATCGGTTTGAATTTCGAGTTGAATATCGAGTTGAATTTCGAGTTGAATCCAAAGCTGCGAGGTCGATATTCACCGGAACTGATTTCGAGCTGGGTTGTTTTGAATATCGAGCCAGCTCTGAGATCGATATTCGAGCAGGTTGGACATACGTATTTGAATTTCGAGCTGGGTTGTTTTGAATATCGAGTCAGCTCTGAGATCGATATTCGAGCAGGTTGGACATACGTATTTGAATTTCGAGCTGGGTTGTTTTGAATATCGAGCCAGCTCTGAGATCGATATTCGACAACAATATTTCAAATGCAGTGCGAATTTCGAGCTGGTCTTTTGAATATCGAGCCAGCTCTGAGATCGATATTCACGCAGATTGGAGATGTGTATTTGAATTTCGAGCTGGGTTGTTTTGAATATCGAGCCAGCTCTGAGATCGATATTCGCGCAGATTGAGATGTGCATTTGAATTTCGAGCTGGGGTGTTTTGAATATCGAGCCAGCTCTGAGATCGATATTCGCGAAGATTGAAATGCGCATATGAATTTCGAGCTGGGTTGTTTTGAATATCGAGCCAGCTCTGAGATCGATATTCGCGCAAATTGAGATGTGCATTTGAATTTCGAGCTGGGTTGTTTTGAATATCGAGCCAGCTCTGAGATCGATATTCGACTACAAGATGGTAAATGCAATGCGAATTTCGAGCTGGGTTGTTTTGAATATCGTGCAAGCTCTGAGATCGATATTCGCGAAGATTGAGATGTGCATTTGAATTTCGAGCTGGGTTGTTTGGAATATCGAGCCAGCTCTGAGATCGATATTCGCGCAGATTGAGATGTGCATTTGAATTTCGAGCTAGGGTGTTTTGAATATCGAGCCAGCTCTGAGATCGATATTCCCCCAGATTGAGATGTGCATTTGAATTTCGAGCTGGGGTGTTTTGAATATCGAGCCAGCTCTGAGATCGATATTCGCGAAGATTGAGATGTGCATTTGAATTTCGAGCTGGTATGTTTTGAATATTGAGCCAGCTCTGAGATCGATATTCGAGCAGATTGGACATACGTATTTGAATTTCGAGCTGGGTTGTTTTGAATATCGAGCCAGGTCTGAGATCGATATTCGCGCAGATTGGAGATGTCTATTTGAATTTCGAGTTGGGTTGTTTTGAATATCGAGCCAGCTCTGAGATCGATATTCGCGCACATTGACATTTGCATTTGAATTTCGAGCTGGGTTGTTTTGAATATCGAGGCAGCTCTGAGATCGATATTCGCGCAGATTGAGATGTGCATTTGAATTTCGAGCTAGGGTGTTTTGAACATCAAGCCAGCTCTGAGATCGATATTCGCGAAGATTGAGATGTGCATTTGAATTTCGAGCTGGGTTGTTTTGAATATCGAGCCAGCTCTGAGATTGATATTCGCGCAAATTGAGATGTGCATTTGAATTTCGAGCTGGGTTGTTTTGAATATCGAGCCAGCTCTGAGATCGATATTCGACTACAAGATGGTAAATGCAATGCGAATTTCGAGCTGGGGTGTTTTGAATATCGAGCCAGCTCTGAGATCGATATTCGAGCAGGTTGGACATACGTATTTGAATTTCGAGCTGGGTTGTTTTGAATATCGAGCCAGCTCTGAGATCGATATTCGACTATAAGATGGTAAACGCTATGCGAATTTCGAGCGGGGGTCTTTTGAATATCGAGCCAGCTCTGAGATCGATATTCGCGCAGATTGAGATGTTCATTTGAATTTCGAGCTGGGTTGTTTTGAATATCGAGCCAGCTCTGAGCTTTGGATTCAACTCGAAATTCAACTCGATATTCAACTCGAAATTCAAACCGGTGAATATCGAATTTCGATGTTCGATGTCAGAGCCAACTTCACACACCCGAATATGTCTTGGTATTTCATTAGAATTGAGTCCAGAGGGCTCAATTCTAATGAAATTCCAAGAGATATTTACAGAGAAACAAGAAGCATACTCATAATTTGTTGGATTTTATTTTCACAGCTAGCATGTAAAGAGTTATTCAAACATTATTTGTCTATAACACATGGTGCATGATCACGTGGTTATAACAACAACAACAACAACAGTGTCTGAAAGTGTTGAAAGCTCGCCTTTTCCAATGTAAATATTATTTGATATTTTCCTTAATATGAAACGGATTTTGATGAAATATGGCGCAGCAAACACGTCTTCATGAGCTGCATTTGGTTGTCTAGGGAGTTCGGCACAGACTTATGTCGTTTTTGCGAAGAATCGATTCCGTGTCGGTAGACACGGAAATCGATTAGTCGCAAAAACGACATAAGTTTGGGAAAAAGTACAGAGACCACCAAATGCAGCTTAACAAGACGCGTTTGATGCCCCATATTTGATGGGCCATATAGTTACGTAATAAGGACAATACCGAAGAATACGTACTTTGAATCGGATGGATTCTGGAAGTTTCAGTACCTGCTGTTGTTGTTAGTACCACGTACATGTATACACAATGTAACATACACTACTTTCAAAGTGTAGTTTGTTGGAAAAAAATAAAGCATCGTCAAAAGTATTGGTATTGCATTTTATCGGCTTACCCACCTGCATAGGAACCGCCAAACACGATGAGTTTGTTGTGTGGCACGTGATGCCAGGACCGGAAGTACGTCACAAAGTCGGCGGCGTCTGCCAGCGCCTGTCGGCTACTCATGTACTCTAGGTTCTTCGTGCTCATATCTGTACACGGGGATATACAGTGATTATTACATCTTTGGCACATTTTCGAGTTTTATTTCTGCATTTACACAGCACATAGGCAATGTATGGACATGTGGATGTGATAACACAGTTAGATTACGTTCAACGTGGGGGCTAAACATAGATTTTTTTTAAATAATTTTTGAATTTGAAGACCGATTTTCAGAATCTTAACGTTTGTGTTCTTAGTTACACAATTGTTCGCAATAAAATCCATATTTGATGGAATATATTGGGGTGGATGACTTTTTTGTTATTGATGAAAAAGTACATTTTAATTTTGTTTAAATATTATTTTTAGATTTAATGTGCTTAATAGCCAAATGTTCGTCGGCAGGAAAACGTGGAACAGACAGTAAGTGATTCGGTGTAGTAAACGTTTCTGATAATGGATCTGGGGCCCGTTTCACTAAACGTGCTTCTCCCATTAACGTTGTTGACTCACTTTAAACTGTGGTCCCGTCCCTATATGACCTTAGCTGTTGATGGGACGTTAGGCACAATGCATTTAATTTTATTTACCCCTTGTATGTGCATTCCTTCATTCAAGTAAACTATGATATAGAGACTTGACACGGTAGTCTACCGTTGTTACACTGCAAACAAAAGTAGAATGTATACTTATAATTTAGCATGCTGTAAGTTAACCATTTCAACGCCAGATACCTCTTTTTTAACCCTTACACCGCTATATTATTTGTTTTGTCGTCTGCTGTTTGTTTTCTACTTTCCATTTTTATCATAAAAACATGCTTTGACAGCACTTTAGAATAATTTACAACATGCTTTAACAGCACTTCAGAATCATTTCCATTGGAAATGATTCTGAAGTGCTGTCAAAACATGTTTTTATTGAGAAATAAGGCAAGATATAAAGCAACAGCAGACGACAATTGTTGTGAGTAGCGGTCTAAGGGTTAATATTTGCAAACAATGTGTATCATGATGAGCCGGTGCGTAACGAGCCGCCTCATCAAGATATGCACCGTTTAATTTTATGCTTAATGGAACAGTCACAAACTTAACATGAACTAGTCTTTGTCAGTTACCTAGGGATGAAAGGGTTAATGTTTAACAACATTAAATCATAAGATATTAATGCGCGGTGTACGGTAAAAGTAGTACAGTGAAGAAAATAATGCAGATGGTTTATGGCATAGACACTCTTTGCTTGTAAAAAACTGGTCAGTTGGTGTACTAATCATGTTAATGTATCATTTACGTGTTTTTCAAACACATGTTTTGGCATTATTTTGTAAGTAGGAATGTGTTTGTCATGTGAGACGGTTTCAATTCCAGCCACTGATTTATTATATATAGGTAAAAGTCAATAATTATGGTGGTGGCCGACTTTAGCCCGTATTTTTGCAAGTTGACTCACTCCGTGGGGCGGCTCTGTCCATAATACCGGTGTTCCAGCAGCACCAACATAGCCCCGTAGCGCCGGGACCACTCCACCCACGCCCCGTCCACCACCCATACGGGATTGGCGGCCACCTCCCCACCCAGCATCAGGAATATCGGCCCGTCCTGGTCGTGGAACGTCTGGTTCACAAAGTACCGCTGAAGAGAAACCAAACATTTCTTTTTTTGTATGTTTTTCTACATCAACATAGAACTATCGTGGATTTTAATATCGAGCTGCGTCGTAAAACGTACGCATGCAGTGTACAAGTGTTTATGTTTGTATTGTGTTGTTGCTATATACTGTAATACGCCATGGCAGTTGGACACCAAAATGTATACAAAATATATCAAATGTTGACATAATATTTTCTATGTAGTGCAACTGTTTCACAATAGTGTTGCAAGCCTGGCTCCGCAAAGCCGGTAATGTTGTCCTGACTCTTCGAAGATGCATATTAAATCCGACTACATACTAACTGCGTTTAAACGCAGTAAGTATGTAGTCGGATTTAATTTGCTATAGCAGTAGCATTTAGATGAACAAAGAAATTGTTGAAAATTATAGTTAAATAGTTGACATGTATTTACAATACGGATGCGACTCCGTCATATTAACCATTCTCTCTAAATCACATACCCTGGCCATGCGGGTTCCCATGGTGTACAGTGTAGAGAGGTTCTACTATAATACAGCTCTATGAGGACGCAAAGACAATGTGCCCGATGTTGTCAAATGTTTTCACATACGACACACGCCATGTGATTTTGTACCTAAGAACACGTGCGATATCTCATGAAAACTAGGTACAGAAATAGAGAATAGTAGGTTAGTGCCGTGAATGGGAACAACATATCTGGCAAGGCTTAGGAAACGGGATGGGCGAGGCTCTGCCGAGTCCATCCCGTTTCCGTGCCTCGCCAGATATTTTTCCCATTCACGGCACTAACCTACTATTCTATGTATCCCGTCAACACCTACAAATAGCTTTAAAATGCAAAAAATCACCACAGCCGCATCCTCTAAATCGGAGAATCGAATAGTATGACAACCGCACATATTCATACGCAGTGATTAGATCGTACTGACAGGATATGAAACATGGTTCACGGCACCATGTTTCACGGCACATACGCACTGTGTTGACGGGATAAACTGTGATACGTTCTGTAAATGACGTCGAAAGTTGACGAAAGTTTCATAGCAAATGCGGAATAGAAATTCCGCATTTGCCATGTAAATTTCGTTTACGTAAAATATCTTAAATTATGTAAATCCTTTTCATGAGATATCGCACATGTTCTTAGGTTCAAAATCACATGGCGTGTCTCATATGTGTCTGGATAAGTGGGACTTATAACATTTGCGATCAGTGAGGGCGCATATCAGCCTATGCACCCGCGCAGTCTGATCAGGATCTGCACTGTTGGTTATGCAGTCGGTGAAACACTGGCCAGACAACATATATCCTTATGAGGCTGCAAGGGTGCATGCCAGTAGATCAGTAGCCTAGTTTACCAACATTGCAAAGTACACTTTCCTAGCAAAGTATACTTTGAGGGAGACATTTTCAATGTTAGGATAAATTTATTATTTTTTATTATACTGAATTTATTACATCATCACAGCCAATTTTGGCTGTGGTAATGTAATAAATTCAGTATAATAATTCTGCATAGTTTTAATCATCAAATATATGCAATCGTTAGTTCTGTATGAAATAATGCATTTCGGAAAAATCAATGATTACTCCCTCAAAGTATACTTTGCTAGATAAGTATACTAAGCCACATTCCTCCAGTCACAGTCACGTGTTCTTTTGAAAGAAGTGAACATACCTGTTTCCAAGTCATCGTATCCGAACCATCGAAATGGTTAACTCTCTGAAACTCGTAGTACTGGGCATTTGGCAATGTGACACATGGTGACACCTCGGGTGCGGGTGACACCTCGAGTCCAGCCCGAGGGCGCCCATAGTAGAACTGGGCGTTCCATTCCCGGGCATCGCCCTGTGCTAAAACTGCCAACACTGTTAACAACACGTTAATGACAGACATGTTTGTTTTTATTAGTCACCGGTGTAATATAATATTTGGACGGCCATAAGTGTTATCACATTAATACATGTACTTGTACGATAAGTGTCGTGATATATTAACCCTTTCTCACCTGAATGTATAACATGGTTTGTCCCCCGTGTTAGTTTTATACTACATGAAAGGGGGTTTGTTTCAAAATCCGAAAAATAATTGCAAACACTGTAAATCCAGATGAGACGGCTCGCTACGAGCCGGCTCATCTGGATATACAGTGTTTGCTAATGTTGGCTTGTGCTAATATTATGCCGCCGCCAGTTGTCATAAAATGACGCAAAATATAAAACTTACAAAGGGAACAAAACGCATCATTTGGATTCAGACAAATGTTGAGTACCAGATAGACACCACCGTGCTGAGATGCATGTTTTATCTTTAACCACTGACACTAAGTCATCAGATATTCATGCGCGGTCAAAAGTAGTATGTTAAAGTAAATAAGCCAGACGTGTTATGCCATAGACACTCTTTGCTTGCAGAAACCGGTCAAATTGATGTACTAAGAAAACAAAAGTTACATTGTAAAAGTCGGTCCACTATTTCTGAAATTAGAAGAATTTCCCCATGTTAAATACCCATAGACATCTTCACTCTGTTTTATTTTCGCAATAAAATCAATATGAGACCAAATTTCACGAAATAAAAAATAGGCTAATTCTTAAATTTTGCTATAATTTAATATTACCGAAAACAATAATGTTTTTACATTGTGCATATAGCCATGCAATTTGGACAGCTTTCGTGAAACAGATAGTAGGTTATATATGAAAAATTAATGGTGGTGGCCCACATATATTGGTTAATATCATGGGTCTTATGCAGTCCATGTTACACCGGTGCAAGGTAAACACATGACTGTACTTACTGCCCATAATACGTGATAGCTGTCAATGTATATCGTATGTACGTTATCTGTAACATTTTCAAATACTAAAATGCATTGGGTGGCCAGATAAAAACGATGAAATGACTGGCCTTGAAACACATTTATCACCTTTAAAGGCACACTATATGTGTTTAGTATAAAACAAATCAGGATTATGATCTTGGTTTACTCACTTCATCATGATGACGTTTTGTTCCATTTAAGATTTAAACAACTTAACAAGCAAAACGTGTTTTAACTTATGTGTTTTCATGCGTACTTACATGTACATGTAACATGTCACATGTCACATGTCACACGGAGAAATGAAGGGACGTACGCCAGAGTGCCCGACATACATGTACATGTACCACATGTCACACAGCGTAGTGACGGGACGTATTCCCGAGTTCCAGACATACATGTACATGTACCACATGTCACACAGCGTAGTGACGGGACCTATTCCCGAGTTCCAGACATACATGTACATGTACCACATGTCACACAGCGTAGTGACGTGACCTATTCCCGAGTTCCAGACATACATATACATTTACCACATGTCACAACGTAGTGACGGGACGTATTACCGAGTTCCAGACACACATGTACATGTACAACATATTCCCAAGTTCCAGACATGCATGTACATGCACATGTACCACATATTCCCAAGTTCCAGACATACATGAAACATGTCACATGTCATATGTCACACGGAGAAAAGAAGGGACGCACCCCAGAGTGCCCGACATACATGTACCACATGTCACACAGTGAGGGGAGGTTTTCCCGAGTTCCAGATATACATGTACATGTACCACATGTCACACAGCGTAGTGACGGGACCCATTCCCGAGTTGACGTACGCCAGAGTGCCCGACATGCATGTACATGTACCACATGTCACACAGCGTAGTGACTGTACCTATTCCCGAGTTCCAAACATACATGTAGCACATGCCACACATGTCACAACGTAGTGACGGGACGTATTCCCGAGTTCCAAACACACATGTACATGTACAACATATTCCCGAGTTCCAGACATGTATGTGCATGTACCACATGACACACAGCGTAGTGACTGTACCTATTCCCGAGTTCCAAACATACATGTAGCACATGCCACACATGTCACAACGTAGTGACGGGACGTATTCCCGAGTTCCAGACACACATGTACATGTACAACATATTCCCAAGTTCCTGAAATGCATGTACATGGACATGTATCACATATTCCCAAGTTCCAGACATCCATGTAACATGTCACACGGAGAAATGAAGGGACGTACGCCAGAGTGCCCGACATACATGTACGTGTACCACATGTCACACATCGTAGTGACGGGACGTATTCCCGAGTTCCAGACATACATGTACATTTACCACATGTCACACAGCGTAGTGACGGGACGTATTTCCGAGTCCCAGACATACATGTACATGTACCACATGTGACACAGCGTAGTGACGGGACCTATTCCCGAGTTCCAGACATACATGTAGCACATGTCACACATGTCACAACGTAGTGACGGGACGTATTCCCGAGTTCCAGACACACATGTACATGTACAACATATTCCCAAGTTCCAGACATGCATGTACATGTACATGTACCACATATTCCCAAGTTCCAGACATACATGTAACATGGCACATGTCACATGTCACACGGAGAAATGAAGGGACGTACGCCAGAGTACCCGACATGCATGTACATGTACCACATGTCACACAGCGTAGTGACGGGACCTATTCCCGAGTTCCGGACATACATGTACATGTACCACATGTCACACAGCGTAGTGACGGGACGTATTCCCGAGTTCCAGAGTCAGAATCAGACTGAATCTCTCTAAATCGGACACCCTGTGGACCTCCCAGGGTCTCCGGTTTAGAGCTGTTCCACAGTAAGTAAACACTCGATGAACAGATTGTGTCATTTTCAATCATAAAAAGACACTACAGTGAAAGAAATTACAATGAAAGCCATCTAAATTGATCACAATGGGGGTCGCTAGAGGGTCCGGTTTGAGAGAGGTTCTACTGTAGTAAAACTATTTGGTGTGTTCTAACATAAACATCATAAACATGGACGCACCGGGAACGTTCGCAGAGAAAGGGGCCTGTATGACATGTGCGACCAGCGACGCGCAAGCTCGCCCAGTCTGACCAGAGGTTGAGCTGTTCGCCAGTCTGTAACAGAGGGACCAGCGTAGTCCCAGCTCAGCCAGCCTGATCAGATGTGGCGTTGTTCGCCAGTCAGTAACAGAGGGACCAGCGTAGTCCCAGCTCAGCCAGTCTGATCAGAGGTTGCGCTGTTCGCCAGTGAGTAACGGAGGGACATGAATAGTCCCAGCTCAGCAAGTCTGATCAGACGTGGCGCTGTTCACCAGTCAGTAACAGAGGGACCAGTCTAGCCCCATCTCAGCCAGTCTGATCAGAGTTGGCGCTGTTCGCCAGTCCATAACAGTAACAGAGACCAGTGTAGCCCCAGCTCAGCAGTCTCTGATCAGGGCCAGTGGTCCCGCGCTGTTGTTCACTGTCGAGTAACAGAGGGGACAGTGTAGCCCAGCTCAGCCAGTGTCCCCACTGAGTCAGAGGTTGCGCTTTTCGCCAGTCAGTAACAGAGGGACCAGTGTAGCCCAAGCTCAGCAAGTCTCATCAGAGGTTGAGCTGTTTGCTAGTCAGTAACAGAGGTACCAGTATAGACCCCAGCATCAGCCAGTCTGATCAGAGGTTGCGCTTTTCGCCAGTCAGTAACAGAGGGACCAGCGTAGTTCCAGCTCAGTCAGTCTGATCAGAGGTTGCGCTGTTCGCCTGTCTGTAACAGTGGGACCAGCGTAGTTCCCGCTCAGCCAGTCTGATCAGAGGTGGCGTTGTTCGTCAGTCAGTAACAGAGGTACCAGCGTAGCCCCAGCTCAGCCAGTCTGATCAGAGGTGGCGCTGTTCGCCAGTCAGTAACAGTGGGACAAGCCTAGTCCCAGCTCAGCCAGTCTGATCAGAGGTGGCCCTGTTCGCCAGTCAGTAACAGAGGGACCAGGGTTGTCCCAGCTCAGTGACTCTGATCAGAGGTCACGTTGTTCGCCAGTCAGTAACAGAGGGAACAGCGTAGTCCCAGCTCAGCCACTCTGATAAGAGGTGGCACTGTTCGCCAGTCAGTAACTGAGAGACCAGCGTAATCGCAGCTAAGCCAGTCTGATCAGAGGTGGTGCTGTTCGCCAGACAGTAACAGCGGTACCAGTGTAGTCCCAGCTCAGCCCGTCTGATCAGAGGTGGCCCTGTTCGCCAGTCAGTAACAGAGGGACAAGCGTTGTCCCAGCTCAGTCACTCTGATCAGAGGTGGCGTTGTTCGCCAGTCAGTAACAGAGGGACCAGCGTAGCCCCAGCTCAGCCAGTCTGATCAGAGGTTGCGCTGTTCGCCAGTCAGTAACAGAGGGACAAGCGTAGTCCCAGCTCAGCAAGTCTGATCAGAGGTGGCGCTGTTCGCCAGTCTGTAACAGAGGGATCACCGTAGTCCCAGCTCAGCCACTCTGATCAGAAGTGGCGCTGTCCGCCAGTCAGTAACTGAGGGACCAGCGTAGTCCCAGCTCAGCCAGTCTGATCAGAGGTGGCGCTGTTCACCAGTCAGTAACAGAGGGACAAGTGTATCTCCAGCTCAGCCTGCCTGATCAGAGGTGGCGCTGTTCGCCAGTCAGTAACAGAGGGACCAGTTTAGCAGCCAGTCTGATGAGAGGTTGCGCTGTTTGCCAGTCAGTAACAGAGGGACCAGTGTAGCCCAAGCTCAGCCAGTCTCATCAGAGGTTGAGCTGTTTGCTAGTCAGTAACAGAGGTACCAGTGTAGCCCCAGCTCAGCCAGTCTGATCAGAGGTTGCGCTTTTCGCCAGTCAGTAACAGAGGGACCAGTGTAGCCCAAGCTCAGCAAGTCTGATCAGAGGTTGAGCTGTTTGCTAGTCAGTAACAGAGGTACCAGTATAGCCCCAGCTCAGCCAGTCTGATCAGAGGTTGCGCTTTTCGCCAGTCAGTAACAGAGGGACCAGCGTAGTTCCAGCTCAGTCAGTCTGATCAGAGGTTGCGCTGTTCGCCTGTCTGTAACAGTGGGACCAGCGTAGTTCCCGCTCAGCCAGTCTGATCAGAGGTGGCGTTGTTCGTCAGTCAGTAACAGAGGTACCAGCGTAGCCCCAGCTCAGCCAGTCTGATCAGAGGTGGCGCTGTTCGCCAGTCAGTAACAGTGGGACAAGCCTAGTCCCAGCTCAGCCAGTCTGATCAGAGGTGGCCCTGTTCGCCAGTCAGTAACAGAGGGACCAGGGTTGTCCCAGCTCAGTGACTCTGATCAGAGGTCACGTTGTTCGCCAGTCAGTAACAGAGGGAACAGCGTAGTCCCAGCTCAGCCACTCTGATAAGAGGTGGCACTGTTCGCCAGTCAGTAACTGAGAGACCAGCGTAATCGCAGCTAAGCCAGTCTGATCAGAGGTGGTGCTGTTCGCCAGACAGTAACAGCGGTACCAGTGTAGTCCCAGCTCAGCCCGTCTGATCAGAGGTGGCCCTGTTCGCCAGTCAGTAACAGAGGGACAAGCGTTGTCCCAGCTCAGTCACTCTGATCAGGTGGCGTTGTTCGCCAGTCAGTAACAGAGGGACCAGCGTAGCCCCAGCTCAGCCAGTCTGATCAGAGGTTGCGCTGTTCGCCAGTCAGTAACAGAGGGACAAGCGTAGTCCCAGCTCAGCAAGTCTGATCAGAGGTGGCGCTGTTCGCCAGTCTGTAACAGAGGGATCACCGTAGTCCCAGCTCAGCCACTCTGATCAGAAGTGGCGCTGTCCGCCAGTCAGTAACTGAGGGACCAGCGTAGTCCCAGCTCAGCCAGTCTGATCAGAGGTGGCGCTGTTCACCAGTCAGTAACAGAGGGACAAGTGTATCTCCAGCTCAGCCTGCCTGATCAGAGGTGGCGCTGTTCGCCAGTCAGTAACAGAGGGACCAGTTTAGCAGCCAGTCTGATGAGAGGTTGCGCTGTTTGCCAGTCAGTAACAGAGGGACCAGTGTAGCCCCAGCTAGGCCAGTCTGATCAGAGGTTGCGTTGTTTGCCAGTCAGTAACAGAGGGACCAGGGTAGCCCCAGCTCGGCCAGTCTGATCAGAGATGGTACTGTTCGCCAGTCAGTAACTGAGGGACCAGCGTAGCCCCAGTTCAGCCGGTCCGATCAGAGGTGGCGCCGTTCGCCAGTCAGTAACAGAGAGACAAGCGTAGTCCCAGCTCAGCCAGTCTGATCAGAGGTGGCGTTCTTCGCCAGTCAGTAACAGAGGGACCAGCGTAGTCCCAGCTCAGCGACTCTGATCAGAGGTGGCGCCGTTGGCCAGTCAGTAACTAAGGGACCAGCGTAGTCCCAGCTCAGTGTGATCAGAGGTGGCGCTGTTCGCCAGTCAGCAACAGAGGTACCAGTGTAGCCCCAGCTCAGCCAGTCTGTAACAGAGGACCTCAGTACACAGATAGACTGCTTCCGGGTCGGTACCCTCAAAAAATAGTCCGGAGAAAAATGCATATGTTTGTGTTGCAGGTGCTTTGAGGCAGGTTCGGGTGCACTGATGTGGTTTATTAATGCATGTGGAGACAGTGTTTACACAGGGGCTCTAGTACACAGCCAATATCTGCAGTTTGGAATGGATTATTTTGTGTGGCAGGACACATGTAAATGAAGTGTGATGCGGCTCTGCGTCTGTTGTGACGTGATGATTTTTGACCCCGCTGTCATGTTTCCTTTCCTGTCAGAAAACGAAATGGTCACCGGGTGTTGACAAGTTGGTGAGAAGACGGCATGATCCAGTCGTCAAAGACATTGTAACTCAATGTGTGATTCCAATGTTTATGCTTTTACAGGCGGTGAGTGAAATGACCCCTAAACGCTATATGTTTAATATACAGTTCTATCTGTGTGTTTAGGCCTGTCAGAGCAGCCATGTTTGACAGCAAAATCAACATTGACAAAAAAGTTCTGCAGCCAGATGAAATAAAATTTCAGCAGTTAGTCTGTAGGGCCTACGAAGTTAGAGGCCAGTGTAATTAACAGTATTTGTTTCTGTTTTTCATCATTATTTTTAAATGCATTTTATTGCAGGATTGTGGCATTTTTTTCTTTTTTGCAGAAATTGCAATGTTTCAATGTTGTTCTAGAACACTGATTGACAGCTGGGAATGTACATTTCCAGTTACATCATCAAGATGGATGCCTTTTGTTTAGGAGTGTATGAAAAAATTGCTGTGAACAGTGTAGTAGCCGAAAATGATACCTGCCAGCTATGGACAGGCCCATTATGTAAGAAGGGTCGCTATGGTGTATTTTCATACCGTGACCCCGAGACGGGCGTGTGGCATAATAAAAATGTCCACAGAGTGGTAATAATGGCTGCACAGGGTCGGATCCATGTGGCTGCAACTGTAGATTGTGGTAATAAACTTTGTATTAATGTAGAACATCTCAGCCTTGAGACTCGGGGCCACAAATAATAGCAGAAAATTGTGTTTCCAGAATGGCTGTTGTGTCGGCCATGGCGCCTATCCGGACTGCCTGGTAAATTTGATGTTGTAGTAAGTAGATAAGTAATCAACATGTTTCCATTGCTTTCATGTGTAACCGGCATGCAAAAACAGACAGCATGCAGTGATCATGTACATGCAATTGTAGAAAAGGTACCTTATTGAGTTTGCAACCAGTGCAGACCCAGCAAAAGTTTTGGTTAATCTACTCTGGTCGTCGAAACACGCACTTCATATATATCACTCGGATGAAATAGTGCAAGCTCATCTGGATCTACACTGGCCGGTTGCAAATTCCATAATGCCCTCCTTGTTACTGACATTCAATGTTATATTCAGTTTGTGGATCCCATTTGCAGCATTTGGGTATGGGTAATCGTCTGCTGATAATGACTGGCGATGTTGTTAAAACCACACAGCCACTACCTCGCAAACAAATAACCCGCTACTAACTGACAGTGTCTCCATGTCAGTACTAATTACAAGGCAGATAATACTGTCAGCCATGCAGCAAGGAATACCCCGTCTCGCAGTCATGGGATCCCCTATGCATCTCCTGATGTTGACGGCATCTCATCCTCGTCCTGTGGCAACGTCTGTCCTTTAGAGTAGCTGTGATCCACATTGTCTAGTTGTCATTTCCTGTAGTCCGAGATCCTCCCATCTTGCTTGTACTGGAAATGTGCCTTCTTCACGTAGCCTCTTTTCAGATGACGCCTTCGAATAACTTCTGGCCGCTTACTATAATCTCTGTGAAAGTTGTACTCGGTGTTCAGACGGTTCAATGCAGTGTTTGCACGTGCAGAGAAGTCGAGCGCCCTCCCGATATGCGACTCCGCTTTTGTCGTATAGAGTCTGCAATGCCACAGTTATAGTTCAGTATTGTTCATGATACCCTCGCTGTGAAATTCCGCGAATAGTTTACATTTTTCGGCAGGTTTACTCCACATGATCGGTCGAATGCTTCATTCTTCTACGTTGTATAAGCCGTATCGTGTCATGTTGAATGCCTGATCGCTCAGCCTCATTTTAAGTATATCTCTCATCAGCTGACTGTCGCTTTCATTCATTTGCAGTGGTGGCAGCTGATTTGGGCCCAGGAACTTCGAACGTGCCCGCCCGCCAGTTGTCGGTTTCATCGCCAGCGCAAACGACGGAGTCCGGCAGCACTTTGGAGTGGTCGTCGGCGTAGCAAGATACAGTCGCATCTATCATCCGGGTTATCATGCAGGTATCTACCTTGGTCAAATCGTCAGCAGGGTCTACAATGTTTGCTATGCAGAAATATCAAGTGCCAGAATGTTGTTTGTACCCAATAGTGTAGACCCAGATCAGACTGCACACCTGTGCAGCAAATTGGTCTCTGAAACATCAACTCCTGCAATAGTAATACACTTCACCTGCAGTGGTTATCTCCCCTGCTGCATGGGCAAGCTGTGTTTGTAGTCTGCAATACACATGCAATAGCTGCATGCCACACAGGTCGGATTAGCAAATGCATTTGCCTGTGTTGCCACACCACTGCTAATGTTGTGGGTTTGAGTCTAGTCTTGGTGGTATATCTGCGGACAAACATGCCGAACACCCAGTTAAAGCAGCATAGAAATTATAAAAAAATTACATGTACGCCATATTATATATTTTTTTTTTTTACCTATTTAGGGTTAACACTCGGTAACATGAGGCAGATGGCACATAGCTAGTGTTGGTCGTGCATGCAGACAATGTGACTCGTGACTGGTGACCCGACAATGCACGAAAAAATCATAACATGAATATCCATAGTGATTGTTTTACATCGCCATAGCTTCATTCTCTGCTGTCCTAGATGAATTGAATATGTACACATGTAACATTTGGTACTTGTAGTTCAATATTGGCACCATATGGAAAATATATCTGAAAAAAAAGTGCTACGCATTTGGTTCCGACATTCAAAATTTTAATTTAAAATTTAATAATTTATTTTAATTTTCGGAAATTGTCCATTGTTTTTAAAGGCCTGTATTATATTTCACATTCTGCACAATAGTACCATTCAAATGCCTGTCCAGTCCTTTTTATTTCATTACAAAATGTCAAAAACTGCATCAGATATGGATTTTTTTACGAACAGACGTAGCATTGCCTCGGCCGTGCCCTCGGAACATGAGAATGCGGGATTTACATCATTTGATTCGTGTGTGCACATTTTAGTCGCAGAGTGGCAGATTTCATAAAAGCCACTTGGTTCTCATTGCAAACTGGCTACTTGATATGTCTGAGCTTATATTTTTTTTTTTTTTCACATTTGCCCCATTCTGACAGACCTCAGTACACAGATAGACTGCTTCCGGGTCGGTAAATAGTCCGGAGAAAAATGCATATGTTTGTGTTGCAGGTGCTTTGAGGCAGGTTCGGGTGCACTGATGTGGTTTATTAATGCATGTGGAGACAGTGTTTACACAGGGGCTCTAGTACACAGCCAATATCTGCAGTTTGGAATGGATTATTTTGTGTGGCAGGACACATGTAAATGAAGTGTGTGATGCGGCTCTGCGTCTGTTGTGACGTGATGATTTTTGACCCCGCTGTCATGTTTCCTTTCCTGTCAGAAAAACGAAATGGTCACCGGGTGTTGACAAGTTGGTGAGAAGACGGCATGATCCAGTCGTCAAAGACATTGTAACTCAATGTGTGATTCCAATGTTTATGCTTTTACAGGCGGTGAGTGAAATGACCCCTAAACGCTATATGTTTAATATACAGTTCTATCTGTGTGTTTAGGCCAGAGGTGGTGCTGTTCGCCAGTCTGCGACAGAGGGACCAGCGTAGCCCCAGCTCAGCCAGTCTGATCAGAGGTTGCGCTGTTGGACAGTCAGTAACAGAGGGACAAGCGTAGTCCGAGCACAGCCAGTATGATCAGAGGTTGCGCTGTTCGCCAGTCTGTAACAGAGGGACCAGCGTAGCCCCAGCTCAGCCAGTCTGATCAGAGGTTGCGCTGTTCGCCAGTCAGTATCAGAGGGACAAGCGTAGTCCCAGCTCAGCCAGTCTGATCGGAGGTGGAGCTGTTCGTCAGTCTGTAACAGAGGGCTAGCATTGTCCCAGCTCAGCCACTCTCATCAGAGGTTGCGCTGTTGATTAGAGGTGGCGCTGTTCGCCATTCTGTAACAGAGGGACCAGCGTAGCCCCAACTCAGCCACTCTGATCAGAGGTTGTGCGGTTCGCCGGTCAGTAACAGAGGTACCAGCGTAGCCCCAGCTCAGCCAGTCTGATCAGAGGTGGCGCTGTTCGCCAGTCAGTAACAGTGGGACAAGCCTAGTCCCAGCTCAGCCAGTCTGATCAGAGGTGGCCCTGTTCGCCAGTCAGTAACAGAGGGACCAGCGTTGTCCCAGCTCAGTGACTCTGATCAGAGGTCACGTTGTTCGCCAGTCAGTAACAGAGGGAACAGCGTAGTCCCAACTCAGCCACTCTGATCAGAGGTGGCACTGTTCGCCAGTCAGTAACTGAGAGACCAGCGTAATCGCAGCTAAGCCAGTCTGATCAGAGGTGGTGCTGTTCGCCAGACAGACCAGCGGTACCAGTGTAGTCCCACTCAGCCCGTCTGGATCAGAGGTGCCCTGTCGCCAGTCAGTAACAGACGGACCCAAGCTTGTCAGCCCTAGTCCTGATCAGAGGTGGCGAGGTTCGGCCAGTAGTAACAGAGGGACCAGCGTACCCCAGCTCAGCCACTGACAGGAGGTGCTGTTCGCCAAGTCGTAACAGTGGGACAAGCTAGTCAGCTCAGCCAGTCTGATCAGAGGTGGCCCGTGTTCGCCAGTCAGTAACAGAGGGACCAGCGTTGTAGTCCCCAGCTACACTTGATCCAGAGGTCTCGTTGTTGCCAGTCATAAAAGGGAACAGCGGTAGTCCCCAACTCAGCCACTCTGATCAGAGGTGGCACTGTTCGCCAGTCCAGTAACTGAGAGTACCAGCGTGGGAATCGCAAGCCTAAGCCAGTCTGATCAGAGGTGGTGCTGTTCCCAGACAGTAACAGCGGTACCAGTGTAGTCCCCAGCTCAGCCCGTGATCAGGTGGCCCTGTTACGCCAGTCAGTAACAGACGGGACCAAGCGTTGTCCCAGCTCAGTCACTCTGATCAGAGGTGGCGTTGTTCGCCAGTCAGTAACAGAGGGACAGCGTAGCCCCAGCTCAGCCAGTCTGATCAGAGGTTGCGCTGTTCGCCAGTCAGTAACAGAGGGACAAGCGTAGTCCCAGCTCAGCAAGTCTGATCAGAGGTGGCGCTGTTCGCCAGTCTGTTACAGAGGGACCACCGTAGTCCCAGCTCAGCCACTCTGATCAGAAGTGGCGCTGTCCGCCAGTCAGTAACTGAGGGACCAGCGTAGTCCCAGCTCAGCCAGTCTGATCAGAGGTGGCGCTGTTCACCAGTCAGTAACAGAGGGACATGTGTATCTCCAGCTCAGCCTGCCTGATCAGAGGTGGCGCTGTTCGCCAGTCAGTAACAGAGGGACCAGTGTAGCAGCCAGTCTGATGAGAGGTTGCACTGTTTGCCAGTCAGTAACAGAGGGACCAGTGTAGCCCCAGCTAGGCCAGTCTGATCAGAGGTTGCGCTGTTCGCCAGTCTGTAACAGAGGGACCAGCGTAGTCCCAGCTCAGCCAGTCTGATCAGAGGTTGCGTTGTTTGCCAGTCAGTAACAGAGGGACCAGGGTAGCCCCAGCTCGGCCAGTCTGATCAGAGATGGCACTGTTCGCCAGTCAGTAACTGAGGGACCAGCGTAGCCCCAGTTCAGTCGGTCCGATCAGAGGTGGCGCCGTTCGCCAGTCAGTAACAGAGGTAGAAGCGTAGTCCCAGCTCAGCCAGTCTGATAGAGGTGGCGTTCTTCGCCAGTCAGTAACAGAGGGACCAGCGTAGTCCCAGCTCAGCGACTCTGATCAGAGGTGGCGCCGTCGGCCAGTCAGTAACTGAGGGACCAGCGTAGTCCCAGCTCAGCCAGTCTGATCAGAGGTGGCGCTGTTCGCCAGTCAGCAACAGAGGTACCAGTGTAGCCCCAGCTCAGCCAGTCTGTAACAGAGGTGGTGCTGTTCGCCGGTCTGCGACAGAGGGACCAGCGTAGCCCCAGCTCAGCCAGTCTGATCAGAGGTTGCGCTGTTCGTCAGTCAGTAACAGAGGGACAAGCGTAGTCCGAGCACAGCCAGTATGATCAGAGGTTGCGCTGTTCGCCAGTCTGTAACAGAGGGACCAGCGTAGCCCCAGCTCAGCCAGTCTGATCAGAGGTTGCGCTGTTCGCCAGTCAGTAACAGAGGGACAAGCGTAGTCCCAGCTCAGCCAGTCTGATCGGAGGTGGAGCTGTTCGTCAGTCTGTAACAGAGGGACTAGCGTTGTCCCAGCTCAGCCACTCTCATCAGAGGTTGCGCTGTTGATTAGAGATGGCGCTGTTCGCCATTCTGTAACAGAGGGACCAGCGTAGCCCCAACTCAGCCACTCTGATCAGAGGTTGTGCGGTTCGCCAGTCAGTAACAGAGGGACCAGCGTAGCCCCATCTCAGCCAGTCTGATCAGAGGGACCAGCGGAGCCCCAGCTCAGCAATTCTGATCAGAGGTGGCGCTGTTCGCCAGTCAGTAACAGAGGGACCAGCTTAGCCACAGCTCAGCCAGTTTGATCAGAGGTGGCGATGTTCGCCAGTCAGTAACAGAGGGACAAGCGTAGTCCCAGCTCAGCCAGTCTGATCAGAGGTGGCGTTGTTCGCCGGTCTGTAACAGAGGGACCAGCTTTGTCCCAGCTCAGCCACTCCGATCAGAGGTGGCGTTGTTCGCCATTCACTAACAGTGGGACCAGCGTAGTCGCAGCGTAGTACCAGTGTAGCCCCAGCTAAGCCAGTCTGATCAGAGGTAGTGCTGTTCGCCAGTCTGTAACAGAGGGACCAGCGTAGCCCCAGCTGAGCCAGTCTGATCAGAGGTTGCGCTGTTCGCCAGTCAGTAACAGAGGGACAAGCGTAGTCCCAGCTCAGCCAGTCTGATCAGAGGTTGCGTTGTTCACCAGTCTGTAACAGAGGGACCAGCGTAGCCGCGGCTCAGCCAGTCTGATCAGAGGTGGCGCTGTTCTCCAGTCTGTAACAAAGGGACTAGCGTTGTCCCAGCTCAGCCTGTCTGATCAGAGGTTGCGCTTTTCGCCAGTCAATAACAGAGGAACAAGCGCAGTCCTAGCTCAGCCAGTCTGATCAGAGGGACCAGCGTAGCCCCAGCTCAGCCAGTCTGATCAGAGGTGGCGCTGTTCTCCAATCTGCATCAGAGGGACTAGCGTTGTCCCAGCTCAGCCAGTCTGATCAGAGGTGGCGTTGTTCGCCAGTCTGTAATCTGATCAGAGGGACCAGCGTAGCCCCAGCTCAGCAAGTCTAATCAGAGGTGGCGTTGTTCGCCAGTCAGTAACAGAGGGACCAGCTTAGCCCAAGCTCAGCCAGTCTGATAAGAGGTGGCGCTGTTCGCCAGTCAGTAACAGAGGGACAAGCGTAGTCCCAGCTCAGCCAGTCTGATCAGAGGTGGCGTTGTTCGCCAGTCTGTAACAGAGGGACCAGTGTTGTCCCAGCTCAGCCACTCTGATCAGAGGTGGCGTTGTTCGCCAGTCAGTAACAGAGGGACCAGCGTAGTCGCAACTCAGCCACTCTGATCAGAGGTGGCGCTGTTCGCCAGTCAGTAACTGAGGGTTCAGCGTAGTCCCAGCTCAGCCAGTCTGATCAGAGGTGGCGCTGTTCGCCAGTCAGTAACAGAGGTACCAGTGTCGCCCCAGCTCAGCCAGTCTGATCAGAGGTTGTGCTGTTCGCCAGACTGTAACAGAGGGACCAGCGTAGCCCCAGCACAGTCAGTCTGATCAGAGGTTGCGCTGTTGGCCAGTCAGTAACAGAGGGACAAAGTTCCGCTGTTCGCCAGTCAGTAACAGAGGGACAAGCGTCGTCCCAGCTCAGCCAGTCTGATCAGAGGTTGCGCTGTTCGCCAATCTGTAACAGAGGGACCAGCGTAGCCCCAGCTCAGCCAGTCTGATCAGAGGTTGCGCTGTTCGCCAGTCAGTAACAGAGGGACAAGCGTAGTCCCAGCTCAGCCAGTCTGATCAGAGGTTACGCTGTTCGCCAGTCTGTAACAGAGGGACCAGCGTAGCCTCTGCTCAGCCAGTCTGATCAGAGGTTGCGCTGTTCGCCAGTCAGTAACAGAGGGACAAGCGTAGTCCCAGCTCAGCCAGTCTGATCAGAGGTGGCGCTGTTCACCAGTCAGTAACTGAGGGACCAACGTAGTCCCAGCTCAGCCACTCTGATCAGAGGTGGCGCTGTTCGCCAGTCAGTAATTGAGGGACCAGCGTAGTCCCAGCTCAGCCAGTATGATTAGAGGTGGCGCTGTTCGCCATTCTGTAACAGAGGGACCAGCGTGCAAGTGTCATTGATTAATGGACTTACTGGTACACAGTGTAGACTTTGACCAGACTGCATATAATCATTGACATACTGACAGTGTAAACCCTTATACAAATGTCACCCGATCGAAAGAACGGCAAATCCTGTAGATCCGAATCAGATGGCATATATTAATGATCAGAATGACTGTACCCTTACAAGAATATGTGATTCTTTGAATGAATGACACATACTGTACTGTGAATACACAATCTCATCTCGGGCTACACTGGTCTCAAATTGTGTATGCTAAATTTCTCAATGACAGTGCATTCTATGGCTTCTCCAATACAATGGACTATATTACGGATTATGACACAGTGTGAAGTGTAAATTTGGTCTATGCCATTGGTGACCAGTCTAGCTATTGATCTGATAGCACACTCCTCCCGCAGCCTGGAAAATGATGCATTGTTTGTTAAACGTATGTTGCGTTGATGCAATGGTAAATGGTTTAAACCCTGATCAAAATATGTGAATGAGTTGCATGAGAGTTGCTGCAAAGGCCAACATTCCATTTTCCCAGTAAGACACAATCTGTGCCCAATCACCAATGTCATGGGTGCTATTGTATTGTACATGTAGCTGACCACACCAGTGAAATGTGTTCACCTGACATTTGAATGGGGATTACATGGTCACGTGACCAACAAAGTGCATGCCTAGGATTCGTTACAGCTCACAATCACTTGGACAGAAGACAGAAGACCGGTAAGTCATCTTTGTTACATGTAGAAGTATTTTCACAATTGTTCATTTTAGCTCCCTTGTTGCGCAGAGCATTTGTTATGCCGGCCAAATGGTGAGTGGGGGTATATAGTGTTACCGGCGTTTGTACGTCCGTACGTCCTAAAACCTTAACGCTTGGGTAAATTTCGTATAATTTATGTTTCCTTAAACGGATCTGCCTGATAGTTCACACACGCATTGCACTAATGGTACTCTACCGCCCTGCGACAAATCCACGATCGTCCCGCCCCGGCTAAGCCCAGGGTCAATATCACATACTTGGTGCGGTGGAAACCTTGGCGCTCGGGTAAATGTCTTATAATTGATATTTCACACACACATTGATTTAATGGTCCTCCGCCGCCCTGAGATAAATCCACATTCGCGCCACCCCCGCTAAGCCCATGGTCATGTGTGAAATACCAAGCAGATCCAATTAACGAAGGAAATTATTATAAGACATTTATTTACCCGAGAGTTAAGATTTCGAGCGCACTAAGAATGTGACAATTAACGAAGGAGATATTATAAGACATTTACCCGAGCGTTAAGATTTCAAGCGCACTAAGAATGCGCTCGAAATCTTAACGCTCGGGTAAATGTCTTATGTCTCCTTCGTTTATTGGATCTGCTTGATATTTCACACATGAATTACTGTAATGGTTCTCTATCGCCGTATAACAAATGCACGATCATACCGCTCTGCTAAGCACATGGTCAAGGTATTTACTTGGTGCATTGGAAACCTCAACGCTCGGGTAATGTCTTATAATTATTCCTGTTTCCTTGCACGGACCTGCTTGATATTTGACACAAGTATTGCTATAATGGTCTTCTACCGCCCTATGAAAAATCCACGATCGTCCTGCCCCGGCTAAGCCCAGGGTCAAGGTCACATACTTGGTGCGTTCGAAATTCGGGTATGTGTCTTATAACATATGTTTCCTTGTATGAATCGGCTTGATATTTCACACACCCAATGCTTTGATGGTCTGCTTTCATGCTGTGACAAATCCAAGCTTCTCTGGCCCTCTGTGTTTTCAAATGTGCCTCGTATTCTTTGGCATTCGTGTGCCAACAGGACACACTGCTTGTTTATTGTATAACTGTCCTTTAGCCGAATCACGGTCTGTCATACAATACTCACAATGGTACAAAATATAGCAAATGATAAAATGTGACTGACTCGAGAAATTGGGCTTGTGAGATTTGTGACCGGTGTAGCTCCTGATCAAATAGCACGCACTTGTAGCCTGATAACGATAGAAGCACGAGGTGTGTTTCATTGCTGGAGTGGCGAACAGTACAGACCCTAATCAGGCTGGGTGGAAGAAATCAACATATATGGATCTACCCCTCATAACATTTAACGCAACAACAATGCAACCTTGGGCATAGGGGCCACATGAGTGGGCCACAGAATAAAATTATAGATTAAAAACATGGTTTGACAGCACTTTAGAATCATTTCCAATGGAAATGATTCTAAAGTGCTGTCAAATCATGTGATGATGAATACAAAAGCATTATTAAGTGTCATGCAAAGAAGACTTACGGCTACAGAAATAATAGGTAGCCGAACATGCAAATCTCGGACTGCCGGACAGACGGATACGGACGATAATTTACCCCGATTTTTTTTCTGGGTACATATAATAAATGATAATTTCTGATTCTTGTCACGGAACCTCTTGATATTTCACATATGCATTACTCTGATGTTCCACTATAATGGTGCAACAAAATAATGGACGTTCAGTCCCCACTAGCCCCAAGGTCAGTGTCATATTTCATAAAACGTAACTCTTCCAACACTTAGTAACTGGAATGGATTTTGATATGTTAATTTTGCAACCAATCCAATCGTCACAAAATGATTTTCAGACTAGTCCATTTATGAAAAGGGGGTGTTTTTTGTTCTAAAAATATCAACAAGTTACTTGCAAAAAGTGCAGATCCAGATGAGAGGACGAGCCGTCTCATCTGGATCTGCATTGTTGGCAAATACCGCTATAGCGGCTGTCAAGTTCAAGGGGTTAACCTTGGAACTTCTTACGTGTGTTCCCTTTCACCTCCGGGTCCCATTAGTCCCAAGGTCAAGGCCACAGACTAGACGCATTTGTTATGGTTGGTAGATAACCTTGCTCAACTAGTGACTAGCTGTCTCCGAGCCAGCGTCTGTTCTGCAATCACAAAACATAACATTGGTAAACTCATTATGGCATACCCCGGCGTGGTTGTCGGCGTCGGCGTCCACAAACTTAACGTTGGGGGTAAATGTCTTATAACTTCTGTTTCATGCAATGGAACACCTTGTTATTTCATACATGCATTCATCAGTTGACCCTCTATCATGATGTGGCAAATCCATGAGCAACCACCTAACGCTTACCCCAAGGTCAAGGTCACAAACTTAGCATGTTCATAAACTTAACGTTGCGGTAAATGTTATATAACTTATGTTAAAATGCAGGGAACGCCTTCACGTTTCATAAATGCATTCATCTGATGATACTATATAGTGCTATAGCAAATCCATGACCCACCGCCCAACCCTTACCCTAAGGTCAAGGTAAAACACTTAGCACATTTATAAACTTAACGTTGTGGTAAATGTCTTATAACATCTGTTTTCTTTCATGGAATACCGTTATATTGTTACGCTCCGGTAGTGGTGCGTATATATGACCCCACATAGACCCTGTCTAGGCTACGTGTATTGCTGCAGGCTCCTGCACGCTTTACCAAACCCTTGCTGTGCGTATACTACCCAGTATCCTCTAACACGCGTTGCGGGCTATAGATGACTGATTGACAGACAAATGTGGTAGCGTCTGCCTATAGTTGTCAATCAGTAGATCTGTGCAGCCTGCAACCTGTGTCTCTCAGATCTGGACTAGATGCTGCACACCTGTATGTAAGGGAACACGGGTGCAACTGCAGTCTGGCAGTCCAGGGAACAGATAAGAGGTTAGATATATTCAAGTATTTATTAACTTCAGTTAGCACAAGAGATATCAGGGAGATGGTTCAAATGAACGGTACATTCGTCCGTAATACAATAAGTAAACTACCGTGTGGATAGACTAAACTGTTTATAATAATTATGTAGTAAAAACCGCAAAGATCAATATTAACGAAATGGCAACGCACTGCCCAGTAGATACAGTGGTTCTAGAGGTAGAACTTGACATCCATCAGAGTTCGTTGACGTACAGGCAAATATGATGTATGATGTATAATTATGACTAATTGTGTCTCTGGGGACCCATGACACGTTAATATGTCGCAGGTGGGGTCCCAGGGACCCTAAACAGGTGAAAAATGTCCTACGTTGCTGATAAGACCCTCTCAATGGTTAACTAATGTCCAAATGACTCTGGCCGGACTTAATATTGGTCGAAACAGTAAATGGTTCTTGCTACGAGAACAGGAAATTAGTTTAAAGTAAAATTTAGATTAATTTTTCTGCACGAAATTTGCTTGGAATTGTTGTCTTGAGAAATGCCAAAGCCAAAGTGATGACTGGCGGAATTTCCGCTTCTTTTATAGTGAGGCTGGGCCAGCTGGCCACAAATACGGGCCAGCTGGCCACAAAACAGGCCAGGCGCGCGCCCTGAAGTATGACGCATGTCATGTTTCATGGTGCACAGATTCAGAGATAAAAATGGCGGACATTTCGTAGACAATACTTCCACGAAGACAAATTCAAGTTAAAATACGTGACATATGATAGTCACCTCAAATGCATTTGCATATGCTCTCTTCATCTTTTCTGTCAATTGAATCGTTTTGCCAGATAGTACCCCAACTATCCCGTCATGCAACTCTCAAGATGGCGGATGAAAAGCCACACAATTTTTTACCATGTGAGAAAAGGATCAGATTATGTTACAGACGCAATTTCTGGGATCGTTGGATAGCTATGGCTGCCAAAACAATGCATTTAACATGTTACACGATAATATTTACGGTGTGGTGTTTACACGCGAATCGAGTGAATTGGCGTGCAAACTTGTTGAAAGGACAGGTGCGCGAAATTGTCAACACACAATCAAGTGACAAATTATGGATGGAAATTCATATTCGACGGCTGTGATTATCGGTATGCGTGTTGTGGTGTGAGTATGAATTGCCACATCTATCTCCATGTATATTGCTATTTCACGGTCTGTCATTTCAACAGGAATGATAAACTTTATGATTATGAATTATTTGGAATATAACATCCCATCATGATCAACTGCGTTGAAGATCAACGACAGGTAAGTCACATATGCCCAGATATGCCGGTGCATATCAATATTTCATACATGCATTCCTCAGATGACCCTCTATCATGCTGTAGGAAATCCACGACCCACCACCCAAACTTTATCCCAAGGTCAAGGTCACAAACTTAACATGTATATAAACTTAACGTTGGGGTAAATGTTGTGTAACTTCTGTTTCTTTACAGGGAACGCTTTGATATTTCATACATGCATCTGGTGATCCTCTATTCATCGCTTTATCATCCGGGTTCTTTAATCGAAACCGAAGTTATCCGAAAGTTTTTTCATTTCCAGTCGTTCTAAATCGACTGAGTTATACACACACATGAGGTAACTGGACATAACGGACCCTGGACATAACGGACCCGGACATAACGGACCCGATTTCGGACGAAACGGACCCGATTTCTGGACATAACAGACCCGATTCCTGGACATAACGGACCCCGTATAAAACCTATCAGAAATGCTATTTTTTTATTATTTTTTTTGTAGTAAACTTATAAGAAATTATTATTTTAATGTTATTTTATGTTTTAAACTCTAAATTTTACGGAAAAAAGTTGTTGGCAAAATTTCCGGGGGGCAATTGTGGAATTCGCACATCGCAATGGCTTCCGGGCTAATTAATCCCCTCCGGATATTGCCAGTGGACTAAACTGTGTTTGACACGTTCCAATCTGCAATATTCGGTTTAATCTATTTTAATAAATTTACTTTACTTCAATTTGTATAGAAACAGTAATAAAATACGATTAAAAGTTTAGCAAGAAAAATGCACAAACGCATAAAATGACAAGTTTGTAGTGCGTTAGAATCGTCTCATTTACTCACAAAAGCATAAAACCTTAAAACGGCAAGTTGGTTGTGTTTCATATGATAATCAAAATGTGCTTGATAAACGTATGTATGTTTGTATATGTGTGTGTATGTGTTCTGCTCGATTACTTATATTACCATCAAATGTGCAGCTTTTTTTTATGTGCTGGCTAAATGTATGTTTGTATATATGTATGTGTGATCGAAAAATGAAGATCCTGATCAGAATGCAAACCAGTCGTCCATAACAAGATCTACACTGTTCTGACACTGTTCCAACATAGCGAGTCACTTTAATACGGTGCGTAATTTAGTTATTTTGGTAGTGCATTAGAATCGTCAAAATGAGACGATTCTAAAGCACTCCCAACTTGCAAGTTTTGGCAAAAACAAAATCTCCCATAAAGTTGATCACATTACGCACACTTAAAAAAATTAAGATCCTGATCAGAGTGTATGTATCTGCTTGTATGTATGTGCCTGGTATTTATATTATTATTAAATTATAAACATAATTTTTTCCCGATTTGTATTTAATTTCCCAATTAACATTCCCAACTTTCATTTTCCATTAGACCAATCAATATATAACAAAAATATATTAAAATAGTATTTCTTATAGCATTTCTGATAGGTTTTATACGGGGTCCGTTATGTCCACACGGGGTCCGTTATGTCCAGAAATCGGGTCCGTTTCGTCCGAAATCGGGTCCGTTTCGTCCGAAATCGGGTCCGTTTCGTCCGAAATCGGGTCCGTTATGTCCATAATTCACACATGATACAATAGATGCAACAATAGCACATAAATCGAGCCGAAAGTATGTGTAGTTTGAGGCTGCAACAGCCACAACAGGCAGGAAAGAGACCTGCTTCTCACAGTTCAGAGATATGAAAAATAATAACAAAAAAATGTCCTAGCAACTAGTCTAATGTTAACTCAATTCCAGCTGAAAAATCTATCTGTTAGCAAATCCAAAAGTAACAATCCAGTGATTAAGAATGAACACAATAGAAATGTAAGTTAAATTTTCAATAGTAATAATGGCCGCCGCCGGTAAGCGTGAGATAATTGCCGGTCGATAAAAACACACGACCCATTTTGTCCGGTGCCTCACTCAAGAAAACCTAATGACAGAATCAGGAAAATGAGGAATTATAAGTGTTAAATTGGTATTTTTTTTACAAAATGCCGACATATCTTTTACTGTTCGTACATTGATTATGCAATGCTTTGAAAATATGTGTTAAGCATACTCGTGTTGACAATTTCGAGATGAATTATTTGTTTGACCCGCCATAATTATTTACACGCGTGTGTAGCTACGCTCAAACGGATGCCGCCGGATGTCATTAATAATGCGGCAGGTGTACTCTAAAATCAACGCAGCCACACATATTCTATGCTGATTGGTTGAATCCACTGTTTTTATTGTCGCGCCCGCTTGCGGAAAGCGCGATATAGTCGGCCGTTTGGCGTACGTACGTACGTGTGTCCGCTTAAAGTTTTTGGTTAAGCTGTAAGGTTACGTTTTTTGGTTAAAGTTTTTGGTTAAGTTTTTTGGTTAAGTTGTTTGGTTTAGTTTTTTGGTTAAAGTTTTTGGTTAAATTCTTTGGTTAAAGTTTTTGGTTAAGTTTTTTGGTTAAGTTTTTTGGTTAAAGTTTTTGGTTAAAGTTTTTCGTTATACTATATCTCTGCAACTGCTTTGCCCATTACCTTGAAACTTCACATGGGTGTTTATCATCATCTATATTTTCATTCTACCCCCTCCTGTGCGGCCCCTGTGCCCAATGTCAAGGTCAAATTACTTTGAAATTTTTGGTTAAGTTCTTTGGTTAAAGTTTTGGGTTAAGTTTTTTGGTTAAAGTTTTTGGTTAAGTTCTTTGGTTAAAGTTTTTGGTTAAGTTTTTTGGTTAAGTTTTTCGTTATACTATATCTCTGCAACTGCTTTGCCCATTACCTTGAAACTTCACATGGGTGTTTATCATCATCTATATTTTCATTCTACCCATCTCCCGTGCCCAATGTCAAGGTCAAATTACTTTGAAGTTTTTGGTTAAGTTTTTTGGTTAAAGTTTTTGGTTAAGTTTTTTGGTTAACGTTTTTCGTTATACTATATCTCTGCAACTGCTTTGCCCATTACCTTGAAACTTCATATGGGTGTTTATCATCATCTATATTTTCATTCTACCCCCCCTCCCGTGCGGCCCCTGTGCCCAATGTCAAGGTCAAATTACTTTGAAGTTTTTGGTTAAGTTCTCTTGTTAAAGTTTTTGGTTAAGTTTTTTGGTTAAAGTTTTTGGTTAAGTTCTTTGGTTAAAGTTTTTGGTTAACTTTTTTGGTTAAGTTTTTTGGTTAAAGTTTTTGGTTAAGTTTCTTGGTTAAAGTTAAACATCCAATCGTCCATGGGCTTGGTTTAGATCCTTTGATTCAAGAATCGTGTGAATCTGAAATGAAAAATTGCGCTACATGTAAGAACATAGACACATTGACGATATATAAACGGGACGCTTAATCCGCCCCGTTACTACATTATTATTATATACCGAACGACCATATATATATACTGGTAAGTCATTTATACAACGGACGGCAATAACGTCTATGTGCACAACACTGATTTAACTATTATATGTTCGAAAATGTCACTGTTGATAACACTTTTTAATATGGCGGCGCTTTTGTGATCACCTACTGTCATTTTGGACTGTTGCTAGACTGGCGTTTACCGCACCGGAAGTTGCGTCATGCAAAAGCGGTCAATTGTGTTACATCAAATCCATGACCCTCCCACCCCACCCCTTTCCCCAAGATCAACATCATAAACTTAAGGTTGGAGTAAATGTTCTTTTTGAACTTCTGTTTCTTTACAGGGTACGCCTTGATATTTCATACATGCCTTCATCTGATGATCGTCTATTCTGCTACAACAAATCCATTACCCACCCCCACCCCTTTCCCCAAGGTCACAAACTTAGCACATTCATACATGCATTCCTCATGTGAATAGCTATCATGCTGTAGAAAATCACCAACTCGGTGTGTTCATAAACTTAACGTTGGGTTTAAATTTTGTATTAACTTCTGTTTCTTTTCATGGCATACCTTGCTATTTTATAAATGCATTCATTTGATGACCTAGCGTGCTGTAGCAAATCCACGACCCCCAGCCCAGACATACCCAGACCACCCCGCCCCCCACCCAAGGTCAAGGTCACATAGTGCGTTCATAAACTTCATGTTGGGGCAAACTCCTGTTTCATTACAGGGAACGTCTTTTCTGTTTCTTTACAGGGAACGTCTTAATATTTCATACATACAGTTGTCTGATTAGTGCGTTCATAAACTTTACGTTGGGCTAAATATATTATTACTTCTGTTGTTTTTTTTGGAACACCTTTATATGGTTCATGCATGCATTCATCTGATGACCGTCTATCATGTTGTAACAACTCCACACTTAGTGCGTTCATAAACTTAACGTTGTGATAAATTTCATATAATTTCTGTTTATTTACTGGAAGCGCCTTGATATTTCATACATACATTCATCTGATGATATTCTATCCTGCGGTGACAAATCCACCAGACACCCCTTAACCCAAGGTCAAGTTATATAATATTCATGTTTTTATACAACTGTGCCAAGTTTGAGTTAACCCAAAGTTAACCCAAATGCCAAGGTCACAATCTTAGTGCTTTCATAAACTTTATTATTTTTTGTTATAATTTATGTTTCCTATCACCAAACGTTTTGATATTTCACACATGCCTTTCTCTAATGATTCTGTATCATGCTGTGACAAGTCCACGACACTCCACGCTAACCCCAAGGTCAAGTTCACAATCTTAGTGCTTTCATAAACTTCACGTTGGGTAAGTTTGTTATAATTTATGTTTTCTTTCATCCCACTTCTAGATATTTTACACAGCCTTCCTCTAATGGTTCTCTATCATGCCATGCCAACTTCTTGATATTCGTAAATCTAAAGCATCACCAGTCGCACTTCGTTGTCTTCTGACAACTCAAATTTAATTTCGGATAATGTTTTGTTTCTCTTCGTATTTAAAGCATGCAAGCATCTGATGATTTATGTCATGTCATCTTTAATACATGTCCATGGTCATATGTGGTTGTGACTAAATGTATGGCTTTGCGACCAGTGTAGATCCAGATCAGTCCGTTCGCGTCCATCCGTCCGGACAAACTATAGCTACATTGTGAGGTTAACCACACAGTGATGAACTTGTTAAGAGATGCTTATTCCGTTGTTAACCCCGTTATGAATTGCTCTTGTGGGGTTATTTTCTCTTATGGGGTTGTTTTTTATGTCTGATTGATCTTTACGGGGTCTGATTTAGGATAGGTTACAGTTAGGAACGCCACAATTCTCGTCCGTCCGTCATTAAACTTAACATCAGATAAATATTGTTATAACTTCTATTTCCTTCATTTAAAATGCTTACTATTTCACACATGCATTCTTGTAAGGCTCTACTACCATACTGTGCCAAATCCACGACCATCCAACCGCCGCTGATCCCAAGGTCAAGGTCAAATACTTAAGTCTCTTTACAAAACTTAACATCAGAGAAATAAGTTATAACTTATATTTCCTTCATGAAAATTATTAATATTTCACACGTGCATTCCTCTAAGGTTGTACTATCATGTTGTGACAAATCCACGACCGTCCAACCCCCATTGATCCCAAGGTCAAGATCAAATACTTAAGTCTCTTTACAAAACTTAACATCAGAGAAATATGTTATAACTTCTACTTCTTTAATCGAAAATTCTTAATATTTCATGCATGCATTCCTCTAAGGCTCTACTATCATACTGTGACAAATCCCCGCTGATCTCGAGGTCAAGGTTAGTCTCTTTACAAAACTTAACATCAGAGAAATCGGTTATAACTTCTATTTCCTTGCTCGGATCTGCTTCACATTTCACACAAGCATATCTCCAATGGACCTCTACCACGGTCACAAGCCCACACACTTGGACATTTGTTTGCATATTTAGGGGTACCTGGGCCCATGCGGGGGGTATTCTGTAAGCCTCGCTTACTGACCAATCTAGTTTTGTATGTGTTATGTTATTGGTGGTGGTGGTGGGTGGAGGCTGTTCACCGCCGGTAATATTCTTCTGTTATATATTGTTTTAAAATTCAGTATATTGCAGAGTATAAAATATTCTTGCGTTTCACAGCTTATCAATATTGCATTTCGGAATAACAACATGGGATACATACGTCTACGTTCAGCCGTTAGCCATCGTACACATTATGTGAAATAATAGTTCTTTTAAGATACATTACAGTAGAACCTCTCTAAAACCGGACACGCATACAATCTAATCGACTGAACTAGCCGGGCACGAACGCAAACATTCTGCACACCGTGAGTTGCATAGATACCGTGACATAAATATTTAGTATTTTGCCATTAATAACAAGTTTAAATTCTACTTTCGTTTCAGTGAATGTATGCAGAACGCTGATGATTACAGACAGAAGACACATGTAAAGTATAGGTATACCAGTTGTAGTACAATGTAGGTGTAGATGTACATGTAGTAGGCCTAGTAGATGTAGGTGTAATAGGTGTAGGTAATAGGTTTATGTGTAGCATGTGGTGGTGGTGGTCTTTGTTGTTGGTGGTGGTGTTTGTTGGTGGCGGTGCATTTGGTGGTGATGGTGTTACATGTATCATATTACGTATTATTCATAATGAGTTTCAGAATAGTGAAGATCAGAGGGTTCAGGTGACGGGGGCGATGATGGTGTGGGCGATGGTGACATGGACGATGATGGAGCAGGCGGGTGTATGTAAGTAATGGACACAGTGACAGGTCCGGGGGGTAGCTTATTCGTATTGCATTTTAAAATGTGTTCATGTACTGTATTCCATTTGACTTGTATTTGTATAATCTTGTAGGTCATGTTGAGGACAGTAATGACGTGAGCCGTGGTAGGAGTGTGCGACGATTGTAAGTGATTGGTTCAGGTAATTTATTATTTTTGTATTTTAAAATGTATTGCATGTACTTTATTTCATGTGGCTTTTATTTGAATTGGTGTGTAGGTGATGTTGAGGACAGAAAAGTCGAGGGCCGTGGTACGAGGGTGCGGTAATGGTAAGGTCGGTGATGCGTTAAGGTAATTTATGTTTATTTTATTCTAAAATGCTTCATGTAATGCATTCCATGTGTCTATTATTTTGATTATCTTGTGTTGTTGAGGATAGTAATAATGATGATGTGTAATATGTTATGTTTAGTATGTGTAGTAGGTGTAATATGTGTAGTAGGTGCAATAGGTGTATGTGTATGTGTAATATATGAAGCAGGTGTACAAGGTGTAATATGTGTAGTGTAACATGGGTGATGATGGTGTGGGCGATGATGATGTGGGCGATGATGTGGGTGATAATGATATGTGTGATGTGGGTGCTGATGCAGGTGATGTGGCTGATGGCATGTGCGATGTGGGTGATGAGTGATGATGTAGGTGATGACGCGAGTGATGATGTGGTCAATGACACGAGTGAGGATGTGGGCGATGATGTCGGTAATGATGTTGATGTTGTGGGCGATGATGTAGGTGATTATGTGGGCGATGATGTGGTTGACGTTGTAGATGATGTGGTTGACGGGAGCGATTATGGCGTGGACAATAGAGACGCGGGGATGGTGACGTAGACGGTGGTGATCAGCGGATGGTTAAGTGGAAGATGATGACGCGGGATGGTGACGTGGACTGAATGGACGATGATGGCGCGGGATAGTGGCGTAGGCGATGATGGCGTAGGCGATGACAGTGATGGGGTAATTATGGCACAGAGTAAGGTAACGTAAGGTAGCGTAAGGTAATATGGAATAATTAAAATTAAAATGTAATAATATATTAATAATTAATAATTGACAAAGATCGGAACGAACGTAGTATTAAAAAAGTAGAACAATTATACGACTACAGAACAAAAATATTCATGGAATATTCTATGCCAGGCGCGGGATGGTGACGGGTGATGATGGCGCGGGGATGGTGAAGTGGGACGATGTTGGTGCGGTGATGGTGACGTGGACGATGATGGCGTGAGAGACAGTGATGGGGTAATTATGGCGCAGAGAAAGGTAACAAGGTAATATCGAATAATTAAAATTAAAAGGTAATAATAGATTAATAAATCATGATTCATAATTTACATAAGATTGGAACGAACGTGGGATTAAAATGATGTGATGGCGACGTGGATGATGAAAGGGGATGTTGATGTGGACGATGATGGGGCGGAGATAGTGGAGTTGGAGATGGTGGCGTAGGCGATGATGGCGTGAGAGATAGTGATGGGGTAATTATGGCACAGAGTAAGGTAACTTAAGGTAATATGGAATAATTCAAATTAAATGGTATAAATAGTTTAATAATTAATAATTTACAAACATTGAAACAAACGTCGGATTACAAAAAGTAGAACAATTATATATACAAAAACATTCATGGAATTTTCTACATTTAAGAAGTTATATATGATATACATAACGATGACTACCTAAAATGATGGTGCTGGCGATGCTGATGGTGCGGGGTGGTGGTGATGTGGGAAATGATGACGCGGGGATGGTGACGTGGACGATGATGGAGTTGGAGATGGTGGCGTAGGCGATGATGGCGTAGGCGATGACAGTGATGGGGGTAATTATGGCACAGAGTAAGGTAACGTAAGGTAATATGGAATAATTGACATTAAAAAGTCATAATATATTAATAATTGACAAAGATTGGAACGAACGTATTATTAAAAAAGAACAATTATACGACTACAGAACAAAAACATTCATGGAATATTCTATGCCAGCGCGGGGAAGGTGACGGGCGATGATGGCGCGGGGATGGTGAAGTGGACGATGTTGGCGCGGGGATGATGGCGTAGACGATGATGGCGTGAGAGACAGTGATGGGGTAATTATGGCGCAGAGAAAGGTAACATAAGGTAATATCGAATAATTAAAATTAAAAGGTAATAATAGATTAATAAATAATGATTCATAATTTACAAAGATTGGTACAAACGTGGGATTAAAATGATAGCGTGGTGTTGAAGTGGGCGATGATGGGCGGGGATGTTGACGTGGACGATGATGGGGCGGAGAGAGTGGAGTTGGAGATAGTGGCGTAGGCGATGATGGCGTAGACGATGATGGCGTGAGAGATAGTGATGGGGTAATTATGGCACAGAGTAATGTAACGTAAGGTAATATCGAATAATTAAAATTAAAAAGGTAATAATAGATTAATAAATATTGATTCATAATTGACAGAGATTGGAACGAACGTGGGATTAAAATGATGTGATGGTGATGATGGCGTGAGAGATAATGATGGGGTAATTCTGGCACAGAGTAGTAAGGTAAGGTAATATGGAATAATTCAAATTAAAAGATATAAATAGTTTAATAATTAATAATTTACAAAGATTGGAACGAACGTCGATTACAGAACAATTATATATACAAAAACATTCATGGAATTTTCTATATTTAAAAAGTTATATATGATATACATAACAATGACAACCTAAAATGATGGCGCTGGCGATGCTGACGTGGGTGATGATGGCGCGGGTTGGTGATGTGGGCGGTGGTGATGTGGGAAATTATGACGCGGGCTACGTTAAGGTAATTTATTCTTATTTCATTATAAAATGTTATTTTGTTTGTTGAGGTTAGTAATGATATGATGATGAAGGGCAGCGGTGTCGTGCACAGTGATTTCGCGGACGGTTTTGTCGCGGGCAGTTTTGTCGAGGGCTGTGTTGTCGCGGGTATGTTGCTGTCAGGTTTAGCGCGTGCTGTGATGTCGCGGGTCGGAAATGTCGCGGGGAGAGGCTGGTAACCGGCATGTATGTGTTAATGTGATAGTGAGCGTGGTGATATGGAGTGTGGTGATATGGAGTGCGGTGATATGGAGTGTGGTGATAGCGATTGTAGTGATGATGTGGTCAATGATAGCAATTGTAGTGATGATGTGGGCAATGATAGCGATTGTAGTGATGATGTTGGCAATGATAGCATTTGTAGTGGTGATAGTGATGCGTTCGGTAGCAATTGTGGCGCAATGGTGATGGTAATCGCAGCAATGGCACAAACCGTGATGTCAATTGCAGCGATGTGACAAACGGTGATGGAATGATAAGTGCTGACCAACGAAACATACTTCTAGAATACACCAACCCCTATCTGTGAATAAAGACAAAGACAAGATTATACTTTGGGTACTACACCAGAATTGGTGAAGCTTTGCCACAGCAAACATCCCCCCCGAAGCTGATGATCCAGACATGATCCAGAATACCAATTTTGCCCACATGATCAAGAATTGCAAAACTGCCGCAACAGTTTACAATTTCTTGTCGGTATTCCAGAAAGGCAATGCAACAGTTTACCATTTCTTGCGGGTATTCCAGAATGGTAATGCAACCGTTTACCATTTCTTGTGTGTATTCCGGAATGGTAATGCAACAGTTTACCATTTCTGTCCATTTCCTGTGGGTATTCCAGAATGGTAATGCAACAGTTTACCATTTATTGTGGGTATTCCAGAATGGTAATGCCACAGTTTATACAACTTCTTGTCGGTATTCCAGAATGGTAATGCAATAGTTTACCATTTCTGGTATATATTATAAAGACTGCAACAATACAGTTTACTGTGGGTGGCAGGTGGGAGCATGCGATGGGTAATTTAACGATCGGGGTTCATCCATACCGGAATTTCGACCGGATACCTGGTTTGGCCCTCACATATGTCTTTGGCATTTTGTATGTGACAGTTGAATTTGGTTATACCCCTTATGTGAGTATTACGTTTATTCGTAATGCTATTTTAGGGGAACGGTCCATGTGACTGGTGTGGTATGGACCTGGCACCAGGTCGGGTTATTCTAATTTCAGCGCTGAAAATATGTTTCGATGTAAATATTCCGTTCTGATTTTAAGATCCTCCCCCCCCCCCCCCCCCCCACAATGCAGCAGGTTAAAACGGGATCGAACCCGTTAACCATGTCTAGTCTATATGATCTAGAATGGCAATACGACAGTTAACCAGTTCCTGTCCATATTCCATATTCGAGAAATGACAGTCTACTGTTTCTTGTCCATCTTCCTGATTGGAAAACATGTGACAGTTTACCATTTCTTGTTCAAATGTCATATTTGAGAGAACGACAGTTTACCACTTCTTGCCCATATACCAGGTTGGAAAGTATGGCAGTTTACCCTTTTTGTCTATATTTCAGACTGCATAGTATATCAGTTTACCATTTCTTGTACATATTCCAGATTGGAAATTTTGACAGTTTATGGTTCTTGTATTACAGCTTGTAAAAGAATGACAGCTTATGGTTTCTTGCTCATATTCCAGGTTGGAAGATATGACAGTTTATGGTTTCTTGTCTATATTTCAGATTGGACAGTTTGACAGTTAACGGTTTCTTGTCCATATTCCAGGATGCAAAGTATGACAGTTTGCGGTTTCTGGTACATATATCACATTGGAATGTATGACAGTTTGTTTATAGACTATTCCAGCATAGAAAATATGACAGTTTATGGTTCCTTGTCACTATTCCATGATAGAGAAATTATGACACTGTATGGTGTCTTCTCCCTATTCCAGGATGGACAGTCTGACAGTTAATGTTTTCTTGTCTATATTCCAGGACGAAAAGCATTACCGATTACATGGTTTTATAGTTAACGCTTTATTGTCCATAATTCCTCTAGGATCTGCCACGCCCGCCGCACACACAGATTCCTATTGAAAACACAAATAAACCCGTTTCATTAGCTACACATTTTGAATGTTTCCGGCGGCTGCCGTTTTTCTTTTTTGTAAATGGTGTGTGAAGTTAGGTTTAAGTCGTTGGTAAGTTGATGATCGTCCTGACTATTTCGAAATCAGACACGATCAACATCTTTATTATAATAAATGTTTTAAGTGTTTCTTACATGTATTGTATCGTCTTTATTGTCTTTTGAATGACTAATGTAATATTGTAGTAACTTTTTAATGTCTAATAAGAACATATTAGACATTACACGTTAGTAGTATTATTAACATTTAAAGGTACAAACTGTTCTTTATAGGAATTAAATCGGTGTATAATCATTAAATAATATTTATTTTACTGATAGTGACGCGCGTTGGTATCGGGCTATTTTCATATGCAAATGAGGCATGGTGTTTTTTTTATTAGTTATACTAATTAAATGCGTCGTCTGAAAAAATATTTTCGACAGTTTATAAAGTATGATAATTGCGCATCAAAAACAAATTTGCTGTACATATGTGATAACGTTTCCGTTTACCAATGTATGTCAACTGATATGTTCAGTGAATGTATGCAGAACGCTGATGATTACAGACAGAAGACACATGTAAAGTATAGGTATACCAGTTGTAGTACAATGTATGTGTAGATGTACATGTAGTAGGCCTAGTATATGTAGGTGTAATTGGTGTAGGTAATAATTTTATGTGTAGCATGTGATGGTGGTGGTATTTGTGGTGGTGGTCTTTGTTGTTGGTGGTGGTGTTTGTTGGTGGCGGTGCATTTGGTGGCGGTGCATTTGGTGGTGATGGTGTTACATGTATCATATTACGTATTATTCATAATGAGTTTCAGAATAAGGAAGATCAGAGGGTTAAGGTGACGGGGGCGATGATGGTGTGGGCGATGGTGACATGGACGATGATGGAGCAGGCGGGTGTATGTAAGTAATGGACGAAGTGACAGGTCCGGGTAGCTTATTCGTATTGCATTTTAAAATTTGTTCATGTACTGTATTCCATTTGACTTGTATTTGTATAATCTTGTAGGTGATGTTGAGGACAGTAATGACGTGAGCCGTGGTAGGAGTGTGCGATGATTGTAAGTGATTGGATCAGGTAATTTATTATTTTTGTATTTTAAAATGTATTGCATGTACTTTATTTCATGTAACTTTTATTTGAATTGATGTGTAGGTGATGTTGAGGACAGAAAAGTCGAGGGCCGTGGTACGAGGGTGCGGTAATGGTAAGGTCGGTGATGCGTTAAGGTAATTTATGTTTATTTTATTCTAAAATGCTTCATGTAATGCATTCCATGTGTCTATTATTTTGATTATCTTGTGTTGTTGAGGATAGTAATAATGATGATGTGTAATATGTTATGTTTAGTATGTGTAGTAGGTGTAATATGTGTAGTAGGTGCAATAGGTGTATGTGTATGTGTAATATATGTAGCAGGTGTACTAGGTGTAATATGTGTAGTGTAACATGGGTGATGATGGTGTGGGCGATGATGATGTGGGCGATGATGTGGGTGATAATGATATGTGTGATGTGGGTGCTGATGCAGGTGATGTGGCTGATGACATGTGCGATGTGGGTGATGAGAGTGATGATGTAGGTGATGACATGGGCGATGACGCGAGTGATGATGTGGGCAATGACACGAGTGAGGATGTGGGCGATGATGTCGGTAATGATGTTGATGTTGTGGGCGATGATGTAGGTGATTATGTGGGCGATGATGTGGTTGACGTTGTAGATGATGGCGACGGGGGCGATTATGGCGTGGACAATAGAGACGCGGGGATGGTGACGTAGACGGTGATGGAGCGGGGATGGTGAAGTGGAAGATGATGACGCGGGGATGGTGACGTGGACTGAATGGACGATGATGGCGCGGGATAGTGGCGTAGGCGATGATGGCGTAGGCGATGACAGTGATGGGGTAATTATGGCACAGAGTAAGGTAACGTAAGGTAACGTAAGGTAATATGGAATAATTAAAATTAAAATGTAATAATATATTAATAATTAATAATTGACAAAGATCGGAACGAACGTAGTATTAAAAAAGTAGAACAATTATACGACTACAGAACAAAAACATTCATGGAATATTCTATGCCAGCGCGGGGATGGTGACGGGTGATGATGGCGCGGGATGGTGAAGTGGGACGATGTTGGTGCGGTGATGGTGACGTGGACGATGATGGCGTGAGAGACAGTGATGGGGTAATTATGGCGCAGAGAAAGGTAACATAAGGTAATATCGAATAATTAAAATTAAAAGGTAATAATAGATTAATAAATCATGATTCATAATTTACATAAGATTGGAACGAACGTGGGATTAAATGATGTGATGGCGACTGGATGATGAAAGGGGATGTTGATGTGGACGATGGTGGGGCGGAGATAGTGGAGTTGGAGATGGTGGCGTAGGCGATGATGGCTTAGACGATGATAGCGTGAGAGATAGTGATGGGGTAATTATGGCACAGAGTAAGGTAACTTAAGGTAATATGGAATAATTCAAATTAAATGGTATAAATAGTTTAATAATTAATAATTTACAAACATTGGAACGAACGTCGGATTCCAAAAAGGATAACAATTATATATACAAAAACATTCATGGAATTTTCTACATTTAAGAAGTTATATATGATATACATAACAATGACTACCTAAAATGATGGCGCTGGCGATGCTGATGGTGCGGGGTGGTGATGTGGGAAATGATGACACGGGGATGGTGACGTGGATGATGATGGCGCGGGGATAGTGGCGTTGGAGATGGTGGCGTAGGCGATGATGGCGTAGGCGATGACAGTAATGGGGTAATTATGGCACAGAGTAAGGTAACGTAAGGTAATATGGAATAATTGACATTAAAAAGTCATAATATATTAATAATTAATAATTGACAAAGATTGGAATGAACGTATTATTAAAAAAGAACAATTATACGACTACAGAACAAAAACATTCATGGAATATTCTATGCCAGCGCGGGGAAGGTGATGGGCGATGATGGCGCGGGGATGGTGAAGTGGACGATGTTGGCGCGGAGATGATGGCGTAGACGATGATGGCGTGAGAGACAGTGATGGGGTAATTATGGCGCAGAGAAAGGTCACATAAGATAATATCGAATAATTAAAATTAAAAGGTAATAATAGATTAATAAATAATGATTCATAATTTACAAAGATTGGTACAAACGTGGGATTAAAATGATAGCGTGGTGTTGGTGAAGTGGGCGATGATGGGCGGGGATGTTGACGTGGACGATGATGGGGCGGAGACAGTGGAGTTGGAGATGGTGGCGTAGGCGATGATGGCGTGAGAGATAATGATGGGGTAATTCTGGCACGGAGTAGTAAGGTAACGTAAGGTAATATGGAATAATTCAAATTAAAAGATATAAATAATTTAATAATTAATAATTTACAAAGATTGGAACGACGTCGGATTACAGAACAATTATATATACAAAAACATTCATGGAATTTTCTACATTTAAAAAGTTATATATGATATACATAACAATGACTACCTAAAATGATGGCGCTGGCGATGCTGACGTGGGTGATGATGGCGCGGGTTGGTGACGTGGGCGGTGGTGATGTGGGAAATGATGACGCGGGCTACGTTAAGGTAATTTATTCTTATTTCATTATAAAATGTTATTTTGTTTTGTTGAGGTTAGTAATGATATGATGAAGGGCAGCGGTGTCGTGCACAGTGATTTCGCGGACGGTTTTGTCGCGCGCAGTTTTGTCGCGGGCTGTGTTGTCGCGGGTATGTTGCTGTCAGGTTTAGCACGTGCTGTGATGTCGCGGGTCGGAAATGTCGCGGGGTGAGGCTGGTAACCGGCATGTATGTGTTAATGTGATAGTGAGCGTGGTGATATGGAGTGCGGTGATATGGAGTGTGGTGATAGCGATTGTAGTGATGATGTGGTCAATGATAGCAATTGTAGTGATGATGTGGGCAATGATAGCGATTGTAGTGATGATGTTGGCAATGATAGGATTTGTAGTGGTAGTGATGGTGATGCGTTCGGTAGCAATTGTGGCGCAATGGTGATGGTAATCGCAGCAACGGCACAAACCGTGATGTCAATTGCAGCGATGTCACAAACGGTGATGGAATGATAAGTGCTGACCAACGAAACATACTTCTAGAATACACCAACCCCTATCTGTGAATAAAGACAAAGACAAGATTATACTTTGGGTACTACACCAGAATTGGTGAAGCTTTGCCACAGCAAACATCCCCCCCGAAGCTGATGATCCAGACATGATCCAGAATACCAATTTTGCCCACATGATCAAGAATTGCAAAACTGCCGCAACAGTTTACCATTTCTTGTCGGTATTCCAGAAAGGCAATGCAACAGTTTACCATTATTTTCTTGCGGGTATTCCAGAATGGTAATGCAACCGTTTACCATTTCTTGTGTGTATTCCGGAATGGTAATGCAACAGTTTACCATTTCTGTCCATTTCCTGTGGGTATTCCAGAATGGTAATGCAACATTTTTTTTTTTACCATTTATTGTGGGTATTCCAGAATGGTAATGCCACAGTTTATACAACTTCTTGTCGGTATTCCAGAATGGTAATGCAATAGTTTACCATTTCTGGTATATATTATAAAGACTGCAACAATACAGTTTACTGTGGGTGGCAGGTGGGAGCATGCGATGGGTAATTTAACGATCGGGGTTCATCCATACTGGAATTCCGACCGGATACCTGGTTTGGCCCTCACATATGTCTTTGGCATTTTGTATGTGACAGTTGAATTTGGTTATACCCCTTATGTGAGTATTACGTTTATTCGTAATGCTATTTTAGGGGAACGGTCCATGTGACTGGTGTGGTATGGACCTGGCACCAGGTCGGGTTATTCTAATTTCAGCGCTGAAAATATGTTTCGATGTAAATATTCCGTTCTGATTTTAAGATCCTCCCCCCCCCCACAATGCAGCAGGTTAAAACGGGATCGAACCCGTTAACCATGTCTAGTCTATATGATCTAGAATGGCAATACGACAGTTAACCAGTTCTTGTCCATATTCCATATTCGAGAGATGACAGTCTACTGTTTCTTGTCCATCTTCCTGATTGGAAAACATGTGACAGTTTACCATTTCTTGTTCAAATGTCATATTTGAGAGAACGACAGTTTACCACTTCTTGCCCATATACCAGGTTGGAAAGTATGGCAGTTTACCCTTTTTGTCTATATTTCAGACTGCATAGTATATCAGTTTACCATTTCTTGTACATATTCCAGATTGGAAATTTTGACAGTTTATGGTTTCTTGTTTATATTACAGCTTGTAAAGAATGACAGCTTATGGTTTCTTGCTCATATTCCAGGTTGGAAGATATGACAGTTTATGGTTTCTTGTCTATATTTCAGATTGGACAGTTTGACAGTTAACGGTTTCTTGTCCATATTCCAGGATGCAAAGTATGACAGTTTGCGGTTTCTGGTACATATATCACATTGGAATGTATGACAGTTTATAGACTATTCCAGCATAGAAAATATGACAGTTTATGGTTCCTTGTCACTATTCCATAATAGAGAAATTATGACACTGTATGGTGTCTTCTCCCTATTCCAGGATGGACAGTCTGACAGTTAATATTCTCTTGTCTTTATTCCAGGACGGAAAGCATTACCGATTGCATGGTTTCATATAGTTAACGCTTTATTGTCCATAATTCCTCTAGGATCTGCCACGCACACACAGATTCCTATTGAAAACACGAATAAACCCGTTTCATTAGCTACACATTTTGTATGTTTCCGGCGGCCGCCGTTTTTATTTTTGTAAATGGTGTGTGAAGTTAGGTTTAAGTCGTTTGGAAAGTTGATGATCGTCCTGACTATTTCGAAATCAGACATGATCAACATCTTTACTATAATACATGTTTTAAGTGTTTCTTACATGTATTGTATCGTCTTTATTGTCTTTTGAATGACTAATGTAATATTGTAGTAACTTTTTAATGTCTAATAAGAACATATTAGACATTACACGTTAGTAGTATTATTAACATTAAAATGTACATGCCCACTCAATAGCACAAACTGTTCTTTATATAAGACGTATTTCCAGAATGGTAAATGCAAACAGTTTACCATTTCTTGTGGCTATTCCATAATGGTAATGCCACAGTTTATACAACTTCTTGTAGGTATTCCAGAATGGTAATGCAACAGTTTACCATTTCTGGTATATATTATAAAGACGGCAACAACACAGTTTACTGTGGGTGGCAGGTCGGAGCATACGATGGGTAATTTAACGATCGGGGTTCATCCTTACCGGAATTCCGACCGAATATCTGGTTTGGCCCTCACATATGTTTTTGGCATTTTGTATGTGACAGTTGAATCTGGTTATATCCCCTTTGTGAGTATTACGATTAATCGTAATCCTATTTTAGGGGAAGGGTCCATGTGACGTTGGTGTGGTATGGACCTGGCACCAGGTCAGGTTATTCTAATTTCACGGCTGAAAATATGTTTCTCTCGATGTAAATATTCCTTTCTGATTTTATAAAATCCTCCCCCCCCCCCAATGCAGCAGGTTAAAATGGGATCGAACCCGTTAACCATGTCTAGTCTATATGACCTAGAATGGCAATACGACAGTTAACCAGTTCTTGTCCATATTCCATATTCGAGAAGTGACAGTCTACTGTTTCTTGTCCATCTTCCTGATTGGAAAACATGTGACAGTTTACCATTTCTTGTTCAAATGTCATATTTGAGAGAACGACAGTTTACCACTTCTTGCCCATATACCAGGTTGGAAAGTATGGCAGTTTACCCTTTTTGTCTATATTTCAGACTGCATAGTATATCAGTTTACCATTTCTTGTACATATTCCAGATTGGAAAATTTGACAGTTTATGGTTTCTTGTTTATATTACAGCTTGTAAAGAATGACAGCTTATGGTTTCTTGCTCATATTCCAGGTTGGAAGATATGACAGTTTATGGTTTCTTGTCTATATTTCAGATAGGACAGTTTGACAGTTAACAGTTTCTTGTCCATATTCCAGGATGCAAAGTATGACAGTTTGCGGTTTCTGGTACATATATCACATTGGAATGTATGACAGTTTTTTGTTTATAGACTATTCCAGCATTGATAGAAAATATGACAGTTTATGTGGTTCCTTGTCACTATTCCATGATAGAGAAATTATGACACTGTATGGTGTCTTCTCCCTATTCCAGGATGGACAGTCTGACAGTTAATGTTCTCTTGTCTATATTCCAGGACGGAAAGCATTACCGATTGCATGGTTTCATAGTTAACGCTTTATTGTCCATAATTCCTCTAGGATCTGCCACGCCGCACACACAGATTCCTATTGAAAACACGAATAAACCCGTTTCATTAGCTACACATTTTGAATGTTTCCGGCGGCTGCCGTTTTTCTGTAAATGGTGTGTGAAGTTAGGTTTAAGTCGTTGGAAAGTTGATGATCGTCCTGACTATTTCGAAATCAGACACGATCAACATCTTTATTATAATAAATGTTTTAAGTGTTTCTTACATGTATTGTATCGTCTTTATTGTCTTTTGAATGACTAATGTAATATTGTAGTAA
>CM055279.1:28301175-28346230 GCA_029237695.1 Conchocele bisecta | reverse complement strand
AGACGACACTGATTTATTCTGTAGTGTAGGGAAGTTAAAGTTACAATTCTGTAGTGTAAGGAGTTAAGCTACAATTCAGTAGTGTAAGGAGTTAAGCTTACAATTCAGTAGGTTTAGGAGGTTAAGCTACAAATTTCAGTAGTGTTAGGAAGTTAGGCTACAATTCAGTTAATGTACGAGTTAAGCGACCAATTCAGTAGTAGTAGGGTTAAGCCTTTACAATCAGGTAGGTTAGGAAGTTGGCTACAAATTCAGTTGTGTAGGAAGTTAAGCTACAATTCAAGTAAGTGTAGGAAGGTTAATGCTGCAATTCCAGTTGTGGTACAGTTAAGCTACAATTCAGTATGGTAAGTGTTTAAGCGACCAATTACAGTTAGTGTAGGAGTTAAGGCTACAATTTACAGTAGTGTAGGAGTTTAAGGACTACAATTCAGTAGTTGTAGGACTTAAGGCTACAAATTCAGTTTTTTTTTTTATTAGGTTTGGTAGGAGTTAAGCTGACAAGGCAGTTAAAGTGTACGGAGTTTTGTATTATTAGAAGGAGATTCCAAATGATACCAAACCCATAATAAAAATAAAAAAAAAAAAACCCGGTTGGTTCATTTCTCCACCCTCTATTAACTACTCCACCACCCCCAAAAATCAAAAAAATAGTTAACGAGGAAATTGTCTCCCACCAACCACGAAATATCAAAATTTTGGTGTCATAAATACATCATGTTGTTTTCACGTCCAATTGACATATAAATTTAATAGGTTATAATAAAATATTATAACAAAATGGATAATAAAATACACAACGAATTGGACGTTTATAATGATTTGGATGAAGGATTTTACGCTGTTGTTTCTACAGTATTAAAACACGTAAAAATGACAATACTATGTGATATCGAATACATGAAATATCAGCGTAATTTATTACGCTGCGATAAAAACGTTGCATTTACAATATTAAACCGGCAATTATGTCGCCGGTATAAGTATCAAATTTATATAATGAAGCGACTAAATAGGATCGGAGAAACACTACCGAAACATTATCAAACTAATTTTATAAAACAGTTTAAAATCAAAGATTCGTTTACGGATATGCGTTTCTACAATATCGCTTTTAACGAAGAAATTGGAAAATTATTAGAAGAAATTGAAAATTATTGAACAGAACTAATTTATGTTATAAGCAGACGACAATGTTCCAATTACACGTGTTATGAACATGTAAATTAGGTGTCCATTTTATAGAGAGATTACACGATTAGGTCTATCGCGTATAAAGATATTAATAATTTGTAAAAAATAAAAATTAAAAAAAAAATAGCAAAAGCCTCCACTCGTGCACAACACCCCAGCGACTGGGCAGATTTCTAGCCGGCACCCAGCCACTGGGGTGTTGGGACCTTTCTTAAGCCCACGCATCTGTTGGCTCACATTCTGGGTCGCCTTGAACCCCATTGCCAATTCCTCTATTAAGAGAAACCAGCGAAGTAAGACGAGCCTATGTGTGAATTTGGTTTCCGAAATTGCAAAGCTCTTAGGCAGAAATCTTTTAGGCCGGCACCTTTGAGCTACACAATTACATCGCCAAATACACACATATGCATAGACTGCTACCATTAAACAGACGAGACGGACGTCATACCGGATCAACAACATAGCACACACGAGATGAGACCAATTGTTGTAAGGTCAACAAACATATATACTCATCAGTTTCCTATACAACATACAAATGGTGTGCATATTATAATTATTTATTAATACCTATTGGCGAAAGAAAAACATGTGATGGTTCGTTATTTTGTTAATTTTATAATTAATTTTATATTTTTTTTTAATAATTTAAAGCTGAACACTCCCTATATTACATAGTAATTAATTTATGTTGTAACGACAATGTTTCAATTACACGGGTTATGGCCCATGCGTAAATTGATAGCCGAGGTAAACAGAGCCGATAATTCTCAGTGAAAAACACATGTTGTATAGGTATGTAAATTTGTTTACTGCACCAATATAATTTTGAAAAAATTAGGAAAATTAAGAATTTTTTTTTTTTTTAATTAAATTATTATTTTTATTTTATTTATTTATTTTTTTTTTTTTTTTTTTTAATTATTTTTAGTAGTATAGAGGGTGGTATCATTTTGACTCCCTCTATACTACTTTTTTTTAAATTTTTTTTAATTATTTTATAATGGTGCTGTAACATTTCCTCCGACTTTATTTCCAAGTTTTACCCTAAATTTATCCCAATCAGTACACTCAATTTTTGGCATGGTGGCGCGCGCCTTGATCCTTATATCATTTTTTAATTCTTCATATCTCCCCATTTCTTCCACCACGGATTCAAACTCTAAATTTGATATTTTCTTATCGGCCAACGCCTTTGGACACCATAACGTCGATGCTATTTTTCTTAGACCTAGCGAGAACGGATATTCTATCATGTTTTCTACTTTTTTTCTCGAGTTTTCCACCCGCCGCCCTAATTACCATACAAAGTGTTCCAGATAAAACGGTAATTCCACTCAAAACCCCTGCAAGTGGAATCATTACAATTGTAGATAGCGTTGCAGCAGTCCCCGCCCCACACAACACAGAAACACTTGCCAGAACCGTACTAGATGCTTCAGCTATGTTTGCCGCGCGCCTATATTTATTAGAGTGTCTTTTTCTATTTGCACATTCTCTAACTAAAATATCCTGCATAGCGACGATATTATTCAACCTAAAATCTGAACTTCTTTCGTTAATTGGATACAGTGTTGGTGGAGTGGTATTGAGAGTTGAATACAGTGTTGGTGGAGTGGTATTGAGAGTTGAATACAGTGTTGGTGGATCGGTATTGACAATTGGAAGCGGTGATTCGTTCATAGTTAAATTTATTTCAATATATTAGTATTTACACAATAAGTTCAATTAACAATAGACAATAGTGGAAGAACTATCTGAGTCACCGATTTTCGTAACAAAGTTAATAACACTACCTTGGGAAAGTCTAATTCGATCATCACCGGAGAACGAAACCACCGTCGAACTATCTCCAGAGATTTTAGTGACTCCAACCCCCCGTTCTTCCCCATCTACTACAATATTTATCGCGACCCAAACAGCCTCGCCCACAGTTTACCATTACATTAACCGAGCAGACCCGCCATTTGGATATAACTTCACCTGCAGCTGTCATAGTGTATCCCCCATATTTATTACTCGCTTTGGCACCGAACGAATATTCATAGTGCCCCACAACCAATGGGCCCCGCTTCTCAGCCCAAACTGTTATGACACGTTTGGTGTTTTCATTGTTCGCACTATTCCGGCAAGCGCATTGTTTGCGTTATATGCCTCAGTACGAACTCGATTTACTTTATCATCAACCGCAACAAGTGATTCATCAATGGCGCGGATAGATTCAACCACTCGGGTTCCTAATCCCGCAATCCCCGTCCGATCCTCTGAGCGCAAACACCCTATAAGCCTCCGTAAGGGCCGCCTGGTGGTCTTCTCGACTTTCTCAATAACCGTTCGGGTCTCTTCCCGAAATTCTGTTATTTTTTCTCCCTAGTTCAGTAAGTGCTGCTTCTCCGTTGGGAGAGTCCTCTGAGCGCAACACCCTATAAGCCTCCGTAATGTCCGCCTGGTGGTCTTTTTCGGGCTTTCTCAATACCCGTTCGGACTCTATCAAGATCCAACCGGGTCTCTTTTTTAAATTCGGTTATTTTTTCATATAGGTCAGTAAGTGCCGCTTCTCTGTTGAGAGAGTTCTCTGAGCGTAACGCCCCATAAGCCTCCGCAATGGCCTCTTTGTGGTCTTCACGGACCCCCTCAACCCCAGACCTGGTCTCTTTTATAAATTCGGCTATTTTTTTCATCTAGTTCGGTAAGTGTCGATTCTTTACTGTGAGAGTTCTCTAAGCGCAACGCATCATAAGCCTCCGCAATGGCCTCTGCAAGGTTAGACTGGTGGTCTTCTCGGACTTTATCAATACCCTCCCGACCGGGTCTCTTTTCGAAATTTGGTTATTTTTTTTATCTAGTTCGTAAGTGCCGCTTCTCTGATGAGAGAGTCCCTCTGAGCGCAACACCTCATAAGCCTTCATAAGGTCCGCCTGGTGGTCTTCTCGTGCTTTCTCAATACCCGACGTGGCCTCATTTCGAAAATCGATTATTTTCCCCGTCTAATTCAGCAAGTGTAGCTTCTTTTGCTGAGAGAGTCTTCTAAGCGCAACGCATCATAAACCTCCGTAATTTCAGCCTTACGGTCTTCTCGGACTTTATCAATCCCCAACCGGTCTCTTTTCTAAATTTGGTTATTTTTTTACCTAGTTCGTTTAGTTCCGTATGTCGTTTCTTCACGACTTTGTGTATTCACAGCCAGGGCATATTCTCTAATGATAGTAGACTCTTGTGAATCTCGTCCGTGGCCCTCGATATAGTTCTATTAATCAAGGCCTTTGTTTTTTTTGGGTAGTTAAAAAGTTCGCCCTCTGTCGGATGAATCCCCCTTCTGCAGGTTCCAAATTATTTGAATTTGTCACCCAATCGGAAGAACTACCTGGTCCGTATATACTCATAATGTTGATAATATATATTACGAACATGCGTTTAATTCTAATTTTCTTAAAATTAATTAATTTAAGAAATTTCTAGGACGACCGAAATCGGGTAATCGTTCTTCAACTCTCGCCCTTTAATCATCAAGAATATAAATCTTCAACTCGTGGATGTGTCCCGATTCCAAAACTTTCATCTCTGGGTGTGGGAAGTCTAACGTTACAGTCTCGCCATAGAAACAATCGCTGGCGGGCACATTTTCAGTAATGTGCTGGGGATCCGTCTATCGTGTTGTACGATGTTCACACCCCGATCCAGGTGCACCCTGAGAGTTTTCGTGAAGGTGAAGTCCACCGTTTATCACCGACGTACTCACCCGGGGTAAACACTCCTTTGTTTGAGGAGTATGTCTCTCTAAAACCGAGTTGAATACCCAACCCCGGGGAGACCACTACCTTATTATCACTGCTGATGGTCATTGTTGCGAGCCCGTACATTCGATACTGTAGGTTGATTATACCGTCAAGCTCTGAGTTGACAAAATCTTTGAGCTGTCTTATTCCCACAGTCCGTGAGGCAGCTTTACTTCTAATTGTAGTCCCATCCCTTCACATAGTAAAAACCATTCGCTCTTCCCCACATTCTGCCATCCAACCGTGAAGGTGATTGATCTAAGGCCTACCCGCGTTTTCCGCAGCAGTTTGTCTATTAATTTTTGAAGTTCACAACTCCCTTTTTGAACATTAGTTATAGTAGCAAACATAATAATATCTTTCAATGGATACCAAAGCATTTAGCTTTAACTCTAATGTAAAGTACGCGGTAGAGGTAAAATACACACAAAAAGACGTTGTTAACCGCCTTGTACACCCAACCGTAACGTTAGACCGGACAGTGGCTTTGCCACCAACTTCCCTAACATCTTTGAACAATATAGGTTGCCCAAGATTAACTACGATGGAGGTGGTAAACGGCTGAAAGCAACACCGATGCAGTTTTGGCAGAACCAAATAAATTTCGCTGTATGGTGCGCAACAGCCGGGTGTGGAGTTTCATATAAAGACCATCTGACATCCAAGAATGTCATGCTCCGAAGTGTCTACAACTTTCACGTGTATTATACTATTAGGAGGATTCTCAAAGAACTAGGTATTTCACTACCTCAAGACGACGCCTGGGATCCCATTTCCAACACATATAACCGTATGGCCTTTGAAAGACTGTGTAACGAATTTTACGTTTCAAAAGACGCGGACTGGAGACAGAAAGCATTTCCTACCAGCACCGGCCTCGGGGACGTTCTCATTCACGGCCAGTCCGGGAATTGGACACAGACTGATTTTAGACACGATCACTCCGGTGACCACATCGTCAGTCGGAACGCCGGGAATTTTGACCCCGCGACTATGACTTTCGGGACGGAAGTGTCTGGAGGTCGACACTGTGGCGTGTTTTCTTGTAAAATGTTACCTCCGAAACTGGCTCACGTCGATTACATACAGCAGGCTGCTGAGGTTCAGAACGCGTGGGGTACATTTATGTTAGATACGGGTCTAGGGTTCACGCAGGCCGGGGTTACTCGCGTCAACGACTCCATTCGCACGTACGTCTGGGCCATTCTCGGCGCACAAAAACAAACTCGCAGTTCTATACTGGGCATGGGAACAGCGTTTGATGCACAAAAACAATTTTTGGCACTTGTAGAGGACGCCATCTCAGCTAGGGTGGACCTGGAGAAGGCGATCCAGAATTATCAAGACGTTTTACAGAATGCCAGCACCCCAGTAGACTATGTATTTGGAATAGGTCTTTATATGGCGCCGAGCAATAGATACTACGAGACGACCCGGTTGACGGTTACAATAATCATATCGTAATCGCCACCGCCAATCAAAAAATCGGCCACAACGGTAACGTGAACACGGATATCATCAAGCGCACCCCCAACAGTGGAACCGATTTCATAAAACACAAAATGGATACACCTCCCCCAATTCGTAAATCGAACCCAGTACCCCCAATTCGTAAATTGGATGCACCATCGAGTTCCATCAACAGACCAATCGCGATTGGAGAAACACCAATCATCAACAATGTTGAAATTGGAAGCACAACACACGAGGAGGAGAAATTGGGTCTCGTCATCGCCCTCGTGGCGATCGGATTATTTACGCTTTGGTTGTAGGAACTCTCTGACAGAGAATAATAGGAGACCGGCGATTGCCACGATTAAAGCCCAGGTATTTTTGGCTAGCCATCCGGCCGTTTTTGATAATATAGATAGCAAGTAAGAAACGATACTTCCGATCAGTCCAGGTAGTGCGGCCAGCCGCCTTTCCAGCTAATTTAGCTAGAAGACTGGCGAGGGCTTTTAGTTGTTTTTTTATCCACTCCTTGGCTCCACCGGATGGAGAGGGTGTTGGTGCTGGTGCTGGTGCTGGAGCGGGTGGTAGCGCCGCACCACCAGTGAAAGTTAGAACTATGGTCGATATAGTCATGCCGATAGCAACGAGGATGCTTGCTATCGTGACGCCCTGCTCTCTGAACAGAGTGCGAAGACGCTCACCGAGTGTCGTCTCCTCGTGCAGGACCCTCGAGATTGATTCGCGGATCCGACTTATTTGTGTGCGGAGAGCCTCACGGTTAGCCGAGGCGGCCTCCAAGCGAGCTTCTCTTTCATCCCGCAAAGACCGCAGGAGTTTGTTGATCCGCTCGGTAGATTCTCTATCGTCACCGGCTTCCTCCAGTTTTCTTTCTTCTAGCGCGATATGTTCATCCAGCGCCGTGAGTTTGGAGAGGTTAAGGACCAGTTCGCCCCGGACCGTTTGTAGAGCCTTATCGAGTCCACGGAGTTCTCGAAGAGGTAACGGTGGGTCATCGTTGAGTATTTTTCCCAATTGCGATTGGACGCTGAACGTGGTCTCCATAGTGTTAATAACGTCGGTGGCTATTTGAGGGACCTCGCTGAGCTCGACCGTTTCTATCGCGGTGGCCGTCTTCGCTATAGTTTCGTCGGTAGACTTTAGGGCCTCTACAGCGCGGGCCGGTATAATTGTTTTACCCCTCTTCCAATCCGTGAATCCTAGTTCGTCCCTTATGAGTTGGCCACCGCCCCGGTTTCCTGCAATGGTGTTTAGTGATAGTGGTTTTCCGGTCCTCCCGTTAACTAATTGGACAGTTAGTGCTGCTCTTAGTCGCAATTTACCGCTCATAAATTTGAACTTGGAGTAGTCGCGACCGACAGAGGGGACCAGACCTTTTTCTGCTGCCAAATTGTTGTAGTAGTCGTTTACAGCTCCCTCAAGTAATTCCTGACTTTGACTAGTGGTAGCGTCACCCAATTGTGATTGGATTGGAACTGGAGTTTCTATGGTGGGTGTCGTGAGGGAATCCTCGAAGTTATCATCATCACCATCGAGGTAATCTTCTCGGTCGCCCGTAGTGCGATCGAATTCGTCCATGTAATCAGCCATATTTATAATTTTCTTAAAATTAATTATGTATTAAAGACAAAACCATACGGGTTTAATAGTTTCAATAATTTTGAAAAAATTAATTATGTCTTCGAGTCAATACGGTCGCAAACTCAATCCATACCGCAGACTGCGTGAGCCCCTCGGGGCAAAAGGCGTGAGACAGAGTGTCGTTATTACGAACAACCCATCGACGATCGACCAGAACCAGCAGCTCTTAGTCCGCTTCCCCAACCTCGGAGCTAACGACGTCATTGTTCCGGGTACTGTTCGCCTCGCTTTCACTATTTCGCTAACGTCGACGGACGCGGACCGAACCGTCGTTCAGAACTTGGGTCGCGCCATAGTCAAGAAGACTATGATAAAGATTTCTGGTAATGAGGTGATGTCGATCGATGACAGCGACGTCTACCATTGCTATCAGGACCTGTGGAAGACGTCACACGAGCTTGAAAACGCTGTCTATCAAGGTATTGACACCAGCAAAAATAAGAACGTAACCAAACTTAGAATCGGGGCTGCTAACAAGGCAGATAACAACGCGAGTGAACAACGCGGTCGCGGGCGCTTACGGCAACCGCTTCTACATCCCGCTCGACTTTGAGTTGCTGGAGAGTCACATGCCCTACTATCAGAGCGCTTTGGCTGACCGCCTCGAATACGAACTAACGTTCAACGACTACGGCCGAGTTATCATAGCCACCGACCAGTTATCGACGTATACGATCGATAATGTTTCGCTGGAGTACGACATGGTCACGATGCCCGAACTAGCGCGATTGATCAGAACCCAGTACGCCGGGCGCGTTGCCATACTTTACGACCGAGTTCTTCGCCATCGCAAGATGCCGAAAAACAAAAGCGACACATTGTGGAATATAACGTCAACGTACCCGTCCCGCCCGCTCGATGAAAGGTATACTGATGTTGTTCGAGGATGCTCGGTTCGCGTTCGGTGCTAGAAAAACCGACAGATTCTATAACCCCAAAATCACGAAGGTAGAGGTGACGATCGAGGGAGTCCCCAATCAACTCTACAGCGCGGTCTTCGCGCGCACCAGCAGTGGGATGAAGTAAGAAAGCAGTTTGCTGCCGGATCTAAGCGCTCTCCGGAGTTGCAGCAGTTGCTAAAGACCTGCATCTCTCGGCCGTCTCCCTCGCGGAGTTCCTGAATACCAAATACGCGTTATGGCTAGACATGCGAGCCAGCGACGATGACCAAATACACGGTAGCGGACGCCAAGTTGAGAACGCTAGTGAGGGTGTGACGATCCAGATAACCAAAGAGGCGGACGGAGCCGGGCCATTGAACGTGTACTTATATATAATTACAGACGCACAACTCAACATCGAAGATGGTCGATACGTATCAGCGATCTACTAAATCTAACGATTTATTAATACATAATTTTGAAAAAATTAAGAAATCATCTAACGATTTATTAATACATAATTTTGAAAAAATTAAGAAATCTAGCAATCAATACCAATTCACGATTGGAGATGCTCACTCCGCCATAATATGTGGGCAGACAGGATGTGGAAAAACGGTTTTCATCCTCAACTTACTCGAGGGATCCTACCGCGATGCCTTTCGTCACATTGTGATCCTATGTCCCACTGTGCGACACAACGATACTTATCAGCGGTGCCCGTGGATATGGACCGACCCTGAGGTATACGTTATTGACCCCGGTGATAGGCTTCACGATTGGTTGCGTGGTTTATACCAAATATTTCAGGGCGAGCCCACCCATATAGTGATTGACAGATTGCTCAGCCAAGGCGGCGATGACCAAAAAAGAAGACATGCTCTCCGAGCTCGCATTTTCTGGCCGCCATGCGAGCAAAGCGTATGGATATCCACTCAAAAATACAACGCCGTCCTCAAGGATCTGCGCGAGCAAACGAAATGGGTCGCCCTCTTTCACTGCAAGGACCGAGACTCATTCGATGACTGTCTTCGAGAGAATGACGTTATCCCAACGCGCGAGGAGCGCCTGGAGGTTCGACAGATACTTTCGAAAACTAAGCACGCCAAGCTTCTGCTAAAGACTGATCAACCAACTGCTTATAAAGTTATCAACTAAATCTAACGATTTATTTAATAATTAATAATTTTGAAAAAATTAGGAAAATTGCAAAGTAATAAGCTATTGCAATGCTTAGCAATTGCTGAACAAATGCTGAATAATGCTGAACAATGCTTAGCAATTGCTTAACAATGCTGAATAATGCTGAACAAATGCTGAACAATGGTTAACAATGTTAACAATTTGGTGCTCCGCTGCGAGCTTTGTTGCGAGCATAATGGTGATCATAAGTATCGGGTGGTGCGCATTTATTATTTTAATAATTTTGAAAAAATTAAATAAATATGTTAAAGTGATGAGACTTGTTAGAATAGTTAAATTACTAATTTTGAAAAAATTAAGAAAAATGAACTGCGACGAACTTCTCGATCAGCTAATAGAAGAAACCTCAACTCCGACTGCCAACAATAATGATCCGACAGAGCAATCGGGATCTGGGTTGAGTGCAACGACTCCGAATGAAAATGAAAATGCGGCGCGACGAGAGCGGCTAGCTGCGCTGGTTGCTGGGGGACAATCGGAGCATTATCTCGGTAGGCGTCTCTCAGTTTTTCAGGTGGATAAGATGTCAGATGCGGAGATCGATAAAATGTATGCGCGATACGAATCCAAATTGGAGCAGAGATGACTAAAAACTCTTGGATCGGCGGCTATTCATTTGTACGCTACCGCCGTTAGTAGACTTCTCCCTATACCAAACACTGCGGGGTTGATTGATGATCTAGAGACTGACCCTTTTATAGGACACACTCTTAGAACGGCATGCTGCTCAATTTATCACAAGTTTGGAATGTACTTAGCTCCACTAACAACCGCGTTGACCACGGGTAAACACTGTCAATTTGGACATATATGCCCACGAACTATAAGCTCTAATATTAATTTTGAAAATGATGACACAAGACACACCCACGAGAGTGACGGAGTTGAACCAGATTGCTCCAACACAATCGAACCAGAGTGTTACTCCGCCACTGGATGACATACCGCATATAAAAAATCCCAAAAGACAGGCAGCTGGGCGGGCGGCGGCTGCCACCCGAAAAGTTAAACAAGATAAAATACTCGCCGAGCTTCGAGAGGCTAAACTCCAATCGAGATCGGGACGGAGACAGCAAAACATCTGAATACAGAGTTGAGTACAACAACACCCCCAATTCACGAATTGGAAGCACACTCAAATTCAAAGAATTTGTCACCCAATTCACGAATTGGGGGTTGGAGTTGGGCTGAACCCAAATTCGTGAATTGGAGTTGGGTTGTTGGTGGTGGTCTGGCAGTTGTTGGTGCCCTGTGCGTTTGGAAATACCCCAAAAAACAACCAGCCAGTGTTCAGAAGAAAGTTACGAAACACCAATCAACATCAACAATGTTGAATTTGGATGCGCCCCATTTAAATCATTGATCGCGACCCATTTTATATGCAATAATTATAACAATGGCTGAACAAGATGGTAAAATGTTAGTGAATGCGCTTTATCACGCCGTGGTGATATCGGGTTTCAGTATCGGGTATGCTCGACTATCAAAGATGACCCTAGGAGGAACCGCTCCCAAATTGGACTTTACTGTGAGAGACGTAGGGCTCGCGACCTTAGATGTAGCGGCCGCAGTTTGGGGACCCGAGATTATCTAGTTAAAGCTGGAATTCTACCAGTTAATATATGGAAATAAATGGCTTCAATCGCAGTAATAGTAGGTGGTGCGCTTGTAAACGCATTGGCGTTCAGCGGTAGCAACTTTATATTCTCTAAAATGAAAAGCTCGAACGTGGATGAGGAGCGTAAGCGTCATGATTAGCTGTAGAACAACTCAATAGCGCAAAGGAAGCATGGTCGAAAAAACGAACCGCCCATCTGGACTGGGTCAATGAAGAGCTTCGCCGCGAAAATCACGCCGCGCAAACTTTTCAGAACGTTGAAGAAGCCAACCGCGAGTACGCGCTGGCATATCCGCACAAAATTCTCGATCCAATGGATCCCGAGCCCCAACTTTCAGATTTCTATGTACCGTCAGAGCCCAAAAGGACCGCGAGATCGCGTTCATCATCGTGGGAATGGGTGTGGTGGGTCTCGCCGGCTATTATATTCAATCGAGATTTTAAATTAATTAATTAAAACATTTTTTTTTTATATATATAGAACGATGTTAGTTGACGAACTTTATAACGCTATGATTGATGTAGGCTACACTGCCCAAAAACATCGTTTACCTGTGCAAAGAGTATGATTCGTCTGGCCCGAGATTGTCTCGAGGACGAAAAAGCGGCCACCCTTTTCGCAAAGCGGATGTTAGATTCCTCCACCAATCCTGGGAGATTGGATGAATTAGATTCCCCTCTCCTGTTCCAACCCAAACGCGATTGGGGCTGCAGCGACAATCGCAATTGTACTTCCAACAAAGGTTTATTATTACCGGACGAACTGGCGAGGGCATGTTGGAGATTGTCCGATATATTAGAATACTTCGCATACGATGAACACGCGCAAACTTGATACCAAACTAACGCGCAAGCTGTCGAATACATACTATAGTCCACGCGGCTACTGGAAGGGACTCGCGGCCATCAAGAACCTCGCGGCGGCGACCAAGGTTTCAGAAAACGCTGTCAAGGAATGGCTCAAGAAGCAGGCCATCTGGCAGATCTATTTACCCGCGCCTCACAATATTCCGCGCCCGAAATTCGACGTGCCGGTGCCGAACCAAGTTCACCAAGCGGATCTCCTGTTTCTCCCTCACGATCGCGTCGGTCGCAAAACGTACAAGTACGCACTGACAATCGTTGACGTAGCGAGTCGTTACAAGGGGCTGAGCCGTTGGCCACTAAAGAGTCTAAGGAAGTGGCCGAGGCTCTTTCCCGAATATATAAGAGGATCCTCTCAAATGGCCGAATCTTCTCCAGGTCGATCCCGGCCGCGAGTTCATGGGCGCGGTCTCTCATCTATTGTCTAAGCATAAAGTTTCTATCAGACGCGGCCGCGTCAACATCCACCGGGACCAGGGGATCGTGGAACGCTTCAATCGAACCCTGGCTGAGAGACTGTTCGGACACCAATACGCTAAAGAACTTGTAGACCCTCATTCGCGATCGACCGAGTGGGTGGCCAGACTGCCCGCCGTGGTCTCCACACTGAACGGAGAGGTGACCAGATTGATAGGTAAGAAGCCTGTAGATGCTATCAAGTTTAAAAGGGTGACGAGCAAGCCCTCTGCCGTCTCGCGCGGGCGACCAGTTGGTTTAGAGGAGCAGCGACTTCCATCAGATATTGACGTCCGGTACCTCTATCAACCGGAGAGCTCGAAGGTGGCAGCCGCCGCGCGACTGATCCCGTGTGGTCAATGAATGTATATCATCTGGATCGCTCTATTACCAAACCTGATGAGCCCGTGCTCTATTATTTGACTGATGGTCCATCTCGCGGTTTTGTTCGCGAAGAACTTCTTATGGTGCCTTCTGACACCCAGCTACCCCCGGATCGTTAGAGTCTTTAGAGATGTTCGGTATGTATTCCGTCTGGTAACACGCGTCTTTTATCGTAGTACGCCGAGAGTCCTAATTTTTTTTGACAGTACGTTTTCATAACACCGTCTTTCATTTTAAATCCTCTATTTTGCGCTACATCTATAATGTGTTTTCCATCTTCTGTAGTTTCACTTAGTACTCGTTTATATCTATCCCAATTTAAATTGTTAGTTCTCTTGGACATTCCTTTCGCAGAGTTTTTATTAATTTTAATTTGTTCCAAATTATCTTTAGTGAAATTAATTTTTTTCTACGAAATAACACTACTAGATAACGCTATCGCCCTATCCCCGCTAAATTCCATTTTGAAAAGTCCGGGTTCTCTTTCGCTCCATTTATCCCAAGCCAACCATTTATTTTTTTCTTTTTCAAACTCGTCTAGTAAGTTAGGTCTAATCAATTCCTCTATCGTTTTTCCACTAACTCCTCCTATACATACTATCTGTATCCATCTGTATTAATTCAAAGTCTTCTCTTTTTATGTATTTATCTAGAAATTCGTAGTAAAATTCCAACATTCTCAATTTAGCTAGTTGATAAACCGCTATTCCACAATGGAATGGTCTCTTTAGCGCACACCTGGGTTTTCTTGAAGATATTTCGTACGCATATCCTATCTCTTCCAAATCATCAAAGAATGCAGATCTTAACGCTTTGTCAACACAGTTTTCGTCTTGTGTATATGTCGTATTTAAATGTCTCTCCGTTGCCTCTATCATTTTTCCACAACACGAATTGCCTAATAATTTCATTATATCCGCTACTGGTTTCTTATTTGGTTCTACATCGCCTGTTCGTCTTGCGGCTGTAACTTCTTTTGCGAACCATTCGAAGGGTTTACCACTAATATAATCTATAACACGATGAACTCCCGTTATTTCTAGGCCGTGTTTTAAATACCATTTCAACAGTGGCGCGTACAGCAATACTTTAGTGGCGGTCATAGATCCCACCAATTTTCTTCATTTCCTCTAGTTCTTCCAGTATCTTCCAAATATTTTAACATGTGTGTGGGAACTTCATCAACCTCTACTTCTCTGTTTATAAATATTGGGGACATTTTCAGAAAACTTATGTTTTAAGTTGTGTGGAACTTCTATATCCACCTCCGCAAACCCAAACCAGTCTCCAGATAAAACTCTTTTACAAAACTTTTTAATAAATTTAGGGTTATGTGGGGTATCTATATGGTGTATAGTTTCTCTCCCACACGGCATCTCTTTATTTAACGTAGTATAAATATAACGCGTTTGCATCGTACCCCAAAACAGCCTTGCAAGGTTTGTTACTTTCATTTGATCTAATATTGGAAACACCGGCTTCTGCATAGCGTGTAAATACTATTGATGGACCACCAACTAGAGCGTCCTTCATCATTTCGTATGTTTCTTCTTTTGGTGCATATAGAGCATCCTCCGGTATAATCGTCTTTGAAGATTTTTGTTCTTTAATGGTTCCTCTCAATAAATATTGTATAGCTACTCCAGGTAGTGTTACCGCATCTTTGAAAATATCCACACCTCTGTGTTTATAAAATTCACACATTTTTTCCACCGCTTCTAGGAACGGTGCTACATCTAAATCGTTATATATTTCAACCAATCTCTGAAAGTTTTCATATTATTTTCTTCGAAAATTCTACGACATTTACTTAATTCTGTTTCATCTATTAACATTTTCCCAGATAGTTTGGAATACCAATTCTCTATATCGGGTAGTCCTGGGTAATCCAGTTTGTCTGGAGAATCGAACCACTCATAAGGAAAGAAAGATTTCTGTCCTTTGCAGTCGTAGGCTTTTATCCAACTATCATAACTTACACCAGGTCCTAGATAAAGTATTACATCAAGAAATCTAAATTCTGGAGTAAATAGAAATATTGTTGAGTTTGCACGTTTTCCGACCATTACTTTCTTTGTTGTTGATGTCAGTTCGCCTACTAGGTATTTCTTTATTAAGTTTATATCGTACTATTACTGCTGTTAAAACCTATAACCGGTACTTGCTCTATCCACTGTTCGATCTTGGCGATTTGGTTTTTACGTAAATATTCCGTATTAAACTTATATCTTGACCACACTTCTTCTCTTATAGCTTTTCCCTGACTTTCAAATCTTCTACGAATTTTTCTATAAGTTTTGCGGGATCTTTATCACAAATATGAGTTACTGTTCCTGAGAAATTATCTCCTATACTAACGCTTGCCGGAACGTGCTCAGCTTCGTACTCTAAACTATTACCGGTAGTTTCAACTTCTGGCTGGAGATACGCCTCAAAATCGTATACTATCTGATATGGATAAAGAGTAGTGTCACAACCGATCTTTATATCTTTACCCGTTCTTTGGAATTCGCATTCCCACATAACTACTAGGTTGAATTCTTTGCTTTTTCTAATAACTTTATCTCTTCTCATTGTGATGCGCGTTCTTCTTTTTTATGCTTTGCATGAATCTCACACCCGTGCCAGTAACAGCCGTGATATTGATATACGGTATTGGTTTCTGGACAGTATCCATCTACCGGAGCTCCTAAAATCCATCTTTCACCTCCGTGTCCGCACTGTTCGTGGTGAATGTGAATTCCCTCCCGCTTTTCCACAGAATACATCCAATCGATCGCCCCATAACTTTTAGAACCTTTTGGGTAAAACGCTTTCTCGAACGACGAACGCGGGCGCTCTAAATAATTACCATCACATACTATTTTTGTCTCACCTTCATACATTTTGGTCCGTGTCCTCTTCATATTACTCGCTTTCGTGAATTTCTGTTTGCAATTATCGCAGCGTAAATTTTAGATAGGTTTTTAAGGTTTTTTATCAGAAATGCGTGATTATTAAACAGTCCTATTGTCATTGGTTTATTACCTATTGCCTTATAGTGTGCTGGTACCTTTTTCAACCACCATACATTACATTCGGTGGGTTGATATACTTCTATACCGATTTTAAAAAACTCTTCAACCTTTTTCAGATCTGAAAAAGGAATTGGTGAAACCACATTACTACCAAAATATTGCTTACTAAGTTTCTTTCGCCTTTTCTGTACATCTGTCGGGTCTTTTATCTGTCATATGCATAGCTAGACACCTGAACAGACAAAGGTCGTCATTATACTTATCTAAAGAATACATACCTTTTTTATTCTTCAGCCATTCTGGAAGTTCTCCTCCTGCCGCTTCTTTGGATTGTAGTCCCAAATCTATTCCCCTACTACCCTGTATTAGCTTTACAAAAACCTCTACCCATCTTACAAACTTCCACTTTGTATTCGGTCTGTCTATTTTATCGGACATTATTCGTGTTTGCTCCTTATCTGACAGCCATTTTTTAACGGTTTTCATTGATGATAGTGGTTCGCTACCACCGAGATTTTTGTGAAATATTATAGTTTTAGGTTTTCCATTTTTAATTTCCTCCATATGTTCTAGCTTGTAAGAATATGAATATCTCAAATAAAAATATTGGTTGTTAGATACGGAGCGAGTTTATCGGACATGCGTTCAGACTCGTTAATGTTAATGTTTTTACGAAAGGATAATGTAACTACCCGTCTTCCATTTTCTACCTTTTCCAATGTTTCATCGTGAGCCCCCAATATTTCTTCACCTTTTTCCACTATCGCGCTAACGATAGATTTTTTCTTATTATTATTTTGGCGTCTAATTTGGGACAAATTATTTGTGCTTGAAGGTTTGATTACACTAGCCCTTAACCCCGCAATACTTTCTTTTTGAATTCTGTTACCAACTTCCTCCGCTTTGGATATATCATTAAATGCCCCTCTTTTATAGGCGCGGGTAAACCGCTTCATAAACGCCTCATTCTTTGTGGCATTTATCAGCTTTGTCAACCCCCTAACTCTCAACCGTTTACTATAAGTAATCCCTAGAGATTCGGCTTCTCTTCTCAAACTTTCTATTTCTGCTCTAGTTTCTGACGTTATCATATTTTCTGTAATATACTTTTGTATAACCTATGAAATTTATCTGTTCAATTGGTCTTGAAAACATTATGTTTTTTTTACGACCAATTGAATATAAACATAAACATATACATATATAATGGAGTGTGAGACTTGTTGTAAGACGTTTACGCGTAAAGACTATCTACGAAGGCATCTAGCGAGACGTAGAAAGTTTCCTTGTGTCCCCCCGCAATTTCAATGCCCCAGATGCCCTTGTAAATTCGTTAGTGCCCAAACTCTTTGTAGACATAAGCAACTACGCTGCCCTGTGGCTACAGGTGAACGTGGTAGACTAGAGCTGGTAGAATTAATTGCTGATCTACGGAATCAATTAGCTATATCGGAGGAGGAAAATATGGTGTTGGAATATAGACTATTGCGCGAGGACGCATTTAAATCAGAAACTTATTAGAATAAATTATAAATTGGTGTCAAAAATAAATCCTTTTTAAGACTATTGTTTTATCTGGTCAATTGGACGTGAAAAAAACATGATGTATTTATGACACCAATTTTGAATATTTCGTGGTTGGTGGGAGACAATTTCATCGTTAACTATTTTTTTGATTTTTTGGGGGTGGTGGAGTAGTATAGAGGGTGGAGAAATGATGCCACCGTTAGGTGGTATCATTTTGACTCCCTCTATACTACTAGTTAAGCTACAATTCAGTAGTGTAGGAGTTAAGCTACCATTTTGAAATACGAGATTTATTCCCCGAGATATGTGTAAAATATTATAGAATGAATGGCCTTTTTTTGTGGAATTTATCAGGGTATAAAGTTGGAAAATCTCGGAATACTGGACGAAGGCCGGAAGGCCTCGTCCAGTATTCCCGCGACTTTTCCAAGTTTATATCCCCAATACATTCCACAAAAATGCCATTATTTCCTTATAATTCCAGCATTTGAAATAAATTCATTCATAAAGAAAATGTGTTTATTTTGACAGACGCCAGCCATTTGTTTACATTGACAGCACTGACAGCGCACCTGAGAAAGTAGTTCGGCGTGGGAGTTTACTGGGATATAAATTTTTGGACAGAGACTTGCTTAGGGGCCAATCAAATGTTAGCAAATTGTGTAAACAAATTTGTGCTGGATTATGTAACCATGCTCGCTGGTACTCGTTCGTTTTTTTATCAGTTTACAAATGTCTCCCATGAAATAAATCCATATTTCAAAATGATAGCTCACCACACCCAACCTTTTTTGTCAGCTTTCTACACATGATTGCATGTTGTGTATTATTCAGGAGACGTGTCGCAGTGTCGTTTGTTCCCCTGGGCGTGTCTTCAAATCTGGACGGTGCCGACCGCTACTGGCTTCCGGCGTGTATCTGAGATACACACTCGATACCACATACGTCGTACATGGTGGGAAGGCGACAATAGCGAGAATCATACGGAGTATAGCAGCGAATCTGAATGATGTCATACTTTCAAAGTTGAGTAACATGTTCCCTGGGATTATTGTGACAAGTAACTTCTTGAACATAACGAAGATGGTGCCAGATTGCAACGATGGAACGACTTCTGCGTTATACAAACAGTTTATTGAAACAACAGATCGTGAGCAGCACATATCAAACGCTGTCGTATTTATTTCGTCACGAATGGACATTGTTTTACAACCAAACACAAATCGACAGTCGGCAGAAGAAGTATTACTGAAGTTAAAGAATGAAACTATACACTATGTGATAAATGGTTCAAACTTCACAAGCACACCGATAATAGACGGAGTACATGCACTGAAAGAGAATTTAACGGTAACGTTAAAGTGATAGACGAGATAAATGGTGATAGTCACTCACATACGCCGGCGTGTTTTACACATACAGTGATTCACAACCAAACATTTACATCAGTAGACGAATTTAGTAAACTATTACTGATAGACATTCACCAGCTTCTATCATGTCCGCAAGTGGAGTTGGACGATACGGAGTTTATTGTCATTGACAATAGTCATATCCAAGTGAAAGCCACGAGTAATATTATTATAGACACTAACTACTTGAAACAAGACGACGGAATGTTAAGAATATGCACGGAGACTTATGAAATTAATGAAGTTATCATTCGCAATGCAATGAACTACAGTGAGGTGGATAACGCGGAGCTTGCGTTGAGAGTTTTGAATTGGATTTTAACTGTAATCTCGTTAATAGTTTGGCTATGACATTCGGAACGTATTGTATGCATGCTAAACTGCAGACACTTCCCGGAAAGAACAATATGTGTTTAGTGGGATTACTTTTCTTCGCGCAGTTATTTCTGTTTGTTATTTAGAAGAGAGCGAGGATAAAACGAACTGCGTAATATTCGCCATATTGATACATTACTTCTGGCTGTGTGCTTTTCTCAGCATGAACGTTTGCTCCTTACACATGTTCCGTGTATTCACAGGATCGCTTCATCGGTTCAGTTTACACTAACTAGAACGGTTGATGTATTACTACATCTGCTACATATTCGGAACCCACCCCTATATTCATTCTCACCGCAACTATTGTCGCCAATCTATTTGAATCCGAAGGAAAATCTTTAGGCTATGGCAGCAAATTGTGCTTTCTTAATGGACCACTGAACATTGGTATTTTCTTCGTACTTCCAGTCGGTGTCATGATCCTTCTAAACACATTCTACTTCACTACAGCTAGCTTCAAAATATACTCGTCACCACATATACACAGAAACGCTAAAGACAGTCGGGATTTCTTTATGTACATGAAGCTGTTCTCTCTCACAGGTATCTGCTGGGTGTTACAAATTCTGGAATCCCAGTTTGATGTCATCTACGTCCGATTCTTGTCTGTCATCATAAACGGCAGTCAGGGCGTTTTCATATTCATCGCTTTCGTGTGTAACGACCGCGTCCTCAGCCTCTTTAAACACTTTCCAGTATCAGCCAAGTCGTTGTCCATGCGATCGTCCACGTTACAGACTGCGTCAGTGTCAAGCTCCCGATCAAAGCGATCGTCACTAGACGAGTATAAACCGGCTGTGTCAGTTGCAAAGCCGCCAATGTATGAATATAAACCAAACTTATCGGTTTCGCTGAGCATTCACCGGGGATTCCAGTATAGTCTCTGTATAACAGGTACTTGTTGCAATCTGCTTGTTTATGTTACTCTGTAATGTGGGATCGTAGTCAGTTATCTCCCTTTGAATTTAGTTATAGAAATCCGGTCCAAATTGTATATTTTATGGCGTTAATGTTCGTAAATAGGGCGTTTTGTAGCTCGATTTGTTCTGAAAAGGAGCCACTATAGTGAGTTCCACTAGCATTGATCCAGATCATCATACCTATCTGCGCAATGTGATATATATTATTAAGTTATTGCAAACAGTGTAGAACTCAGATCAGACTGCACACTCGTGCTGTCTGACATGGGTCTACTCTGTTCGCAATCTCAATTTTAGTACCATTTAGTAAGAAATAAACGCTAAAATACAACATAAGACCGGATCTCTATAAATAGATTTCCAAAGGGAAGTAACTGACTACGATTCCTTATTGGTAACCCATTTTCCTACGGGACACCGATTCAAAATTGGTTGTTTATAATAATTTCTTTATTTCTCAGAGAATATTATATTTCGTGACGACTCGTTTGGATCGTCTGGACAATTCTTGCTCTCTGTATACATGTACTTGTTACAATCGTGTTGTTCACGTTGCTGTGTAATGAGGGATCGTAGCTAGTTATTTCCCTATTTCAGCGCTTGCTTCTTTCTGTATAGCACACAAAGAGTTTTAAAAAAAAAATGCAGTCCCGGATCAGATTGCGCAGATATGTAGGATGATCTGGATCAACAGTAGTCGACATGATAAGGGCATAAACAACACAATTTGGACCGGATTTCTTATCTATAAATAAATTCAACAGGAGATAACTAGCTACGATCCCTCATTGGCAACCCATTTTCAAAATTGGTTTTATGGTTTCTTTACTATTTTATTATTTACTATTATATTTTGTGACGACTCTTTTGGATCGTCTCGACAATTCTTGCTCATTTGTGCCAGTGTATTCGGCCGTCCAATTAACCATTTGATGTCTAAACCTTATTCATGTAAATACATAGTATACCAAATTATATATAGTGTTCTTCATTTTATTCGCAGTGTACGCTTGATAGTTGGTACTTAATATCCACGCAACCATACGGCGAATGAACTTGCAATGTTATACGCTTGTTTATCATCATCAATGTTTTCATTATATTACCCAGTCATGCCCGAACTCAAATGACTTTTACAATTGTGCTTGCGTTGTTATTTTCCTCTTGGGAGCTTTACAGTGTATCAATGTTACCGTATAGCCAGAACAACTTAATGAATATGAATATATTAATTTCCAATAACCTCCGAAGGAAGCACATTTCATACACATTGTTTTAAAGTCGCTCTTTTTATTACATTTTCGACTACATGGTCTGTATCAAAATAGTGTGAAGTTTCACAATATTTTGATAAAGACCATGTGGTCAATAAACAGAGTGACTTTACAACAAGTTGTAATTAATGAATATACAGTATAGTTAAATACCACGGTCGAACTGAAATATTGGTAAACATTGTGTCAATAGCAGGTGCTGGTGAACAACCCGATATTTAAAATGCATTTTTAATCGTGGTTAGTGACACTTTGTTTAAACTTATTATACACAATGAACTACAAGCATATGAATTATACAGGCATTTGAAAAACAGACCTGTAACCTATTTCACCAAAATTGCTAAGTATACTTTGAGGGAGTAATCATTATTTTTCCCGAAATGCATTATTTCATAGAACTAACGACTGCATATACGGTTGATGATTAGAAGTATGCATAATTATTATACTGAATGTATTACATTATCACAGCCAGAATGGTTGTGATAATGTAATAATTTCAGTATATTACAAATAAATTTATCCTTAAATTGAAATTTCTCCCTGAAAGTGTACTTAGCAGGATAAGTATGAACGATCGAGATTAATCCTTTACCGGAAACCCGACCGGAGACCTGGTTTGGCCCTCAGGTACGACTTTGGCTTTCTTGTATGTGAGCGTTTAATCTGGTTATACCACTTGTATGAGTAATGAGTATTCTTAATCCTATACTTTTAGGGGCCAAGCGACTTTGTGATGGACCTTGCACCAGGTCAGGTTATTCTAATTTCGGGGCTGTATATATATATATATTCATTTCGATATAAATATTCCGTTCTGATCTTGGGGATTTTCTCTCCAATACAGCAGGTTGCATGCGGGATTAAACCCGTTGGCCCGGCTTTAAAAGGTATTTTTTGTCAATCAACAGCCATATGTGGTTCTGACTGGAGAAACTGGGCTTTTGGGGATTCGACCAGTGTAGATCCAGGATCTACACTGTTCGCCGTTCCATCAATGAGACATCCGTCATGTTTTCAACAAGTAATACACATGTTGATCGTTACCAGGCTGTCTGATCAGGAGCTACACTGGTCACACATTCCATAAGCCACATATTGACGGTACAGTCACATATCAATTCATCTTTTCAGGTCAAACTTAATGAGGTCAAGCACAATTAACCAATGTGGGAACGTTCTTCCGTGTAAAACAACAGGATGTGACGGCTAAATAACACAGATTGCTCATTCATTATGAGACTGTGATTGCAGAAATGTGGCGCATGCCATTTGTGGCCCATCTAGCTCTAGAAACAAAATTGCTACCCCGCTCCATACCTCTCGCGAGGGTAGCAATTTAACCCCATCTCTTTAATGTAACGCAAGGAATAGTGATTTTTGCAATTGGTTATCCGGCGTGTTTGATATGTTAGCGATATACAACTGTAAAAGCTGTATCAATACATTATTAAAAAAGAACATACACATGCAGAAATTGGTTAGTTTACCGCGTCAAGGTGTTTATCTGACATTTACATGTATATCTTGTAAATTTGAAAGCTTCATCTCGTTATGTTGAATGTTGAACAACAAGAGAAAGGATGGCTTCCATGGGAAAATTATTTCCCTGTTCTATTATATTTGGCAATTTACTAGTTCTACATCAAAGATTATTTGTTTAAAGGTATAAAACATACAGTTTACTAAATTTTGACCTACATGCAACAGGTTTGGGTATGTAATGGGCCAAATTATTGTAGCTAGTCTAGCTCGTGATCTGTGACATGAAAAATAGGACATAGTATGTGATTTGTGACCAGTCTCGCTGGTGATGTTTGATTGGAGAAATCCTTATATCACGCATAGTCACTGTAGCTATTGATCCGCGAGTTACTGACGAACTGAGGCTTATGCCATTATATATATATAATATAATGAAAAATACAACAAAATGCCTGTTTCCAATTGGAAACAGGCATTTTGTTGTGTTTTTCATTACATGTTTCGATATGGTGAACATTTTACTTATATATATCATAGCCAATCTAGCTACTGGTCTGTGACCGGGAAATCGAGGCTTGTGATAGCTGTGGCCAGTCTAGTCGATGTGGCATAAAATACTATGTGACTCGAGAAAACTGGCTTTCGTGCAGTCTAGTCAGGGTTTGCACTGTTCGCCATTATGCAAGTAAACTACCAGTTTTCCTTCTAAAACAACCAGTGTAGACCATTATCAGGCGGCACGACAGTGCTATCAAATGATGATAAGTGGATATTAATATCATAAGCCCCTATTTTCCCTATAAGTCTTACCGATCCATAATTTGCTTTGAGCCTGTGGTTTTGGTCGAAATTAATTTCGAAATTTCGAAGTATTCCGTCCAAATGGATGTAAAATACCAAAGAAAATTATCCCAAGTTGTATTGAGCAATGTGAGAACGTGTGCTCTTTTGCGCGGCTGTGTTAGAAACTATGCGAATCTGTATCACTTTAACGTCCGCGCTATGTGTATCTCTCTAAATTCCGCGCTAGGTGCACCTCTCTAACGTCCGCGCTATGTGCACCTCTTTAACGTCCGCGTCTTGACCATACTCAAAGTACGATACTTTGTTCGCCGTTTATTTTTCATTGTAAAAGTACACGTATAACGATTACACGTGTTACCAACTTTGGCTTGTGGTGCAACTAGTACATGCAGTAGTATAGGTAATATCTGTGGGAAAGATATACAGCCTCTTTTTCGAAATAAAAAAATACCATAGGTGTCATATTGGACATTATATATTATTACGTTTCACCTAATTAAGGTAAATTAATCGGCACGCAATTGTAGTCCGTTTCCTTGTTCATGTGTGACCGGAAAATGTGGCATGCCACCTTCGCGACCAGTGTAGAACCAGATCAGACTGCGCGGGTGCGCAGTCTGATCAGGATCTACACTGTTTGCGATTCAGTCAGTGAAACGCCCACCATACTTCTAACAAACAATATAGGTCCTTATACGGCTACATGAGTGCGCTAACTCATCAGGAACTGGACCATGCTAGCCATAAGGCCCAGTTTACCAGGCATACCCACATACTGACATGACGTGCAACATCAGGACCCAACACTTTAAATACCAACCCGTTCCCAGCATCCACCACAACGGTTCGGCAACATCCGAACATCGCTACTGGGAAATATAGAGTTTGAACGAGTCTCGATATACTCTGTGGCGATTTGTCGGAGAATTCAGCCATGGACAAAGGGACAGCAATCTTGCTTGTTGTCGGCTTGCTCGCGCTGGGGATACTGCCCCTCATCAATGGTAAGTCATTATTACTATTATTATTACTGCCATTTAATATACCCCATATGCGATAGCAATGGGGCATATTGCGTTGCTCTTGAGATTTCGTCCGTCCGTATGTACGTCCGTCTGTCCATCCGTACGTCCGCCCGTCCGTACGTTCGTCCGTGTACATTTACGTCGAAGGGTCGAAAAGTCTGTAAGAGTTTTTTGTCGCGCCTGAAATGTCATAAAGTTTGTACAAGCTTCATCATGGTATACTTTTAATATTACTCGACGGATTGCTTCAATATTTGGACACTTGATACATGTGAACATTTGGAACACACCCACGCCCACATTAACAAACATGACATTGACCTTTTGTACCTTCATATCTTTTGTTGAAACATTTTTCTTTGCGTCAGAAAGTTTGTACAAGCTTCTTCATCATTGTATAACTTTAATATTACTTGACGGATTACTTCACTATTTGGACACTTCATACATATGATAATACATGTTTGTATACAAAAGTTTGTACATGTTTCTTCATCATCATATAACATTTATGTTACTTGATGGATTGCTTCAATATTTGGACACTTGATACATGTGAACATTTGGAACACACTCACGCCCACATTAACATGACATTGACCTTTTGTACCTTAATATTTTTTGTGGAAACACTTAGCCATTGTTTTATGTCAAAAAGTCTTCAACTTTGACCTTGTTCGTGTTTTAAGCATGCACTTCTCTGACGGTTTGTGTGATGCTTACTATAGTACATTTCCAAGATCATGTTACGATCAAATGCCTCGGCAGGCACGACACCACTTCCGTGGCGGAATTCTTGTATTCATTGTTCCTATTCCACATTTTCTACTAGCATGTGTCAAAATGCAAAAAAACTATGATTGTTTTACTACATGCAGTTTCTTGAAACGTGTTTTGACGTTGGATTAGTAAATGAAACAAAATCATCGTATCCCTTCCATTGTAATGAGGACCCCTTCCACAGTTATCTCCCTTTACATTTATGTATCGGTCAATCAATGATATCGGTAAATCAACCATATACATCAAATCGGTCAATCAACCATATACATCAAATCGGTCAATCAATCATATCAGTCAATCAACCATATAGTTAGGGCTAGCGTCGCCATTAAACATGTTTTCCGACCTATCATTTTCTGATATACGCAGCAAATTTCAAAATTAAAATTGCGGTTAACCTAGTTGTAATGCATTCCTTTACTACTGGCGTAGGAATACATATTGAAATAATTTGCGACCGTTATGTAATGTATGACCATCAGCCAATCAGATTGCGTGATATGTATAGAGTGCATTAGAATCAACCATATACATCGGTGTATCATCAGTCATTCGATCACGTTAGTATATATAAAAATCATCAATCAATCAATCAATCAGTCGATGCTTTGTCAATTGATGCATTCAAATGATCGCTGGAGCAATCGATGTATTCGTCAATTAATCAATCAATCAAGCATGTAATTATTGAGCCAGCCTTTCAACCAACCACACAACCAACCAACCACAACCAACGGACCTGCCAAACACTTTAGCATGTACTAAATAAATAAATAAAACAATCGATCAATGAATCATTCAATCATTTGACCTGTCCATCAACAACCAACCAACCAACCACTCATCCGAGTGACCTGCCCAACACTTTATTATTTTATAAATACATAAATACAGCATTTCAATCAAGCAATCAATCATGCAATAAATGGATCAGTCCATCAATCAAACCGTTAATCAATACATATCGTGTTTCAGGTCAAGCGGGTACCGGTTCGGTTAGTACCCGCCGTGGTCGTGGGGGAGGTGGCCGGGGCGGTGGGCGCGGAGGTGGAGGACCTGGTGGATTGGGCGGCGGTGGTGGGCGCGGAGGTGGCGGACCTGGTGGATTTGGCGGCGGTGGTGGGCGCGGAGGTGGTGGATGGGGCGGCGGTGGTCGTCCAGGCGGATGGGTGGTGGCGGCGGTCTAGGCGGATGGGGCGGCGGTGGTGGGCAAGGCGGATGGGGAGGCGGTGGTAGCGGAGGTGGATTGGGAGGCGGTGGTATCGGAGGTGGATGGGGAGGCGGTGGTAGAGGAGGTGGATGGGGAGGCGGTGGTAGAGGAGGTGGATGGGAGGCGGTGGTAGAGGAGGTGGATGGGGAGGCGGTGGACGCGGAGGTGGTTTGGGCGGCGGCAGACGATGCATATGCAAATTCCGGTGCAGTCGAATGGAGAGGTCCTCCGGCGGATGCGGCCGACGACAAGTACTTTGTTGTAGGCAAGGTTTTTTCCGGGGATAACCACGTCACATCTTTAGGTATAATACATTGGATCACCTCCGCTGGTCGCATTGCCGTGTATGGCCGATGTCGATTTCGAAATAAAATTCGATATTTTCTTAAAATGTGGCTGTGACTGGATACATGGGGCGTACGAGATTTGCGACCAGTGTAGATCCAGATCAGCCTGTGCACCCGCACAGTCTGATCTGGATCTGCACTGTTCGCCATTTCTATCAATGACACACCTGCTGTCATGCTTCTAACAAGCAATATTGATCGTTATCAGGCTACATAAGTGTGTAATTTGATCTGGCGCTACACTGGTCACAAATCTCCAGTCACAGCCACAAATGATGTCGCAAGTTGACATAATTTTCAGGGCACATGCCTCGGTATCGGCATGAAATATTAGCGATTTCCAAAATCAATATCGGCGAAATTCGGCAGTGTGTCCAGAGTCGCCTTCGTATGACTGAATAGTGAATACTGTAGAGTCTGATCATACTGCACGGATGCGAAATTGAGGGATGGTTTGATAGTATAATGGGTAGGGTATTGGACTTCTATATGTAATGTATTGGCTTTCCATCACTGCCGTAGGTATGAAAAATACGTTCACATTATCTCCGTTCCACTGTCTTTTTGTACGTAACTTGAAACCGAAGATCCGTCTGTATATGAGACACGCCATGCGATTTTGTATTTACGAACATCTGCGTTATTTCATGAAATATATTTACAGAAAATGGGATATTTTCCGTAAATGACTTCAGAAGTTGATACAAATTTCAGAGTACAGGCGGACTATGATGCCGCATGTACTCTGCAATTTTTGTCAACTTTTGACGTCATTCATGGAAAATGTGTTAAGTTTTGTAAATGTATTTCATGAAATAACGCAGTTGTCAGAAGGTACAAAATCACATGGCGTGTCTCAATTATGTGGATGTGACTGAAGGAAAGGGGCTTATGGGATTAGTGACAACTATAGCTCCAGGTCAAATAGAACACTTCTGTAGCCTGATAATGATGTGCGAATGCACAGGCTGATCTGGATCTACACTGGTCGCAAATCCCATAAGCCCTATTTCTCCAGTCAATGCATTACAAGTGTTCCATGTATGGAATGGCGAACAGTGCAGATCCTGATCAGCATGTGCGGATGCACATGCTGATCTGGATCTACACTGGTCGCAAAACCCATAAGCCCCATTTCTCCAGTCACTGACACACATGACTTTAGTTGTTGTTGCGACGTTAAACATGCAGTCCAGGTTAAAATATAGGGTGACATGTTTTTTGTTTGTTTATTCTATAGATATGACTTTTTCTGGAAAAACAAACATTGATTTACCATTACTAATTAACAGTATTATACTTTTTGTATCTAACGTGAATTGCCAGTTTGATATCAGGGGCGATCACCATGTTCCCTTAAAATGATGACGAAAACAACTATTTATTTCATTTATTTATTTGTTGATGCCAACGATCATATTTTATGGTATGTCGATACAATAGTTATTCCTGTGACGCATTTAGTTCATATAAATAATTAACAAAAATATCCTGGCTCATATGCATATCTGTAAATTAAAGATTACTAAATGGTTATATGTGTGTAGTGGGCACTCGTGGTTTTTAAAACTGGTGGAATAGTTTCACAAATATACACTAATTTAGTTTCCATAAATACAAGTTTCTACCCCAGCTTTAAACCCTTTCTTATTTCACATTGTGTTGCAACAGTCTCTGTCTCTGTTCAGCCTGCATATCCACCCAGTTTGATCAGGATATATTCCTATCACAATCTTTTCTACAAATTGTAATCCTTATTGCTTCTTTCTGAATCAATCTTATCTAAATACAAACATAATTAATGGTCATCTCATCGTAAATAATAACACTTTTATATGATCCTTGTTTAGTCAATATATTGGAATTGATGTTATGGAAAATAAATTTATTTCATTCTTTACAATTTCAGATTCCAGTCCAGATCCAATCCACACCAAAGATGTATTAATTGATTCATTTCTGTTATTTATATTAAAATAAAATAAAATGATGATGAATGTGTATCGCTTTGTTACTGGTTCGTTATATTCTCCATTCTTCCATTAATCCTTTCACCCCTCAGTAACTGGAATGGATTTGATATGTTAATTTGATACGTCACACAATGATTTTCAGACTACTGTCCGTTCGCAATAAAATCAATATGTGATGGAATTTATTGCAAAACGTGCAATATTTTCAAAAACTGAAGATCCAGATCAGCCATCTCCTAACGAGCCGTCTGATCAGGATCTACAGTGTTTGTCAGTATGTTCCAATACTAAAACATCTACATTTGGTAAATTGAATAATAAAAAAAATACATGGACATTTGTTAAATCTGAGGGTGAATATGTCAAAGGTCTCTTAGACATGGCTTTGTTCGTATTTGTCTTAACCCTTTGAACCCGAAAGCCCGCTATATCGGTTTATGCAAACAGTGCAGATCCAGATGAGTTTGAACCCGAAAGCTCGCTATATCGATCGGTTTATGCAAACAGTGCAGATCCAGATGAGCCGGCTCGTAACGAGCCGTCTCATCAGGATCTGCACTGTTTGAAAGTAATTTTCATATTTTTGAGAAAAACAAATAGCCCCTTTTTTATAAATGGAATAGTCTGAAAATCATTTTGCGATGATTGGATTGGTTGCAAAACGAACATATCGCAGCCCATTCAGTTACTTAGGGGTGAAATGGTTAAGGACCCGTCATATCCTTAATCATCATATGATTCAAACATAATTGCTTCCTAAATATGATGGATATATGTATAACATCTGATTCAAAATACGTATTCTTTTATATTGTCCTATTACGTAACGGATTTTGATGAAATATGCATCAAACACGTCTTGTTTTAAAGCTGCATTTGGTGGTCTTTGTATGTTCGCCCAGACTTATGTCGTTTTTTGCGAAGAATCGATTTCCGTGTCTCTCCGACACGGGAATCGATTCTTCGCAAAAACGACATAAGTTTGTGCCGAACTCCCTGGATCACCGAATGCGCGTGAAGACGCGTTTGCTGCGACATATTTCATCAAAATCCGTTGCATAATAAGGAAAATATCAAATAAAACTTTTCCACTTCATTATATCTTAAGGACCCGTCCTATCATTAATCATCATATGATTCAAACATAATTGCTTCCTAAATATGATGGATATATGTATAACATGTATGTGAACAATGCCTCGTTACTGTATCCTATACGGCTCATGTAGTTGCTACGTCGGCCATCTTTATGTGCACAAGCCATCGGTCCGTTTTACCTCGTGTGGCGTTTGACACATACCACATATCATAATAGCTGTGTAACAGTAAGATAAATACACAGTGATGTATATATATACACATGAATTACCATACATACTGTATCAAATCCAGTGATATGTAAGCAGTTATCTGAGTGTAGTGTCACTGGTGTCTACGCGCCTGCTATGCAAATACATGTACACTAACATAAACTGTACATCAGATTGAAAGATTTACACATTGAAATTTATTTCGAGATTGATGGGAGAAATGCTCAGGCATCCCGTCGTTTGTGTAATTTGCTGGCATAATATTTTTAGCACGCTGTCGTCATATCTGTTTAAGATGCATTGCACCAAATTGTATTAGTTTTACTGTCATATTAGTTGTTGTATGTGTCAAATGCTCGAAGTGGTGAAACTGTACAAACACCGACGGAAGTTGACAGAAAGTTACTTCTGAAAGTTGTGTCAACTTAGATCATTTGCGGAAAATATAAAAAATATCGAAATCGATATCCGCCGTACACGGGGAATGAAATCCAATAATGTCGAGCAATCAGGACATGATAGAATAATTCAACATTTTTTTCTGTTGATTTTTATGTTTCAAATCAGATCAATATGGGTGACAAAATGAACTACGACAATGATGGTGGTACGTGATGGAAACTCACGAAGATGACATGGGGGATGTGCAAACAGAACATAACCTAACGCGCGGCCGTGATACACCATACGTGATATACTTATACTCATCGAACAATCGGCAAATACTTGGTTTATTGATTTGGTGCCGTGACAATGAAATGTATATTATGAGATGATGCATATTTCGTTACAGCTGTGCCAGAATGCCATCTGTTGCACTGAGTTCATGGTTAACGGTGCAGTGATGTTTATCTACATCGGTCGCAAATGTCATACTTCTAATTTCCCCAGTCACAGTTATAAATCCGAAATTATAGTTGTCACAAATGCCATACTCCCAATTTTCTCCAGTCACAGTCATATCTCCGAAGTTATAGTTGTCACAAATGCCATACTCTCAATTTCTCAAGTCACAGTTATATATTCGAAGTTATAGCTGTCACAAATGTCATACTCCCAATTTCTCCAGTCACAGTCATATATCCGAAGTTATAGTTGTCACAAATGTCATACTCCAAATTTCTCCAGTCACAGTCATATATCCGAAGTTATAGTTGTCACAAATGCCATACTCCCAATTTCGCCAGTCACAGTCATATATCCGAAGTTATAGTTGTCACAAATGTCATCCTCCCAATTTCTCCAGTCACAGTTATATATCCGAAGTTATAGTTGTCACAAAAGCCATACTCCCAATTTTTCCAGTCACAGTTATATATCAGAAATTATAGTTCTCACAAATGTCATACTCCCAATGTCTCCAGTCACAGTCATATATCCGAAGTTATAGCTGTCACAAATGTCATACTCTCAATATCTCCAGTCACAGTTATATATCCGAAGTTATAGTTGTCACAAATGTCATCCTCCCAATTTCTCCAGTCACAGTCATATCTCCGAAGCTATAGCTGTCACAAATGTCATACTCCCAATTTCTCCAGTCACAGTCATATATCCGAAGTTATAGTTTGTCACAAATGTAAATATTCATACTCCCAATTTCTCCAGTCACAGTCATATATCCGAAGTTATAGTTGTCACAAATGTCATACTCCAAATTTATCCAGTCACAGGTATATATCCGAAGTCATAGCTGTCACAAATATCATACTCCCAATTTCTCCAGTCACAGTCATATCTCCGAAGTTATAGTTGTCACAAATGCCATACTCTCAATTTCTCCAGTCACAGTTATATATCCGAAGTTATAGCTGTCACAAATGTCATACTCCCAATTTCTCCAGTCACAGTCATATATCCGAAGTTATAGTTGTTACAAATGTCATACTCCAAATTTCTCCAGTCACAGTTATATATCCGAAGTAATAGTGGTCATACATGTCATACTCCCAATTTCTCCAGTCACAGTCATATATCCGAAGTTATAGTTGTCACAAATGCCATACTCCCAATTTCTCCAATCACAGTCATATATCCGAAGTTATAGTTGTCACAAATGTCATACTCCAAATTTATCCAGTCACAGTTATATATTCGAAGTTATAGTTGTCACAAATGCCATACTACCAATTTCTCCAGTCACAGTTATATATCCGAAGTTATAGTTCTCACAAATGTCATACTCTCAATATCTCCAGTCACAGTCATATATCGGAAGTTATAGTTGTCACAAATGTCATACTCCCAATTTCTCCAGTCACAGTCACATATCCGAAGTTATAGTTGTCACAAATGCCATACTCCCAATTTCTCCAGTCACAGTCACATATCCGAAGTTATAGTTGTCACAAATGTCATACTCCCAATTTCTCCAGTCACAGTTATATATCCGAAGTTATAGCTGTCACAAATGTCATACTCCCAATTTCTCCAGTCACAGTCATATCTCCGAAGTTATAGTTGTCACAAATGCCATACTCTCAATTTCTCCAGTCACAGTTATATATCCGAAGTTATAGTTGTCACAAATGTCATACTCCCAATTTCTCCAGTCACAGTCATATATCCGAAGTTATAGTTGTCACAAATGTCATAATGCAAATTTCTCCAGTCACAGTTATATATCCGAAGTTATAGTTGTCACAAATGTCATACTCTCAATATCTCCAGTCACAGTTATATATCCGAAGTTATAGTTGTCACAAATGTCATCCTCCCAATTTCTCCAGTCACAGTCATATCTCCGAAGATATAGTCGTCACAAATGTCACATTCCCAATTTCTCCAGTCACAGTTATATATCCGAAGTTATAGCTGTCACAAATGTCATACTCCCAATTTCTCCAGTCACAGTCATATATCCGAAGTTATAGCTGTCACAAATGTCATACTCCCAATTTCTCCAGTCACAGTCATATCTCCGAAGTTATAGTTGTCACAAATGCCATACTCTCAATTTCTCAAGTCACAGTTATATATCCGAATTTATAGCTGTCACAAATGTCATACTCCCAATTTCTCCAGTCACAGTCATATATCCGAAGATATAGCTGTCACAAATGCCATACTCCCAATTTCTCCAGTCACAGTCATATATCCAAAGTTATAGTTGTCACAAATGCCATACTCCCAATTTCTCCAGTCACAGTTATATATCCGAAGTTATTGTTGTCACAATTGTCATACTCCCAATTTCTCCAGTCACAGTCATATATCCGAAGTTATAGTTGTCACAAATGCCATACTCCCAATTTCTCCAGTCATAGTCATATATCCGAAGTTATAGTTTCACAAATGTCATACTCCCAATTTCTCCAGTCACAGTTATATATCCGAAGTTATAATTGTCACAAATGTCATACTCTCAATATCTCCAGTCACAGTCATATATCCGAAGTTATAGCTGTCACAAATGTCATACTCTCAATATTTCCAGTCACAGTTATATATCCAAAGTTATAGTTGTCACAAATGTCATCCTCCCAATTTCTCCAGTCACAGTCATATATCCGAAGTTATAGTTGTCATAAATGCCATACTCCCAATTGTTCCAGTCACAGTCATATATCCGAAGTCATGGTTGTCACAAATTCCATACTACCAATTTCTCCAGTCACTGTTATATATCCGAGGTTATAGCTGTCACAAGTGTCATACTCCCAATTTCTCCAGTAACAGTCATATATCCGAAGTTATAGTTGTCACAAATGTCATACTCCGAATTTCTCCAGTCACAGTTATATATCCGAAGCTATAGCCGTCACAAATGTCATACTCCAAATTTCTCCAGTCACAGTCATATATATCCGATGTAATAGTTGTCACAAATGTCATACTCCCAATTTCTCCAATCACAGTCATATATCCGAAGTTATAGCTGTCACAAATGCCATACTCCCAATTTCTCCAGTCACAGTCATTTATCCGAAGTAATAGTTGTCGCAAATGTCATACTCCCAATTTCTCCAGTCACAGTCATATATCCAAAGTTATGGCTGTCACAAATGCCATACTCCCAATTTCTCCAGTCACAGTTATATATCCGAAGTTATAGCTGTCACAAATGTCATACTCCCAATTTCTCCAGTCACAGTTATATATTCGAAGTTATAGTTGTCACAAATGCTATGGTCCCATTTTCTCCAGTCACAGTCATATATCCGAAGTTGTAGCTGTCACAAATGTCATACGTCCACTTTCTCCAGTCACAGTTATATATCCGAAGTTATAGCTGTCACAAATGTCATACTCCCAATTTCTCCAGTCATATGCCACAAGTACGGTGGAACAGAGGGGACATGGAAATATATTTTATTTTCACGTGCGCAAGCAATCGGTTTTGCGTGCGCACGCGATAGCTTTTGCGTGCGCACGCGATATGTTTTGCTTGTGCACGCGATAGCTATTGTTTGCGCACGCGATAGCTTAGCCAATGAAATGACGTACTCCTCCTTAGTTGTCTCCCTTGTCAGAATTTAATCGCCATTTGTATTGTCTGTTCGCTTAAGAAAGTGTGCACTTCTACAATTGCTAATATTAAATAATTATAAAAAGAAGTTAGCAACTCTAAGTTGGCCATGTTGACATCGTATGTTGACATAAACAATCAGCTATAAATATACATGGGCGTTATGTAGGTACATGTATGTTACACTTGGATTATACAATACGTTTATACATACGGACATACCGGCTGAGTATCACAAAATGTATTACATCTTCCTCCCTAGCTCAGTTGGTACGTAGTCGGACAATAATCGAACCATCTCTCTTCCGGCGCCGCTTTTGTTGTTTTTTAGGTTCATTGGCGTACCGCCGTCTATTTAGATACTGCCGTGCTACATGTATACTGTATATGAGTCAGTACATGGGAAACCATACCACTTGGTAATGCCACCCAGGGTAGCTCTACACCTATTTTTTTCCCATAAATTATTGTCTACTATGACTCCGAGAAACATATATTTAGAGTGCCTATGTTGTTTGCAAAGGCCAAGTTGTAGGTTTTTGCATGCGTTGGCTCATATGTACTGAACATTGGTGTATAATTCCAGCGCAAAACTATTTACACAATTCCCTAACATTTGATTGGCCCGTAGCAAGTCTCTGTCCAAAATTTATATCCCAATTAACTCCCACGCCGAACTACTTTCCGTAACCGCGAGGCGCAGTTAAAATAATTCTTAAGAAAACGGAAAATAAACACATTTTCTTGATGAATTTATTTCAAATGCTGGAATTATAAGGAATGAATGGCCTTTTTGTGGAATTTATCGGGGATATAAACTTGGAAAAGTCGCAGGAATACTGGACGAGGCCTTCCGGCCTTCGTCCAGTATTCCCGCGACTATTCCAAGTTTATACCCCGATAAATTCCACAAAAAGGCCATTCATTCCTATAATATTTTTTAATTTTGATTCTATAAGAGGCACATACTGCACACTGCACACTGATAATGGATGGCGATCGCCTTTAACTTTGGTATAACCTACAGCGAGTGTCTACTTGTTGCTTTCAGTGGTACATTTATTTATGGCTTTGTTAAAGACATTTAATGACAGATTCCATGCCTTTTTATATAATAGGAAATCAATATAGTACATCCACACCATGCCGAAAATTTATATTGTATCATTAGAAAACATTCTGCAACAAATAAAATACCTTTGGCTCTTTAGTTACCTGGGAGTTGAATTGGGTTAGTGCCCATTATAAAAGTAGTAAGATTATTACTGATCCTACTGATTTTGGGAGGGGCCAAGTGATTCTGGTGTGGTGAGGACCTGGCATCAGATCAGGATTATTCTGATTTCAGGGCTGAATATATAGTTTTGTTACTGTAAATATTCAGTTCTGATTTTGGGATTTTCCCCCCATTTGTACATGTACTTGAACATGTACATGTACTTGTACAGGTAATATATGGGATTTAGTACTAAACCCATTGACCCGGCCTTAAATGACCTTAACTGTTGATAGGCCGTTAAACCCCAACAAACAAACAAACAAAACAAATGAAATACGGGGATTCACGACTGCTGTGTATACATACTGGTGACATGCCATACTGCTGTGTATCGATACTGTTGACTTGCCATATTGGTGTGTGTCGATACTGGTGATGTGCTGTTACTTACAGCCTTTTTTGACATGTTTCACATGTTTGGGCCGACTTTGATAGTGGACGTTGTGTTCGGAATTTTCGTTCATAGTTAAACTGACGAGTACGTCGTTTCATTGGCTAAGCTATCGCGTGCGCACGCAATAGCTATCGCGCGCGCACGCAATAGCTTTCGCGTGTACACGCAAAAGCTATCGCAAAACCCTATCGCATGCGCACGCGATAGCTATTGCGTGCGCACGCGAAAGTAAAACATATGTCTATGTCCCCTCTGTGCCACCGTACGTACATAAGAGACTAACTACTGTAAAATATCGCCAAACATTATGTAACTTCGTGCTGAAAACCATGAGCAAATTTTGCAACGAAATTGGCTGTTCACGTTTCTATCCATGACGTGTATCATGTCGATAATTAACGAATAAAATCATGGGTCGTTGCGTTTACTGTTGTAAGAAAACATTTAGTATGTTTAAAGTGCGCGGAGTGCGACGTGGAGTGCGTGGAGTAGCAAACTTTAAACAGACCAACTGTTTGTCGTACTACAGTAAACGCAACTGCACATTGTTTATTACTTATACTTACATTGCATTCTCGGATCGTTTCAAAAATGTAAATAACCAAATACGGCGTTAAAATTATGAATCCTATTGTTATACGTCATTTTGTCGCAATTCATAGAACAGCGACGGTCAATATTGTGACGCTATTGACAACTGCGATGCACGTCATGTATTTTAATCATGTCAAACAAACTGGTCACAACAGGTCGCGCGACGTCACGTGGGTCTAATGTAAAGTACTGGGATATAAACGCAATGCGTTGAATGGGCATTTCCATTATGAATTTATGGACAGTGTAAATATTGGTCAATATGACTGTCAGACGGAGGTTCGAGCCAATTTTAATCACGAGTAACGTCCCTTAGTACCACTTTCAGGCCAACTTTGGATTGGTGGGGGAAAATCTGTCTGACGTCACATTGCTTTAATAATTTAATTTAATAATATAAACTAACTTGTTTTGACATTGCATAAGAATGAACTCCAATGGATTTCCATGTGCTGCCAAACCATGGTATTTAGTACAAATCACTACGAAGTTTGGAGAATAAAAATCAAAAGCATACCACATTTGTTCTCCCCTTTTAATACTCAACTTATGTGACAAATGCTTACATAATAACTTACATGCCGGATATATTAACATTGTATGTCTTCATAAATGTCACGTTCCGTTTTCAATTATTGACCGATAGCACTTCTTAACAATTGTCCACCATTTTTCATTATTACTGACGTCGTTGCTCTTATTGCAAACAAGCTCGCCGGTGATATCCGCTTGCGGACGAGTTTGTTTGGAATAATGTTTCGAACAATTGATGACTTGTAACTAATATAGATTTTGTTTCTTTATTTCTACAACTTTAGCAGGAATGTACGGAAGCCCTGGAGGAACATTTTGACTTGCCACGTGTGACTTACTATTTGTGACTTAGCACTTGCCACTTACTACTTATTACTTGTGACTTGAAAGATGGCGCGAACAATGCAGAACAAGTCGTGGTTATCAATGGTGGTGCGTGCATATCGGCAGACTCAAGGACTTTCACGTCGGCTTACAAATACAGGTACGAGATTTATTGCATAGATAATTAAAGAAACATGATCACAATGTCCACTTGAATTACGTATTCCAAACATATGACTTGTTCCTGTATATGTTGTACCAGGCTAGGGTACCTTGTTTTAAAGGTGTGTTTGCACGGATAAATGGCACTATATTTGAACTGATAAAAATCAAGAAAACGTGTATATTCAATCAATATACATACATTCTATATAGACAATAATAGTATATATCACAATGTAAGTTAGACCGCTACGTAAACCGCAAGGGAGTTCTTAATTTTGCGTCCAAATCAAGACAGGGTTTGAAACATTCTCGTTTCAGGAGTGAGTTGAGTCGGTGAGAGTGGGGTGGGAATGAGGGTTAGGTACGACATACTACTTGCGACTTACTACTTGCGACATACTACTTATAACTTACGACTTACTACTTGCGACGTACTACTTATGACTACTACTTGTGACTTGCGACTTACTACTTGCGATTTATAACTTACTACTTGCGACTTACTACTTGTGACTTACTACTTGTGACTTGCGACTTACTACTTGCGACTTACTACTTATGACTTACGACTTATTACTTGCGACTTACTACTTACTACTTGCGACTTTACTACTTACGACTTACTACTTGCGACTTGCGACTTATGACTTACTACTTGCGACTTACTACTTATGACTTACTACTTGCGACTTGCGACTTGCGACTTACTACTTACTACTTGCGACTTATGACTTGCGACTTACTTTTGACTTCTGACGTACTACTGACGTTATGGCTACTAATTCCCTTGGGACCGGAGCAGCATTTTCTATCGCGACGATATGACGGACATACATATCCTCAGATATTATTGTTTTATAGACTACTCCGACTCAAGAAGCAGCATGCAGCCTTTTTTCTCTTGCATTTGGTTACGATGATTCTATCTTTTCAGGACATGATGGATAACAAGCACACACGCTGTGTACTGCTGGCAGTACTTCTGCACATTACGGCCACCTATTCCGTAGTACCTGGTAACGTTCCGGCAGCAGATTCACGACTCCCTCGAGTAGACCTGATAGAACACTACTTCACGCAAGGTTTTGCTTACGTAGAAATCGTGTGTTTCCTGCTAATTCGGCATGGATTAAAAATCAGTTTACGTCAACTAAAACGGATTCTGAAAGCAAATGAGTTGGTAAGACGGGCAGGACCGTTCGCAGAAGTAAATGATGTGTTAGCTGCTATAAGAAAAGAAATCGACTGCATCGGACAGTGTATTGGATATAGAGCAATGTGGCGGCGATTGGTTAGGGATCATGGACTGCATGTTTAAACGACACACCGTAATGACCTCAATGGAAGTTGACAGACCCATGGTGTAGCTTTGCGAAAGCATATCGATTGTGTAGACGGCAATACGGGGCTGCAGGGCCAAATTACATATGACACGTCGATGGTTATGACAAACTGAAACCGTTTGGATTCTGTATCAGTGGGGCAATTGATGGATACAGTAGGCGAATCTTATGACTAGAAGTTTCCTCTAGCAATAATAACCCTGCTCTCATCGCAAAATATTATTTAGAAACTTTCATGCAATTAATTCAAGCAGAATTGGATAAGATTGCTCAGCACTGGAACTTGCATACAATAAGGCCGCAACAAAAATAATGGACTAACTCAAGGCAAACCAGACTGTTTGTTCTTCATTCCTGAATTATACAAGTGTCGTGACTATGGAACGAAAATAGATAACGCTGATGTTCAGGTCTGCTTGAAACTTTACAGCACCGACCGATATGTTTGTTCTCCAGAATTTGAAAAACTTGCCTACTTGCTAAACCAGTAGCCGATTTCATCAAAATTGCAAAGCATACTTATTTGCCAAAGTATACTTTGAGGGAGTAATCATTTATTTTTCCCGATATGCATTATGTCATATAGAACTAACTACTGCATATATTTGATGATTAAAAGTATGCAGAATTATTATACTGAATTTATTACATTATCACAGCCAAAATGGCTGTGATAATGTAATAAATTCAGTATAATAAAAATTAATAAATTTATCCTAAAATCGAAAATTTCTCCCTCAAAGTATACTTTGCTAGAAAAGTATACTTTGCAATGTTGGTGAAATAGGCTACAGATTTGCAGCTTCCATTCAGTGCCGAGGATGGACTGAAATTGTACATTGAACTGACAGGACTCATTGAACAAATGTATTTGTCTTAACCCTTACTATATGAATTAAAGTGTGTCGTCTGCTGTGTTCATTTTTTATTTTCAATGATTCATTCTTAAAGGGGTATTATAGGATATTTTTAAAAACAATATTTAAAAAAATAAAAACGTGTTTTCATCATGCCCCTGTGTGAAGTGGTTTAATTGAAGCTATATGATGATACTATGACTGCTGGGTGTTTTCTATATTCAACTATATATGTACATAACTATCAGATTTCATATCTTGTTGGTTCAATAAGATAGAAAATATTATATTTATGTACCAATATCGGTGAAAAGAAACCATCTAACGGTCCTAGTATCGTCATATATCTTCAATTAAACCACTTTACAGTTCCATGATGAAAACATGTTTTTATTTTTTAAATATTTAAAATAAATCCTATAGGGCCCCTTTAACAAAAACATAATTTGGCAGCACATGAACATCGTCTCTATTGGAAACGGTTCTCATTTGCTGCAAAAATATGTTTTTTAGTAATAAATGTGATAGAAATAAAAAAAGAAACCGATAATGTTTGGTTCCCGCTCTGGAAGAGTTAAATTGATTGATTATTGGTATTTAAATGGGCACTATAGGATTTGTTTGAAGAAATATTTAAAAAAAATAAAACATCATGGCCATGTGTAAAGTGGTCTAATTGAAGATATATGACAATACTAGGCTAGCTGGATGGTTTCTATTTTCACCGATATTGGTACATTAATATCATATTTTCTATCTTATTGAACGCAACAAGATATAAATCTGATAGTTATGTACATATATAGGTGAAACTAGAAACAACCCAGTAGTCCTGGTATCGTCATATATCTTCAATCAAACCACTTCACACAGGGCCATGATAAAAACCTGTTTTTATTTTTTGTAATATTTTACCCAAACAATCCTATAATGCACCTTTAACGGCCTATCAACAGCTAAGGTCATTTAAGGCCGGGCCAACGGGTTGGACTATCCTCAACCTATCGAAAATGAGTGAAATTCCCAAAATCAGAACTCAATATTTACAGAAAAATAATTCCAGCAGAAACATATTTACACAATTCCCTAACATTTGATTGGCCCGTAGCAAGTCTCTGTCCAAAATTTATATCCCAATAAACTCCCACGCCGAATTACTTTCCGTAACCGTGAGGCGCAGTAAAAATAATTCTTAAGAAAACGGAAAATAAACACATTTTCTTGATGAATTTATTTCAAATGCTGGAATTATAAGGAATGAATGGCCTTCCGGCCTTCGTCCAGTATTCCCGCGACTTTTCCAAGTTTATAACCCGATAAATTCCACAAAAAGGGCATTCATTGCTATAATATCTACAGAAAAATATACATTCAGCCTGAAATTCGAATATTGGTGTTTAACGGCCTATCAACAGCTAAGGTCATTTAAGGCCGGGCCAACGGGATAATTGTGTGTAGTGTGGTTTATACGATTAACCTGTAGTGCAACATTGGCTTATTGTATTACTTGGAGTCGTATGGCCGGATGCCATAACACAATTTTTACAGCTTTTCCCTTACAATGTTAAATACAATTTTGTCGTCAATACTAATATATAATGATTCTTTTATTTTCTAGTGGGCTAGTTTTGACCATAAAATTGGTTTTCGTAACCAGATTAATACAATGTATTACAGGCCTGTGCGCCCGAGTATCCCCAATGTGACATTGACCTTCAAATAGTTTGTACCTTTTGTAAAGGTAGATGCCCTCAAATCATACAAAAATACATAGGCTAGCTGGGTGGTTTCTATTTTCACCGATATTGGTACATATATCATATTTTCTATCTTATTAAACGCAACAAGATAGGAAATCTGATATGTATGTACATATATAGGTGAAAATAGAAACAACCCAGCAGTCCTAATATTGTCATATACATGTATCTTCAATTAAACCACAACGTTAAGTTTATGAACGCACTAAATTTATGACCTTGACCTCGGCAAGGTGTGGATTTGCAACAGAATGTTTGTTTGTTTATTTGTGTTTAACGGCCTATCAACAACTAATGTCATTTAAGGCCGGGCCAACGGGTTGGACTATATCGTATTCAACCTGTCCATAATGAGGGAAATTCCCAAAATTAGAGGGGTGTGTGAAGTTGGCTCTGACATCGAACATCGAAATTCGATATTCACCGGTTTGAATTTCGAGTTGAATATCGAGTTGAATTTCGAGTTGAATCCATAGCTGTGAGGTCGATATTCACCGGAACTGATTTCGAGCTGGGTTGTTTTGAATATCGAGCCAGCTCTGAGATCGATATTCGAGCAGGTTGGACATACGTATTTGAATTTCGAGCTGGGTTGTTTTGAATATCGAGCCAGCTCTGAGATCGATATTCGACAACAATATTGCAAATGCAGTGCGAATTTCGAGCTGGGGTGTTTTGAATATCGAGTCAGCTCTGAGATCGATATTCGCGCAGATTGGAGATGTGTATTTGAATTTCGAGCTGGGTTGTTTTGAATATCGAGCCAGCTCTGAGATCGATATTCGCGCAGATTGAGATGTGCATTTGAATTTCGAGCTGGAGTGTTTTGAATATCGAGTCAGCTCTGAGATCGATATTCGCTAAGATTGAGATGTGCATTTGAATTTCGAGCTGGGTTGTTTTGAATATCGAGCCAGCTCTGAGATCGATATTCGCGCAAATTGAGATGTGCATTTGAATTTCGAGCTGGGTTGTTTTGAATATCGAGCCAGCTCTGAGATCGATATTCGCGCAAATTGAGATGTGCATTTGAATTTCGAGCTGGGTTGCTTTGAATATCGAGCCAGCTCTGAGATCGATATTCGACTGCAAGATGGTAAATGCAATGCGAATTTCGAGCTGGGGTGTTTTGAATATCGAGCCAGCTCTGAGATCGATATTCGAGCAGGTTGGACATACGTATTTGAATTTCGAGCTGGGTTGTTTTGAATATCGAGCCAGCTCTGAGATCGATATTCGCGCAGATTCAGATGTGCATTTGAATTTCGAACTGGGATGTTTTGAATATCGAGCAAGCTCTGTGATCGATATTCGCGCAGATTGGAGACGCAGATCGCGCTGATCTCAGAGCTGGCTTGATATTCAAAACAACCCAGCTCGAAATTCAAATGCACATCTTAATCTGCGCGAATATCGATCTCAGAGCTGGCTCGATATTCAAAACACCCCAGCTCGAAATTCAAATGCACATCTCAATCTGCGCGAATATCGATCTCAGAACTGGCTCGATATTCAAAACAACCCAGCGCGAAATTAAAATACACATCTCCAATCAGCGCGAATATCGATCTCAGAGCTGGCTCGATATTCAAAACACCCCAGCTCGAAATTCGCACTGCATTTACAAATTTTAGTCGAATATCGATCTCAGAGCTGGCTCGATATTCAAAACAACCCAGCTCGAAATTCAAATGCACATCTCAATCTTCGCGAATATCGATCTCAGAGCTGGCTCGATATTCAAAACACCCCAGCTCGAAATTCAAATGCACATCTCAATCTGCGCGAATATCGATCTCAGAGCTGGCTCGATATTCCAAACAACCCAGCTCGAAATTCATATGGACATCTCCAATCAGCGCGAATATCGATCTCAGAGCTGGCTCGATATTCAAAACAACCCAGCTCGAAATTGAAATGCACATCTCAATCGGCGCGAATATCGATCTCAGAGCTGGCTCGATATTCAAAACAACCCAGCTCGAAATTGAAATGCACATCTCCAATCTGCGCGAATATCGATCTCAGAGCTGGCTCGATATTCAAAACACCCCAGGTCGAAATTCGCACTGCATTTGCAATATTGTTGTCGAATATCGATCTCAGAGCTGGCTCGATATTCAAAACAATCCAGCTCGAAATTCAAATAGGTATGTCCAACCTGCTCGAATATCGATCTCAGTGCCGGCTCGATATTCAAAACAACCCAGCTCGAAATTCAAATACGTATGTCCAACCTGCTCGAATATCGATCTCAGAGCTGGCTAGATATTCAAAACACCTCAGCTCGAAATTCTCATTGCATTTACCATACTGTAGTCGAATATCGATCTCAGAGCTGGCTCGATATTCAAAACAACCCAGCTCGAAATCAATTCCGGT
>CM055279.1:28135308-28300675 GCA_029237695.1 Conchocele bisecta | reverse complement strand
AGTGTCGTCTGCTGTTTAGATTGTACATGTAGTTTCCTTTTGTCGATGAAAACATAGTTTGGCGGCCAATTTCCAATGGAAATGATTCTAATAGAGAATAGTAGGTTAATGCCGTGAATAGGAAAAAATATCTGGCAAGGCTTAGGAAACGTGATGTGCAAGGCTCTGCCGAGCACATCCCGTTTCCGTTCCGCGCCAGATATGTTTTCCCATTTACGGCACTAACCTACTATTGTATTTATCCCGTCAACACCTACAAATGGCTTTAAAATGCAAACAAATAACCCCAGTCACAGCACATATTCACGGGATAAAAGTGCTTAATGTGTTAACGGAATATAAAATACAAAACAAAAGCAGACGACAAATTCGGATCTCGTCTTTTAACGGTGAACTCATGTATTATTTACACTGGATATATGTGACATCGTCTTAGTGAGCCATCACATCTAAATATCGAGCAGTGCTACGCCTATGAATGAAAACATTTTTCGTCATAGAAACAGACGTTCTGTGGTATTCAGATACATGTATGTTAACAGACACTGAGGAGGATTCCAACACAAAAGAAATGTATGCAACACACCAGACAAAACGAGGTACAGCTTAAAAATTTACCTTGTGATGGTCATAGAACATTCCTCCCTCGCACCCATCTACTCTGTCATCTGTTCCTGGTGACGTCATACCGGATGTGACGTCAAACAGAAACCTATATCCGGGCTTCTTCGGAACACTCATCATGTGAACGCGAGTCTCTGTAAGTAGACCATCTGGTGGAGGAGAAGGTGTGCAGGTATCCGCCTTAGAGTCACACTTGCAACAAAATGGGTTCTTATACTGCTTAATGCCGTTGGAACGATAAGCTGGATACCCTAGTGATATGAAATTTTCACAAGCCCATCTTAATTGTTTAAACTCATCTTTCGTGCCGCGGTATTGTGCCTTCTTCATGGTACAAGAATCCACCAATCGTCGTTTGGACAGTCTGCTGTTTTTAGACAACAACGATGCTTCACCTACCGACTCAGTGGTAGTTGTAATCTGGGTTTTGTCGCCGCGTGGTTTTGATTTCGATTTCTTCCCTTTACGGCGTTTGGCTGATTCCACTTTCTCAGGTAATATGGTAGGTGGTGGATCTACTGATATTCCACCTTGAATATTTGCTGTATTTTCTACCATGTAGCTTCGATTTGATGACGTTTTGTCTGGAATGACGACGACGTTCGTCCTGCGTTTAGTAGGTTCTAAACCGCTAAGTATCACTACGCTTGCAGGTACTGCAGTAGATTCAATGTTATCCGGTGATTTAGGGGATTCTATAGACGTAGGTATTAACGTCGGCTTTATCTCATTGTTGTTTTGTGTTGTCCCTTTGTCGAAGCCGTTCGTAGTATGCTTATGAGTACTAGAACCCAATTTACTAGGTATTACGGCAACAACATTGGCGCCTCCCCGTGTTATAGTATCCTCTGTAGTCGTAGGTACTGAGGTCGGTTCGACATGTTTAACATTTTGATTGTGTGTAGTACTAGTATTTTTTAAATGGCTAGGAATTGCAGTAGCAATTTCGTCGACTATTTGTGGTGTAGAAGTCTCTACGGTGTTTGATATTGGTGGATGTGGAATTTGTCCATTCATCAGGATTGCTTGGTCCATGTTTGTGCTATCAGAAGACGTTGTGCTAACAATCAAATTAAAATGCAATGGCCCGTAATTGGTTTCTGTTGTTGCAATACTTGATTTTCTTGTTGCCGTTGTTGCTAGTGGTGGTAGTGGTGGTAGTGGTGGTAGATATTCATCAAGCAGACTCGATTCGCCTGCAGATATTACGTTCGAAGGCATAACAGTTGTTTCAAAAGGAACATTGTTTCGCAGGAACTCATGTTCTCTATCCATAAAATTGGGTAGTTGAAAAGTGCCACTATCCGTATTTGTTGAAAGGTTAGCAGTTATTATTGTCTCACCCGGGAATTTAATAAGAGAATCTTCGAGCTTAACATCTGAGGGGATTATATTGAAGGTTCGTGGTATAGAATCCATTCTAAGGTTCATGTCTGTGTCAACGACTGTGTCAGCTGTAAATGAAATCGTACCACCAGCAGTTGTGTTTACTGAAACTGGGGATACGTTTAAGTTTGGCAATTCTCTAATGAATCGGGAATGTCCAGTAGTGCTAGGTGTCGTGTTAATGCTGGTATTTGGACTATCAGACTGAGTGTCGTTTGAACTGCCATCGCCTAAATGGAGTACAAAGCTTAATTTGCCTGGTATATTGTTCGACAGTGTGCCTGACTTCGGTCGTAGGCCTCGATTTCCATTACCAGACGTTGTTTGTTCCAGTCGTCGTATTTTCAACCCCGTTCTACCGGGTCCTCTGTTTGTGTTCACCAGCCGAGTAGACGTTTCTGGAATAGGCCAGTTGCAATGGTAGCAAAACACATTTTTAAAAGTAACACCGCCGAACCGAAAAGGCATGGACGTCTGTAAACATGCGCGTTGAACATCCGGGTCATACGTTTTCCAACTTCCGGTTTCGTTGCAAGTTTTGTAAACAAAGCCAACGTACTTTTCAACCTTGCAACTTTTGGCAATTTTACTATCGGTTGGTACATATTTTAAACTTCCTGCACATGTGTTATTAAGTTTCCATATTGCACTAATGGATGTTAAGTGTCCCAAGTCTTCGATCTCTTGACACTGTATTTGAATATGCCAAAAATCAACATCGCTGATATTATTACACTTTGCACAGTATATATTCCTGTATGATATCTTGACCTTTGGTGATGACACTGGAATTAAGGTCAAAGGGTCATTGGTCGTTAAGGAAACATTTTCACACTTTGTCTTGTCTGATTTATCATATTTAAACACACGTCTAAATAAACATTTCGAAACCACCAGTTTAGTATCGATACATGTTTGGTGTTTAGTTCGATCTATAAAGTTGTCTGCGAGTTGTAAGTCAGCGCAGCAGTTTCCGGTGACGTCACAGTCGCGTTCACACGAACATTCTGGACACTGGTTGAATATTTTCTTCACAAATGTCGTCGAGACTGGAAACTTAACAGCAGACGGGTTACATAGCCTAAAATGGCCGCAGTATTTGGCGTATAATGAAAGTAGCTCAGTCTTATTCTGGTACCCATGCGCAAGGGACAGGAAGTAGAAGACAAAAGTGACCACCATCCATGCACGTAACATCGTTCGCCAGTACATCTGAAACTGGCAAGTACATATTTCAGACTTAATTGAAAATGTATCACTGGTTGGACCAGAAGCATATTTCACCAAAAGTATACTTATCTTGCTAAGTACAATTTCGGGGAGAAAGTTTCAATTTAAGTATACATTTATAATGTTTATTATACGGAATTTATTACATTATCACAGCCATTTTGGCTGTGATAATGTAATACATTCAGTATAATAATTCTGCATACTTTTAATCATCAAATATATGAAGTTGTTAGTTGTATATGAAATAATGCATTTCGGGGAACACATATGCTAGATAAGCTTTGCAATTTTGGTGGAATCGGCTACAGAACTTGGGATATACACACAACATAAGTGAGAATAAATGCTATTCCAAACCCAACTCCAACAGCCTCCAATTACCAACAGAAACAGTCAATGACATAAACATTTCCTATCATCGGCTTAAATGTAAATTGGACACAATTTATATCAGGACTAGGCAAACGATGCTTAACTGTGGAAGTGATTGTCGTGCTCAACGACCACCGAGGATAAATAAAACAGTGACATCACCGGAGGAACACACGTTAGAACCGCCACCACACTGCACTGAACGTGGCTGATGAGGATTCAAAATTACAAGGCACTGACAAGAGATACACGATGATCGCCGAACATGACTACCGCAACAGAAACAACAGATTACAAGTGTGGTTGTACAATGAAACCTCTCTAAACCGAACACCCTGGGACATCCCAGGGTGTCCGGCTTAGAGAGGTGTCACTGTAAATCAAGCATTTGATCATTCCGAGCCATAGTTGTGTGATATGCGACCACGAACAGACATTATTACCTGAGATTAATTACCAAGAAACTCATAAATAATAAGAGCACATGTGTTTTCTTGGTGTCCGGTTTAGAAAGCTTTCACAGTAGTTGGTCATTTATGGTTTGGACTATGCCATTAGTGTCACAGTCCACGACACAAACGCCTCCTAGCTCTGACTTATATATTACCAGCCGATAGAAAAGAAATGTTTACATAGTAACAGATTGAAGACGATCGTATATTATAAAAAGTGGCTTTTCCCTGCATCATACAAAAGTATACCTGTAGCCAATTTCACAAAACTTGCTAAGCATAATTATCTAGCTAAATATATGTTGAGGGAGTAATCATTTATTTTTACCGAAATGCATTATTTCATATAGAACTAACCACTGCATTATTTGATGATTAAAAGTATGCAGAATTATTATACTACATTTATTTGGCTGTGATAATGTAATAAATTCAGTATAATAAAACATTACTAAATATATTTCTCCCTCAAAGTGTACTTAGCAAGCTTTTAAGTATACTTTGCAATTTTGGTGAAATAGGCCAATGGTATACTATGTTTACTTGTGCGAATGTTCTACACTAAGATCGTAGCGCTGTAATTTGTGATCGAAATACAGTGTAATCTCTAAACATGACACCTCAGTGTGTCAGGATTTGAGAGTTTCGACTGAAATTAAGCAGTTCATGAACGATTTTGTCATTTTCAATCAGGAGAAGACACGAAAATTACATACATTACAGTGTAACGCATCTAAATTAAACACAACGGGCGCCCAGGTGTCGGGTTTAGACTGTAATCGCAATTACAGTCTGCTCCACGTTTTGCTGCCGACAAATTTTTGGGTATTAAACACATTAAATCTAAACTGGGGGCTAAAAATAGAGTCAATTTCCATTTTGTTTTCGTTTTTTGATCCTCCAGGTCCTCCTCCTCCTCCTTTTCCCCCATGTTAAATTCCCATAGGAAAATCGTTTTTTCGCAATAAAATAAATATTTGATAGAATTTCATCAAATAATTTTTTTTTGGGGAGGGTGACTTTTTTGTTATTGATGAAAAACTATTGTTTTTAGATTGAATGTGTGTAATATCCAAAAGTTCGTCGGCAGCAAAACGTGGAATAGACAGTTTGCAGTACGCATATAAGCATATGAATATGCCCGATTAACATACTGCTGATCTATACAAAATAAATTCTTGCTGGCATGTACATAACCATGGACGAGCGGTATTTAGGTTTAAATGGGGGGGAGGGGGGTATTTTCAACTTTAAATGAGACATATATATGGTTGACAAGTTTCCTAAAAGTCAGTCCGGTATGGGGGTTGTGTTTGTTGAAAACTGTGTAAGTCCTCGTGGGATCAGATTTCATTGAAATTATATTCCTAAACATGGTTATCAGGTCCGTACGCAGAGGGGGTACGCACTCCCGCACCCCGCCCCCTTAACCCTTTCAACACCACCTGCCTGTATAGTGGTATTGGCAAAAAAAGTGTAGATCCAGATGAGCCGGCTCGTGACGAGCCGTCTCATCAGGATCTGCACTTTTTGCAAGTAATTTTCATAATTTTGAGATATAAACACCCCATGTGCATAAATGGACTGGTTTTAAAATCATTTTGTGATGATTGGATTGGGTTGTAAAATTAACATATCAAAATCGATTCCAGTTAATTAGAGGTCAAAGGGTTAATCTGCCGAGGTATGTCCGTTGATGTGCAAACAAAATGTTTAGCCCATCGCGCCGTCGAGTCGATAACGCAACCTGCCCCCCCCCCCTAAATTAATGTACGGGCCTGGTTATATATGCCTGGAGACATAGCCAAAGAGTGCACCGACAGGACAATAACTGAACTATACTATTTTGACAGCCACTTGATGCCAGTACTATTCAAATTTATGGAACGCCAAATTTACATGAACTCACATAATTAATGCTAGCTCTAAATAATTCGAGCTAGCATTGAATATTTAGAACTAGCTCCAACTCATTTGAAGAGATCTCTAAATCATTTGGAGCCAGCTCTAAATATTTAATGCTAGCTCAATAAATTAATGCTAGCTCTATATATATAATGCTAGCTCTAACTATTTAGAGCTAGAAATACTTATTTGAGTTTATGTAGATTTGGTTATTAGAGCTAGCATTAAACATTTAGAGGTAGCTTCAAATCATTTGAAAAGCTCTGTTTCATTTGGAGCTAACTCTAAATAGTTAATGATAGCTCTGATTATTTAGAGCTAGCATTAATTATTTGAGTTTCTGTAGATTGGCGTTCCATACAAATCATCTGTATGCCTATTTCACCCACATTGCAAAGTATACTTTTCTGGCAAAGTATACTTTGAGGGAGAAATCTTAAAATTTAAGGATACATTTATTAATTTTTATTATACTGAATTTATTACATTATCACAGCCATTTTGGCTGTGATAATGTAATAAATTCAGTATAATAATTCTGCATACTTGTCTTGTAATCATCAAATATGTGCAGTCGTTAGTTCTATATGACATAATGCATTTCGGGAAAAATAAATGATTACTCCCTCAAAGTATACTTTGCTAGAAAAGTATACTTTGCAATGTTTGTGAAATCGGCGAAAGGTCAGCATGTCCTTTCGTCGTGCGGTGGTGACTTTGATACATTTAATAACGTATCACGTCAGCAATGTTAGTGGTCTAAACTTCCGCATATGTCATAAAATCGATTGTCACGAGTAGTCGACGTTATTTGTGTGTATTTATTTATTTATGTAGCTAGTTCCGGAAAAGACCGCATATAAAATACGGCAAGTTAAAACATATTTCATTTAGGATACTAATCAGCAAAATGGTCCCCATCTGAAGAAATCGACCTTAAAAAGGCAAAACAAATAGGTTATGCTCATCGAACGAGAACTGGCATCGTCTAACGAAGCTAATCCCCTCGCTGGCAGCCTTAATAAAATATAAAAATCAAGTCCTCAGTGACCTTGACATTGGGCAGTCGGACGTGTGTCGTATACAAAACAAAGCAGCATCGCTAGACCCACATTGTGGCCAGATATTATCAAAATCGGTGAAGCGGTAAATATTTTTTGAAAAACAAACAACACTTTTTGCCTTACAAACAAGGTAAACTAAGTCGTCAGTGACCTTGACATTGGGCAGTCGGACATGGGTCGTATGCAAAACAAAGCGGGATCCCTAGACACACATTGCGGCTAAATATTTTCAAAATCGGCTGAGCGGTTTACGAGTTATGGAAAAATGAAAGGTGTTGCTAACGTACGCACGCACGAACGTACACCCTAAAGCTACACCCCCCTCTTGCCAATCGGCGAGGGGATAACAAATGCACAGCCACGATATATTCGTTTTACTGACGGCAATACATACGCTTCACCGACTAAAAAACAAACAGCGCAGTCCGTGAATATGTGGATGAGCATACCTCAGAGATATGTGTAAGGTCATTTTTAATTGTCTCTTGTGTACTCAAACGTATGGAGATATACTAACATTCTTCATATCAAAGATGTCAGTTATACTTATATGTCCATTCGTTACGGAGTATCCCTATACCGCCAATGTCCATCATATATGCATGGATGTGCACTAATGATTTTATGTACTCATTTAGCATATTTATTTATCTACGGAGCAATTCGTTCCCACGATATAAAAATTAGTTCCCTCGAATTGACAACTCGTTCCCACGAAATGACAATTCGTTCCCTCAATTTAACAAATCGTTCCTACGAATTAACAATTCGTTTCCACGAATTAACAATTCGTTCCCGTGGGAACGAATTGTTATTTCGTGGGAACGAATTGTTAAATTGAGGGAACGAATTGTTAATTCGTGGGAACGAATTGTTAAATTGAGGGAACGAATTGTTAAATTGAGGGAACGAATTGTTATTTCATGGGAACGAATTAATAAAAAAAAAATTCTACGTCCCGTCCGTATTTATCAGCATACCAAAGACTGCGAATCTGAAGTGATCAGTGGAATATGGGGGCTAAGTCCTCAAGGGACTTAGCCCCCTTATTCCATTGACCCCTTTGTACAGTTAATCACGAATACGGGCATTTTTGTATTCCATTTGGCGACTCGTATCACATAATGCATGAATACAGAAACGATGCTGGACAAATCACTGCTATCATTTGTAAAACGTTATAAATATTTCCCGAAATGATGCGTTACCTTCAGTCACGTATTGTACATTTATACACCTTTGAGTAAAAGTCCGGTGAACTATAATTCCTGAAAAATGCCAATTAAACACCGCATCATACATGTATGCATTGCGCTTCACTTTCAAACAGATGTATAGATAAACTAATCAATGTGAATTCATTAAGACGTAAAGGTAATCGATTAAAATGTCACACGAAATTAGTGCAATAACGATGACGCATGCGCACATCACCAGAAAACCTCTATAACAGGAAAATCACTATTCACAAGGGGCCCGTTTCACTAAACTTCGTACGACTAATATGTTCGTAAGTGCAAATTTAGGATCGTCTGGAAATTTCAACTGATGGATTTACAGTGCATATGCAGCCGATGCTCAATAAATGTAAATCCAATAATCGTTAACAAGAAAACGTTGTTAATGTGAAATTTACAGACTATCATAATTTTGCACTTAAGAACATTTTAGTCGTACGAAGTTTAGTGAAACGATTTTGGAAATATTTCGTGGATGTGCTACATTTAATGACGTGAACGCGTAGGTACAAAATGGTAGCATTAGAGAAACAAGTCAATGTGGGAAGCAAATTCATAGAAACGAACATTTTTGTCGTACGAAGTTTAGTGAAACGGGACCCTGGACAGTTACGACACACGTGTTATTAAAGTTTAAATTTTATGTATGATACAACGATTACAAACAAGCGCGAATGTTTTTGCTGGTACAAATGGAGGCGTAAGGGCGGTCATTATTGTGGAAGGAAACCGGAGTACCCGGAGGCTCACTGTCCGATCTGGCGACCACCATACCTTCTTATATACTGCATCGGTTCTTTATAAACAAATAGTAACATTAATTTTATTCACGATATTTAAATGTAGGTGCCCACTCAGTAGGAATAACATGTTCTATATAGGAATTACAAACGTATGATTGAGTCATTATTCCACCCGTTATAAAAATTACCCCACGTATTGAGTGACATTACTAAACATTTTATATCCGACGTAAATTTCCACACTGACATCAGGGGCGATAACCGTGCTTCCTAAAAATGTTAACGGACATTACTATTTATTATCTGTATTTATTTTTTGATATGCAATGATCATACGTTATAATCTGTCAAAAATATTATTGTTTAAGGTGACGCAGTTAATAGTATAAATAATTAAAAATTATCATGCCTCATTTGCATATGAAAATAGCCCGATACCACCGCGAGTCACTATCAGAAAAATACATATTACTAAATGATTATATCTGAAAAAGCGGGCACTTGTAATTTTTAGAACTGGTGTAATAGTGACACAATTATATACTTATTTAATTCCTATAAAGAACATGTTGTGCCTAATGAGTGGGCATGTGCCTTTAAGCAAGTTACGTTGAAATCGACGAACTCCATATTGTTTCAACGCTAGTTTTATCATTTCTGATAGACGTGGGCTCAAAGTCAGTACAGCGAAATGTGAACTCATAAATGATAATATTTGATAGCCGAAGCTCACACACTTACAAACATACATATACTCGTACACATGGCCGCACCAGCGGGCCGATTCACTAAACTTCGTTCACTAAAATGTTCGTAAGTGCAAAATTAGGATAGTCTGTAAATTTCACATTAACAATGGTGTCTTGCAAACAATTATTGGATTTACATTTATTGAGCATAGGCTGCACTAGCAGCCTATGCTCAATAAATGTAAATCCATCTATTGAAATTTCCAGACGATCCTAAAGTTGCACTTACGAATATGTTGGTCGTACGAAGTTTAGTGAAACGGGCCCCAGAACGCTCGCTCGGACGGACGAAATAACGGGCGGAGGACGGAGGACGGACGACCGGTCGTCAGTGTAACCGAAGATGCTACGGAAGGGTTGTTTCATGAAACCTGCGCACAATTTATGGACATATAAACAACGTAAAAACAATATTTCTTTCGATAATATTAAATTATATCAAAATTTAAGAATGAGCCTTCTTTTTATTTCGTAAAATTTGGTCAAATATTGATTTTATTACGAAAACTGATTTTCTCTATTGAAATTTAATATGAGGGAAAAAGAGGTGGAGAACCAGGAGGAGGAGTCTAAAAACGCAAAAGTTTGCAATTGACTCTGAAACCCGGCTTGGAAATGATGTAACTAAGAAAACAAAAGTTAAATTTTGAAAATACGTCCACTATTTGTGAAATTAGAAAAAAGTGCCCACGTTAAATTCGCAATAAAATCAATATTGGACAGATTTCACGAAATAAAAATAAGGTTCATTCTTAAATTTAGATAAAATTTAATATTATCGGAAAAAGAAATATTGTTTTTACTTTGTGGATATAGCCGTAAATTTTGGGGAGGTTTCGTGAAACAGACAGTAGGTCCCAGCGGACTAATTTACTGTACCGAAGTTCGTTGGCTGTAATTGGTTGTCGTCCAGACATAGTTTGACAGCACTGACTGATGGTAGTTAGTCAATATGACGTCATTGAATTCCATAACTGTATAGCTGACGGTGTGACCGAGTGTGTGTATTACACTCAAATATGTCGAAGTTGATATGTCAACGTATTTTTCAATGTTCGTTAGTTTTCTTTTTTTTGTGTTAATACGTTCTAGTATCTATATGGTTACATGCGGAAAGTACGGTGGCACAGAGGGGACATGGAACTATGTTTTACTATTACGTGCGCGTGCGACGTACGGAAGCCCATTAGGGCCACTTCACTTTGTTTTAATTTCCATTTATTAAAGATATTTTCTTGACTTGTCAAGTTCTTTTCTTGCATTTTCAAGATCTTTTCTTGAATTTGAAAATTCAAGAAAAGAACTTGAAAATTCAAAAAACACATCTTCAAATATTGAATGTTCAAGTTCTTTTCTTGAATTTTCAAGATCTTTTCTTGAATTTTCAAGAAAACATCTTGAAAATTCAAGAAAACATCTTGAAAATTCAAGAAAGTAATCTTGAAAATTCAAGAAAAGATCTTGAAAATTCAAGAAAAGAAAAAAAAAAGTGAAGTGGCCCTAATGGGCTTCCGTACGAACGCGATAGCTATCGCGTGCGCACGCAATAGTAAAAAATATTTCCATGTCCCCTCTGTGCCACCGTAGGAAAGGCAATATTTTACAAACTTTATCCCGTATCGTCCCGTGGTTTTATAAGTGTTATTTGCTGCTATTATTTACATTTACATCTTCAATTGCGTCACATGGCGGTGGAGGACCATTAAATCAATGCGTGTGTGAAATATGAAGCACATCAGTGTAAGAAAATTATAAGTCCCGAGCGTTGAGGTTTCGGGACGGACGGACGGACGTCGGTAACACTTTATGCCCCCCTCCTCCCTCACCATTCGGTGGCGGGAGCACATAGAAAATGGTAAACGGTTGTTTTATTTATTTAATGTATTCCCCGTCTGGTAGGGGGACGCTTGGTGGGGAGACGGGATGACAAACACGGTCACTATTCCATACAGGCGCCAAAACAGACAGACGTAGAAAATGCTGCACCCAACCACGGGAATTAGACAGGAATATAATTACGAGGAACGTGATTTAAACCGTCGATTGTTCTATGTCTAAAACCTCGGGATTTGTTCAACGCTACAAACCCTCTCGTGGAGGTGTGGGAAAACATTGATAACGCGTATACAGGGGCGGATCCAGCATTTCGGGAACTAGGGGGTGTCTAGTTGCGAAGGTAACTCTTGACCGAATATGGTCATATCATTATCAAATCGAATGTATCGACAAGACGATCACTTTGGAGCATTTACTGTAGAAATCTGATCATTACGTAATCCAATATGACCACCGAAAGGTTAAAAGGTCATTATTTTATTAGAAATTTTTCAAACGTCTTATTTTCATGAACCGCAGTTACTTGGTGTTGAACGGGTTATAATGAATACACGTGCAGGAGGCAACTACTAAACTAAGCAGAGCAATATACGCCCGACGGTAGCTTTGAATGACACATTGAAATTTAACATATTCGTTTAACAAGAGTTGTTTGTCAAACATATAAGCCCCCCCCCCCCCCACCGCCCCTTCTCAAAAAGACACGCAGTGATGACACAATGTGCATAGTGACCCCAAAATCAAACGTTTGAGCATCCTAGCACCAATTGTTCTTCAGTTATTGAGCCGAACACGTTTTATTGTTCAAGGTCACCCCGCGACCTTGACCTTTGACCTACTGACCTCAAATCAATAGGGGTCATCTGCTGGTCATGACTTACTTGAAAATCAATACTGGGCATCCTAGGTCATGGCGTTCTCGAGTTATAGAGTGGCAACTCTTTTATTGTCTAAAGTCACCGCGATTTTGACCTTTGACACACTGTAGTCAAGTCAATTTGGTCATACACTGGTCGTTACTGAAGTTTGAGGATCCTATGTCAAGATTATTTTGAGCGCAAACCAAATCGCTAACAGACGGACAGACGATAAGCGCCATAACATGATAGGCCACTAGTGCTGTCTTAAATCAGCTGGAACAGCTCAGTGGGTAGAGCATCGGACTCCGGATCGGGAGACCCCGAGTTAGAATCCCGCCACTGGTCTATTCGGCGTGTCCTTGGGGAAGACAAGACACATTCGTGATAGCCTAGTCCTATCGGACGGGGACTTAAATAGTCGGTATCGACATACAAGGTCATCGAGCCAGTGCCGTCGTAAAATCAAAGCACAGTGAAATCGCTATGGCTCGAAATACCACAGGCCTGCACATTTTGTTCGAGTGATCGCATCTTTCGAGCCATCGCATCTTGCGATTTTGGTATATTTGTCAACTACTGTACCCGTCGAATTTAGGAAATAACGAAGCATAATAGAGTGTATCCATGTGTTAGATGATAATAGTATTTATTCGCAGATTAAAGTTATGATGTGAAATTAAATAAACTATATTTAAATGTATTTACAAAACTATCTTTATTTCAATTATTATCAAAAGATCCAGTATTTACTATAAATAGTGGCGCATATAAGTAATGTCGGAGGTGGCTGTGACGTCACTCGAAACAGTGGGGCATGGGCCCAGCTCAAACGATCTTGTTTACGGCGCACATACAAAATCGGGAATCAGTCATGAATCGTAAAATATTGCGACGCAACAAAAGGTGCTTTATGCTACTTAGTTTGTGACCAGTATAAACGCTGATCAACTTACAGACTCCTGCAACTTGATATGGGTTTACTATTTCACAGTAGTATGCATCATGAATAGCTGTCGAGGACGAACATTTCACGTCCTGAACTGAATATGCAGGCCGATTTAATGCTGCACTGATCGGAAATTCAGTAAGAGCAAATCCTTTTCGTCACGACCAGTCATCTCTGCCTAACAAGGAAGTGCGGTATTATTAATGAGCGTTTTTCGTTGTAACTTTCGAGTAGCCACTCGAATAACACTAGGACCACTAGAACAAACAGAGTTACAACCCCAGTTAAATACTTTAAACCTTTGAACATTACTCGAGTAACTTTAATCGAACCCATGCCGGGTGGTGGGTTACTAGGGTTCTAACTCGATTTGAACCTGAGCAACGACTCTGGTTCTTTCAGTGAGTGATACTCGGGTTATTAGAGTATAACCCGTGAGTTACCACAAAAAACGACCAATGACTTACGACAGACTATTAAATGCGCCGAGTGGCCGAAGCCCAGAATATTTAATAAATCGCCGTATATCGTTGATCGCAATCAACAACGTTAACGACCAAATTGCACCATTTTAAGCAATTAACTGCACTTGAAAAGATACCACATTTCACAGACAGGTAGAGCGCGGCTCGGTCTTTGATCGTAATAAGTCGGACGCGGAGGTGCGAAAATTAGCCAAGCACAAATTTCGAGATGACTTTCGAGTCACCGTATAGCAAAATAACGAGAAATGAGTCCGCGGGACTTGAACAATGTTTCGAGGGATCGCAATTTTCTAGGAGTTGCATTTTGAGACATCGCATGTAAATAGAGAATAGTAGGTTAGTGCCGTGAATGGGAAAAAATATATGGCAAGGCTCAAGAATTTCTTTATTTCTCATCAGAAGTATATGTTGTGACCACTCATTTGAACCGTCTCGCCGAGACGGTTCAAATGAGTGGTCACAACATATATTTTGGTTCAGAAATAAGGAAAATAGATAGAGAATAGTAGGTTAGTGCCGTGAATGGGAAAAATATATGGCAAGGCTCAGGAAACGGGAAGGGCGAGGCATCCCGTTTCCGTGCCGCGCCAGATATTGTTTTCCCATTCACGGCACTAACCTACTATTCTATTTATCCCGTAAACACCTACAAATGGCTGTACAATTAAAAAATAGTATTGACTGGATATCAAAAATGTTTCACGGCACCGTGTTTCACGGCACATACGCACTGTGTTGACGGGATAAAATACATTAAACATATAGGGACAATTATCGGGACCGCGACGCTATTTCGAGCGAGCCCAACATTACGAGCCATCGCATTTTGAGCGATCGCGATTTCACTGCATTTATATTTACCTTGTCTGCATGCGTGGCATGTCTTACAAATAACCCGGCGAATATGCCTGCTCTATTCTGTTTTATTTTATCGCACTGTTATCCCCCATTCGAATGTTCATGTGACATATTCGTCTGGACAATATTTTATTAATATTTGTTCGAGTTTTTGTAACATGTGACACATTCGTTTTTGTTGCAAGGGGTAGTGATGCCAAACGTAAACGTCACACATTTGTGTGATGTATTCGTACGTATTCTTCACCATGTGTGATGCATTCGCACGAATATATCACACGTGTGATATATTCGTTTCTGTGACATACAAGGTTCAACATACCACCGCGCGTCACTTAACAGTAAAATAAATATTACTAAATGATTATATCTGTATAGAGGGCACTCGTAATGTTTTGAACTAATGCAATAGTGACACTAGTATACACTTATTTAATTCCTATAAAGAACAGTTTGTGCCTACTGACTGGGCATGTACCTTTAAATGTATATACGACTTGCGTACCGAGCGTGTATTGCGGAAGTCCATGATTTCGAAATGCGTATAGCCTAAAGAAAATTGCTGACAGCAAACGTAATGATTGGCTGACCAGGGGCGGATCTGCAGGGGGGCAGGCTTCCGGGGTTTGCACCCCCTCCCCCGTTCAGCGACGGAGTTTACATAGATCACAGCTTACCACTAATTGGAGTCTGAATTTAAATGCTGTAAAACACAGGAAAGTGCATTTCGAAGAGCTCGAAAATAGGACAACCCCCTAGTTGCGAACGGTAACTCTTGCAATTACTCCCGTACCGTCCGTAGCTAGCTACGGACGGTACGGGAGTAGATTTCAAGAGTTACCTTCGGAACTAGACAACCCACCCCCCCCCCACCCGTTCCCAAAATGCTGGATCCGCCCCTAACTTACTAATACATGCTACATTTGTGTTAGTGTTAGTGAAAAAATACTATAAAAATAAAAACGTGTTTTCGCCATGGCTCTGTGTAAAGTGTTTTAATTGAAGATATATGACGATATTATGACCGCTGGGTTGTTTCTATGTTCACCCATATAGGGGATATAAATATCGGATTCCCTACGCAACAATATAGAAAATCGGATAGTTATGTACCGATATCGGTGAAACCCAGCGGTCCTTGTATCGTCAGAAACGTCAATTAAACCACTTTACACAGGCCATGATGAAAACACATTTTTTTCTTTCTAAAATCGTGGTATGCCCCTTTAAACAAATTAAGTCACGGTCATGTAGACAGACAGCCGTGTGCGGGACACTGGCCGACAAAATGGACATTACAACACTTGAAAGGAGTGAAGATCATGGATCGTAGAAAATCTCAAATGATGATATAAATACAGTTGAACCTCTCTAAACAGGACACATAGAAATGTTTGTTTTGCTCAATTCTGATCGCGTTCATTGCCATTTATCACCGATGATAATGTATGTTCGTGATCGCAAAGCACCCACGCGCGCCATGAGGTAGACATCTGTACGTTTACAGTGGAACCTCTCTAAACCGGACACCCTGGGACATCCCAGGGTGTCCGGTTTAGAGAGGTTCAACTGTATAACTGTATCGATGTTGGTAATGTGAACTCGTCAGTTACGTGGTCGTTATGCTTGTTTTAACTATCATCATTCTGAGTATCAATGTGCACCTGTAGCCAATTTCACCAACATTGCAAAGTATACTTTTCTAGCAAAGTATACTTTGAGGGAGTAATCATTTATTTTTCCTGAAATGCATTATTTCATATAGAACTAACGACTGCATATATTTGATGATTAAAAGCATGCAGAATTATTATACTTAATTTATTACATTATCACAGCCAATAAAAATTAATAAATTTATCATAAAATTAAAAATTTCTCCCTCAAAGTATACTTTGCTAGAAAAGTATATTTTGCAATGTTGGTGAAATAGGCTATAGGTGCGGTGGAACCTCTCTAACCCCGACACCCGGGGAGATCCACAGGGTGTCCGGTTTAGAGAAGTTCCACTATCATTCAGTAACACTCAGAGATATATGACAGTGACACGCATGTGACAATTAATGTATGACCAGAAAACATGCAAGAAAACAAGTGGGCTATAAACAAGGTTTATTTGCGATAGATAGTGAAAAGATACGGCATGCACCTTCTTTCAAAATCTTCATACAACATTACCTTACTTGGGCCGCAATCAAAAACATTTGTTATTATAATTATCCATGGCTGAATGGCAAACGATTGCCCAGGCTAGCACATGTGTTTGTTTTGTTGTTGTTGGGGTTTAACGGCCTATCAACAGCCATTTCCGAATATTTACAATAAAAAAGCTATATATTCAGCCCTGAAATCAGAATAATCCTGATGCGGTACCAGTAGCCTATTTCACCAACATTGCAAAGTATACTTATCTAGCAAAGTATACTTTGAGGGGAAAAAATTCAATTTAAAGAAAATTTATTATTTTTTATTATACTGAATTTATTACATTATCACAGCCATTTTGGCTGTGATAATGTAATACATTCAGAATTCGGGAATGTCACTAAAATCGGCTGTAAATGCATCGATAGAATGAGGATTAACATCAGTTAGACCCACACGTGCGAGTTTTGTTGTGACACAATCGCGATCATTACAAAATCTGGGTCAACAGGTAGCTGTAGTTTACACGTGTAGATCCGGTGGAGAGTATTCGGAGGGGAGTTAACTCTGCCGAAAACTATAGCCTGTTACTAAATATAGCGATGACCGCACGATTTGTGACGCAAATGGGGGCAAATAACAACTTGAAAGCGTAACAAAATAATCCGATGTATTTTTGTACGTAGAACATCCGTTGTTGATATTGTTCAGTGCAAGTAGTTTTTCATAATATTATTTTTTCAATTAGCGGTTGCTTATGACAGTTAAACGTTGAGTAACACAATGCATTTTGTTGTTATGGTTATTCCAAGATATCACTACGGACTAGCCCATCGAGGGGGGTCTGGGGCGTGGCTAACTGTCCGACGCGATTCCAATACATAGGCTACCCTATGTAAAACACACAAAAACACACACAGGTCCTCAGTGGCTTTGACCTTGGACGGTCGAACGTGGGACGTACTGACAGCCTTGATAGTGAAGAAAATGAAAAAAAAAGTTTGCCTTACAATGTGAACATAAGTCATCAGTGACCTTGACCTTGGGCGGTCGGACATGCGTCGTATACAAAACAAAGCACCATCCCATGACACACTTTGTAGCCAACTATTATCAAAATCGGTGTAGCTGTTCATGAGTTATTGAAACATGAAAGTTGTTACTAACGCACGCATGCACCACGGACGTACGTACGTACATGGACCAACACTATATCCCCTCTGGCCTATAGGCGAGTGGATAATAAGGATATACCTGTTGACCAGCGTAGCTCTTGATCAGCTAGGAAACCTTTAGAGCCATCGGGACGGTTTTAGAAACTAATTAGTAGACGGTGATGGTCTGATAAGTCACAACGCGAGGATTACAAAATTAGTAAGTCAAGAGTTATCTTTCTTGTGCGCTTTACAACTTTGTAGTTGTCGATTATTGTTTGTTTGAGTATTGATGTTTAACGGCTTATCAACAGTTAAGGTACGGCCGAGCAAACGGGTTCGATCCCGTTTAAGCTGTTGCGTTGGGGAGGATCCCAAAATCAAAACGGAATATTTACATCGAGAAAAAATATATTCAGCCCTGAAATTAGAATAACCTGACCTGGTGCCAGGTCCATACAACACCAGTCACATCCACACAGTCTCATCAGGATCTGCACTGTTTGCCATTTCATCAACGAGACACCTGTCATGAAACTAACAAGTTTCATTAATTATCAGGCTACATGTGTGTGCTATTTGACCAGCAAGAAATCTACAGTTTTAGAGAGGTTCCACTGTAAAACAGAGAGATGACTACAGATGACTACCTCTTGATGCGCGTGGGTGCTCTGTGACCACGAACAGACATTATCATCGGTGATAAATTGCAATGAACCCGATCAGAATTGAACAAACTAACATTCCTCTGTGTCCGGTTTAGAGAGGTTCAACTGTCGTCTAAACCGGACACAGGGGAATGAGTCGGACTGTATATCGTTATCCGGCTACAGGGGTGTGTTATTTGACCAATAGTCACACTGGTCACAACTCCATTAAGCCCCATTTCTCCAGTCACATCCACAGTTGTGTTTTGTACTAGGAAATACACGTGCACGGTATGTACGATTTGATGCGTTTACTGTTTGAGGGGAATATTTCGTTAATACAAACACTTAATAACCGATAACAGTTGACAAAATTGTCAGAGTACATGCGGAATCATACTCTGAAATTTGTGTCAAAAATATCCCTTTCTCTGTAAATAGATTTCATAGCGTGTCTCAATTATGAGATTGGTGGCCGCCAGACAAGACAATTGGGTTTCTTCAAGGTACTCCGGTTTCCTCCCGCATTAGCAACCACCCTCCATCTATGCTAACGGACGCATTTACAAAACTGTTCTAGTGCCCGAACTTTGTGGCGTCATGCTGCCCCTTAATCACCCCACATACATGTACAAAAAAAAAAAATTATGTAAAAAAAATATTCTCAGAACGGCGAGTGCCAGTAAAAAAATATTTTTTACTGGCACTCGCCGTTCTAAGAATATATACTTTTCAGTAGATGTAGTAACAATTTTAAGATTTTGCTCGCTGAATATGCCCCAATAACGAAGTCTTATACATAAATGTACCATTTTCACTGGCACTGTTTAATTCTGGGGTACTGAAGCGTGAATTGCCACTCTTTATATTAGGGGATATAACCTCGTTTCCTTAAAGGCATTGTATATCAGCTTTGCTAAGGTCACATAGAGGCGGGACCACAGTTTATAATCTCATCGTCTGCTGGTTATTTTCTATTTCCCATTTGTATCATCAAAAACATGCTTTGACAGCACTTTAGAATAATTTACAACATCATAATTCTCTTATCGAATGTATGTATTGGTAGTCTGATATATGAGCAAATGTTATACCGTTGGTTGACAAACGTCCCTATATCAGATCGTACCAGTTTCGGATCCTCAATTGGAATTTGGAACAATGTATACTTTATGCTCAACTGCAGTAAAATAACGATTCAAGAACTGAATTGCGAACAATGTAGGCCAAGATCAGACTGCGCGATGACGCGCAGTCTTATCTGAGCCTACACTGATCGCAAATGACCCAATGTACATATTCACGATGGCCGTTGAATACATTACGGGTCGGACGTGCATTTTCGCGATTAGAAACCGTGATTGTATTACATTAAGACGTCAGAAAGTTAATATGCGATTTCCCACCTGGTGAACATGACATAAACATTGAGATTTCATTGAATGGTCATTGTGTTGTTGAGTTTAACCTAGTGGATAGTTGGTCGAGTCTAGAGTGTGGCGTATAATGGAATTTCTAAGATATGTATGTGTGATATTTTGTTTAACAGGTAAGTCTTAGCACAGAGCAAGGTAGTATACATTTGAACAGTACCAATGTGTTGCACTCTTAAAGGGGCATATCAGGATTTTTTAAATAAAAAAATACTATAAAAAATAAAAACGTGTTTTCATTATGGTCTTGTGTAAAGTTTAATTGAACATACATGACGCTACTGGGACCGCTGGGCTGTTTCTATTTTCACCCATATAGGCAGTCTACATAGATACATGTATCGGATTTCCTATCTTGTTGCATTCTTATGTACCGATATCGGTGCAAATTGAAACAACCTAGCAGTTCTAGCATCGTCATATATCTTCAATTAAACTACTTTATACAGGGCCATGATGAAAACACGTTTTAACTTTTTTACATTTTTTTTCAAAAAAATCCTGATATGTTTTAAACTCGGTTAGACATGCTGAATGCCAGAAACGTTTTTAACTCTGTGCATGCTGGGAAACTTGTGGGACAAAAATCATCATATTGTCTTGTATTTCTTTGTAATTATCATGAATATGTCTTGGAATCTCATTAGAATTGAGTCCTGAGGACTCACTTCTAATGAAATTCCAAGACATATTTACAGAGGGAAATAAAAAAATAAAGAATTTGTTTGGCGAATATTTTCACCGCTAGCATGCAAAGTAGGTCAATTATAAGTAATTGTAAGTCAATTATCACACTATGTATCAACTGTGTAGTTTATCCAAATAACTACAACATATGAGAGACTTAAAGGTACATGCCCACTCAGTAGGCACAAAATGTCGATGGTCTAGTAACATAAGGTCGTAACTGCTATGCTTTAGCATAGCAGTTACGACCTTCTGTTACTAGACCATCTTTACAGGAATGAAATAAGTGAATAATTGTATCACTATTCCACCAGTTCTAAAACTTACGAGTGCCCGATATACAGATATAATCATTTAGTATTATTTATTTTACTGATAGTAACGCGCGGTGGTATCAGGCTATTTTTATATGCAAATGAGGCATTTTTAATTATTTATACTAATTAAAAGCGTAACCTGAAAAAATAATATTTTCGACAGATTACATAGAATATTCTATTTATTATATACAGCTCCATGGAAATTAGCAGTTTTTTAGACTGTATACGATAATGAATGTGTATTTGCAGCCTATTTGCAGTCCGGCACTGCAGGTGCGCGTTATGAATATAGATAGCGGAAGTAGTCATATTTTCACCGGAAGTTGTTTATTTCATCGATGAGAACATATGAATTTTATTTACATCGTATAACTATGTATTTCATGGGTAGGTATATAATAAAAAGTATTATCATGGCACATCTAAAAATAAATACAGAGAATAAATAGTAATGTTCGTTAACATTTTAAGGAAACGCGGTTATTGTCCCTAATATCAGTATGAACATTTACATCTGATATAAAATGTATAATGAATGTTTATTTTGCCAGAAAATGTCTCAGGTGATGTGTCTGATATAAAGAACATGTTATGCCTACTGAGTGGGCATGTACCTTTAATAAGTTGTGAAGTATTTACAATGGCTGACTTATAACTCATCTGTGCATCTTTCAGAGACTGCTGTATGCTATATGGAACGCCAAATCTACATAAACTCAAATAATTATTGCTACCTCTAAATTAAGATTTAGCATTACATATTTAGAGCTAGCTCTAAATGACTAATCCGGAGGTCCCCAGGGTGTCCGGCTTAGAGAGGCTTCACTGTAAATCAGGCATTCGATCATTCTGAGCCATAGTTGTGTGTTATGCGATCACGAACACACATTATCACCTGTGATAAATGACCAAGAAACTCATCAAAAATAAGATCACATGTGTTTTCTTGGTGTCCGGGAACCGACGGAGCAGGGGACGTAGAATTCTTTTTTATTAATTCGTTCCCTCAATTTAACAATTCGTTCCCTTGAATTAGCAATTCGTTCCCACGATATAACAATTCGTTACCTCAATTTAACAATTCGTTCCCAGGAAATAATAATTCGTTCCCACGGGAACGAATTGTTAATTCGTGGGAACGATTTGTTATATCGTGGGAACGAATTGTTATATCGTGGGAACGAATTGCTAATTCAAGGGAACGAATTGTTAAATTGAGGGAATGAATTGTCATTTCGTGGGAACGAATTGTTAATTCGAGGGAACGAATTGTTATATCTTGGGAATTAATTGTTAATTCGAGCGAACGAATTGTTAAATTGAGGGAACGAATTGTTATTTCGTCGGAACGAATTAATAAAAAAAATCATGTCCCCTGCGGCGTTCCGTAGGAACCTATTATATGGCATATATATTATATTGCTAGTATTAAAACTACTTCCTCCGTGGATATTTTTAACCAGATGCGAAAATAGTCAATGGCGTCTGCTCATTGGAACGTATTGGATATCTCCAAGTGGTCTGCTCTTAACTTTAAGTCAACAGATAAGATACACAGACTCGTTTCCATTTGATTTATGATGAAACTCGTCAGTCTAATTTCGCAGGAAATGCATATTGCGTGCACAATTATATGAGAGGATGAATGTGAAACTATTTTTGCGTGGATTAAAATATACACATGCAGGGCTCCAGATAAGGAATTAGTAATTGAGTATTGTCACTACATCATTTCTTAAGCAATTGGGTATTTCAAAATTTTAAATGGGTAAAATAAAATCACACTACTGTTTACACAGCAACAGACTGCAATTATTGAATAGTTTGCTTCGAAATGAAAACATGTCTTGGCATTTCATTAGAATTGTATCCTTGGAGACAATTCTAATGAAATACCAAGACGTGTTTTCTCAGTAGAAAATAATAAAAATATGCTATAATTGTGTTCTGTTTATTGTTTATTGCAGCGTGATAAATGTACCATAAAATTTGTATTGCTTTTTGATACTCGCTACTTCTGATTTCAATTGGGTATTTAAGCAAATACGCAGCTTATATGGAACTCTGCACATGCGTCTTTCCAGGACTATTTTCCTACGCGGAGGCGCGGAATTGCTACGCATGTTTCGACACGGGATCAAACAACAAGTGCCAGAAATACGGCACGTACGTCGATGCGTGGAATGGAAAACAGCCGGAAATACTGAGAAACTGCACGACCAACGACAATATATGTTACATAGAAACATACAAGGCGAAGGAAGGTTCGTGGTTTTGATACATGCAGTGGTTAACATTAACTAAAATTTCAGGTTGTGGTATTCTTTCATTGGAACAGGTATGTACATGTAACCTCTTAAATCCTGATTCAAAAATCAGTTTCTATAACATGACTGACTGACGTCATGTGTGACTATTCTCACAAACAAAAGTTCTGACTCACTGACGAATATTGATATTTTTCGTAAATGACGTCGAAAGTTGACAAAAAATTCTGAATTTTGTTGTCAATTTCGACGTCATTTACTGAAAACGTGACATTTTCAAAATAAATATTGTCGAAATCCAGCTCTTGATCATGACGATAAAATAGAATAACTCAATACGAAGGACATGAAGGGTGTATATTTGAAATTCCCAAGCCAGGACCAGTAGTATATAGGGATTCAAAATGATATCACCTACCGTGATATCATTTATAACCCTATATACTACCCCCACCACCCCCGAAAAAATCAAAAATTGGTTAACGAGGAAATTGTCCCCCACCACCCCCGAAAATCCAAAATTGGTCGTGAAAAAAAACAATGTTTTCACAGCAAATTTATGAATTTTTGAGAAAATAATTTTGAAAAGAGGGAGTCCCAATTATATTGGTAATTGACTTTTTTCAAAAGTCGAAATCATTAATGCAAGTACAATAGTTTATATTCCAACACCCCATTTTTCTCCTCCGATATAGCTAATTTATTTCGCAGATCAGCAACTTATTCTACCAGCTCTAGTCTACCGCGTTCACCTTTAGCCACAGGGCAGCGTAGTTGCTTATGTCTACAAAGAATTTGGGCACTAACTAATTTACAAGGGCATCTGGGGCATTGAAATTGTGGGGGGACACAAGGAAATTTTCTACGTCTCGCTAGATGCCTTCGTAGATAGTCTTTACGCGTAAACGTCTTACAACAAGTCTCACACTCCATTATATATGTATTTTTATATATATATGTATATGTTTATATTCAATTGGAAGTGAAAAAAACATAATGTTTTCACGACCAATTGAACAGATAAATTGCATAGGTTATACAAGTATATTACAGAAAATATGATAACGCCAGAAATCGAAAGTTTGAGAAGAGAAGCCGAATATCTAGGGATTACTTATAGTAAACGGTTGAGAGTTAGGGGGTTGACAAAGATAAATGCCACAAAGAATGAGGCGTTTATGAAGCGGTTTACCCGCGCCTATAAAAGAGGGGCATTTAAAGACCTCTCACTAGCGGAGGAAGTTGGTAACAGAATTCAAAAAGAAAGTATTGCGGAGCTAAGGGCTAGTGTAATTAATTCTAAAGAATTACCTTCAAGCACAAATAATTTGTCTCAAATTAGACACACAGGTGACCAAATACCAAATATGATCTATAGTTCGCGCGATAGTGGAAAAAGGTGAAGAAATATTGAGGGCTCACGATGAAACATTGGAAAAGGTAGAAAATGGAAGACGGGTAGTTACATTATCCTTTCGTAAAAGCATTAACATTAACGAGTCTGAACGCATGTCCGATAAACTCGCTCCGTATCTAACAACAAATTTTTATTTGAGATATTCATATTCTTACAAGCTAGAACATATGGAGGAAACTAAAAATGGAAAACCTATAACTCTAATATTTCACAAAAATCTCGGTGGTAGCGAACCACTATCATCAATGAAAACCGTTAAAAAATGGCTGTCAGATAAGGAGCAAACACGAATAATGTCCGATAAAATAGACAGACCGAATACAAAGTGGAAGTTTGTAAGATGGGTAGAGGTTTTCGTAAAGCTAATACAGGGCAGTAGGGGAATAGATTTGGGACTACAATCCAAAGAAGCAGCAGGAGGAGAACTTCCAGAATGGTTGAAGAATAAAAAAGGTATGTATTCTTTAGATAAGTATAATGACGACCTTTGTCTGTTCAGATGTTTTAGCGATTGCATATGACAGGTTTAACAGACCCGAACAGATTGTACGGACAAAGCGAGAGAATTTAGTAAGCAATATTTCGGTGAATAATGTGGTTTCACCAATTCCTTTTTCAGACCTGAAAAAGGTTGAAGAGTTTTTTAAAATCGGTATAGAAGTATATCAACCGACCGAATGTGACGTATGGTGGTTGAAAAAGGTGCCAGCACACTACAAGGAAATAGGTAATAAACAATGACAATAGGACTGTTTAATAATCACGCATTTCTGATAAAAAACCTTAAAAACCTATCTAAAATTTACGCCTGCGATAATTGCAAACAGAAATTCACGACAGCGAGTAATATGAAGAGACACGGACCAAAATGTATGAAAGGTGAGACAAAAATAGTATGTGATGGTAATTATTTAGAGCGCCCGCGTTCGTCGTTCGAGAAAGCGTTTTACCCAAAAAGTTCTAACAGTTATGGGGCGATCGATTGGATGTATTCTGTGGAAAGCGGGAGGGAATTCACATTCACCACGAACAGTGCGGACACGGGGGTGAAAGATGGATTTTAGGAGCTCCAGTAGATGGATACTGCCAAGAAAACAATACCGTATATCAATATCACGGCTGTTACTGGCACGGGTGCGAGATTCATGCAAAGCATAGAAAAAAAGAACGCGCATCCACTACGAGAAGAGATACATTTATTAGAAGAAGCAAAGAATTCAACCTAGTAGTTATGTGGGAATGCGAATTCCAAAGAACGGGTAAAGATATAAAGATCGGTTGCGACACTACTCTTTATCCATATCAAATAGTATATGATTTTGAGGCGTATCTCAACCCAGAATTTAAAACGCTAGGTAATAGTTTAGAGTACGAAGCCGAGCACGTTCCGGTAAGCGTTAGTATAGGAGATAATTTCTCAGGAACAGTAACTCATATTTGTGATAAAGATCCCGCAAAACTTATAGAAAAATTCGTAGAAGATTTGAAAGTCAGGGGAAAAGCTATAAGAGAAGAAGTGTGGTCAAGATATGAGTTTAATACAGAACATTTACGTAAAAACCAAATCGCCAAGATCGAATAGTGGATAGAGCAAGTACCGGTTATAGGTTTTAACAGCAGTAAGTACGATATAAACTTAATAAAGAAATACCTAGTAGGCGAACTGGCATCAACAACAAAGAAAGTAATGGTCGAAAACGTGCAAACGCAACAATATTTCTATTTACTCCAGAGTTTAGATTTCTTGATGTAATACTTTATCTAGGACCTGGTGTAAGTTACGATAGTTGGAATAGCCTACGAATGCAAAGGACAGAAATCTTTCTTTCCTTACGAGTGGTTCGATTCTCCAGACAAACTGGATTACCCAGGACTACCGGATATAGAGAATTGGTATTCCAAACTATCTGGGAAAATGTTACTAGATGAAACAGAATTAAGTAAATGTCGTAGAATTTTCAAAGAAAAGAATATGAAAACTTTCAGAGATTGGTTGAAATATTATAACGATTTAGATGTAGCACCGTTCCTAGAAGAGGTGGAAAAAATGTGTGAATTTTATAAACACAGAGGTGTGGATATTTTCAAAGATGCGGTAACACTACCGGGTGTGGCTATACAATATTTATTGAGAGGAACCATTAAAGAACAAAAATCTATACGGAGGGGGGGGCTCTATATGCACCAAAAGAAGAAACATACAAACTGATGAAAGACGCTCTAGTCGGGGGTCCATCAATCGTATTTACACGCTATGCAGAAGCCGGTGTTTCAAATATTAGATCTAATTCCTCATTTGGATCAAATGGAATTAACAAACCTTGCAAGGCTATTTTGGGGTATGATGCAAACGCGTTATATTTATCTACGTTAAATAAGATATGCCGTGTGGGAGAGAAACTATACACCATATAGATACCCCACATAATCCTAAATTTATTAAAAAGTTTTGTAAAAGAGTTTTATCTGGAGACTGGTTTGGGTTTGCGGAGGTGGATATAGAAGTTCCACACAACTTAAAAGATAAGTTTTCTGAAATGTCTCCACTCTTTATAAACAGAGAAGTAGATGTTGATGAGGTTCCAGAACACATGATAAAATATTTGGAAGATACTGGAAGAACTAGAGGAAATGGAAGAAAATTGGTGGGATCTATGTCGGCCACCAAAGTACTGCTGTACGCGCCACTATTGAAATGGTATTTAAAACACGGCCTAGAAATAACGGGAGTTCATCGTGTTATAGATTATATTCGTGGTAAACCCTTCGAATGGTTCGCAAAAGAAGTTACAGCCGCAAGACGAACAGGCGATGTAGAACCAAATAAGAAACCAGTAGCGGATATAATGAAATTATTAGGCAATTCGTGTTGTGGAAAAATGATAGAGGCAAAAGAGAGACATTTAAATACGACATATACACAAGACGAAACCTGTGTTGACAAAGCGTTAAGATCTGCATTCTTTGATGATTTGGAAGAGATAGGAGATGCGTACGAAATATCTTCCCGAAAACCCCGGTGTGCAATAAAGAGCCCCTTCCACTGTGGAATATCGGTTTATCAACTAGCTAAATTGAGAATGTTGGAATTTTACTACGAATTTCTAGACAAATACGTAAAAAGAGAAGACTTTGAATTAATACAGATGGACACGGATAGTATGTATATAGGAGTTAGTGGAAAAACGATAGAGGAATTGATTAGACCTAACTTACTAGACTAGTTTGAAAAAGAAAAAAAGAAATGGTTGGCTTGGGATAAATGGAGCGAAAGAGAGCCAGGACTTTTCAAAATGGAATTCAGCGGAGATAGGGCGATAGCGTTATCTAGTAAGTGTTATTTCGTAGAAAAATTTAATTCTGAAGATAATTTGGAACAAATTAATAAAAACTCTGCGAAAGGAATGTCCAAGAGAACTAACAATTTAAATTGGGATAGATATAAACGAGTACTAAGTGAAACTACAGAAGATGGAAAACACATTATAGATGTAGCACAAAATAGAGGATTTAAAAAGAAAGACGACGCGTTATGAAAAACGTACTGTCAACAAAAATTAGGACTCTCGGCGTACTACGATAAAAGACGCGTGTTACCAGACGGAATACATACAGAACCTCTCTTGATTTAAGCAATCGGGGGCAGCTGGGTGTCAGAAGGTACCATAAGAAGTTCTTCGCGAACAAAACCGCGAGATGGACCATCAGCCAAATAATAGAGCATGGGCTCATCGGGTTTGGTAATAGAGCGATCCAGATGATATACATTCAGAGACCACACGGGATCAGTCGCGCGGCGGCTGCCACCTTCGAGCTCTCCCGGTTGATAGAGGTACCGGACGTCAACATCCGATGGAAGCGCAATCGGCGATTGCTGCTCTCTTAAACCAACGGGTCGTCCGCGCGAGACGGCAGAGGGCTTGCTCGTCACCTTTTTAGACTTGATGGCATCTACGGGCTTCTTACCTATCAATCTGGTCACCTCTCCGTTCAGTGCGGAGACCACGGCGGGCAGTCTGGCCACCCACTCGGTCGATCGCGAATGAGGGTCTACAAGTTCTTTAGCATATTGGTGTCCGAACAGCCTCTCAGCCAGGGTTCGATTGAACCGCTCCATGATCCCCTGGTCCCGGTGGATGTTGACGCGGCCGCGTCTGATAGAAACTTTGTGCTTAGACAATAGATGAGAGACCGCGCCCATGAACTCGCGGCCGGGGTCGACCTGGAGAAGATTCGGCCATTTGAGAGGACTCCTCTTATATATTCGGGAAAGAGCCTCGGCCACCTCCTTAGACTCTTTAGTGGCCAACGGCTCAGCCCCCTTATAACGACTCGCTACGTAAACGATTGTCAGTGCGTACTTGTACGTTTTGCGACCGACGCGATCGTGAGGGAGAAACAGGAGATCCGCTTGGTGAACTTGGTTCGGCACCGGCACGTCGAATTTCGGGCGCGGAATATTGTGAGGCGCGGGTAAATAGATCTGCCAGATGGCCTGCTTCTTGAGCCATTCCTTGACTGCGTTTTCTGAAACCTTGGTCGCCGCCGCGAGGTTCTTGATGGCCGCAAGTCCCTTCCAGTAGCCACGTGGGCTATAGTATGTATTCGACAGCTTGCGCGTTAGTTTGGTATCAAGTTTGCGCGTGTTCATCGTATGCGAAGTATTCTAATATATCGGACAATCTCCAACATGCCCTCGCCAGTTCGTCCGGTAACTGCGTCGTTAATAATAAACCTTTGTTGGAAGTTTCGCTGCAGCCCCAATCGCGTTTGGGTTGGAACAGGAGAGGGAATTCTGGGGAATCTAACCCGGAGGAATCTAACATCCGCTTTGCGAAAAAGGGTAGCCGCTTTTTCGTCCTCGCGCCACGTCTCGAGAGAATCTCGGGCCAGACGAATCATACTCTTTGCACCAGGTAAACGATGTTATTGGGCAGTGTAGCCTACATCGATCATAGCGTAATAAAGTTCGTCAACTAATATCGTTCTATATATATATTTTTATATTTATTTATTTTATATAGTAGCCGACGAGACCCACCACACCCATTCCCACGACGATGAACGCGATCTCGCGGTATTTTTGGGGCTCTGACGGTACATAGAAATCTGAAAGTTGGGGCTCACGATCCATTGGATCGAGACTTTTGTGCGGATATGCCAGCGCGTACTCGCGGTTGGCTTCTTCAACGTTCTGGAAAGTTTGCGCGGCGTGATTTTCGCGGCGAAGCTCTTCAATGACCCAGTCCAGATGGGCGGTTCGTTTTTTCGACCACGCTTCCTTTGCGCTATTGAGTTGTTCTACAGCTAAATCGTGACGCTTACGCTCCTCATCCACGTTCGAGCTTTTCATTTTAGAGAATATAAAGTTGCTACCACTGAACGCCAATGCGTTTACAAGCGCACCACCTACTATTGCTGCGATTGAAGCCATTTATTTCCAATATAATAACTGGTGGAAAATTCCAGCATTTAACTAGATAATCTCGGGTCCAAACTGCGGCCGCTACATCTAAGGTCGCGAGCCCTACGTCTCTCACAGTAAAGTCCAATTTGGGAGCGGTTCCTCCTAGGGCCATCTTTGATAGTCGAGCATACCCGATACTGAAACCCGATATCACCACGGCGTGACAAAGCGCATTCACTAACATTTTACCATCTTGTTCAGCCATTATAATTATTGCATATAAAAAGGGTCGCGATCAATGTTTAAATAGGGCGCATCCAATCGCGATTGGTGTTTCGTAACTTTCTTCTGAACACTGGCTGGTTGTTTTTTCGATAATAGGGGGTATTTCCACACGCACAGGGCACCAACAACTGCCAGACCACCACCAACAACCCAACTCCAATTCACGAATTTGGGTTCAATCGGATTCGCCCAACTCCAACCCCCCAATTCGTGAATTGGAGTTGGTATTGGGTGACAAATTCAAAGAATTTGGGTGTGCTTCCAATTCGTGAATTGGGGGTGTTGTTGTACTCAACTCTGTCTTCAGATGTTTTGTTGTCTCCGTTCCCATCAATTCACTAATTGGCTGCAACCCCAATCTCGATTGGAGTTTAGCCTCTCGAAGCTCGGCGAGTATTTTATCTTGTTTAACTTTTCGGGTGGTAGCCGCCGCCCGCCCAGTTGCCTGTCTTTTGGGATTTTTTATATGCCGTATGTCATCCAGTGGCGGAGTAACACTCGGGTTCGATTGGGTTGGAGCAATCGGGTTCAACTCCGTCACTCTCGCTGGTGTCTTGTGTCATCATTTTCAAAATTATATTTTGTATTAGGGCTTATAGTTCGTGGGCATATATGTCCAAATTGACAGTGTTTACCCGTGGTCAACGCGGTTGTCAGTGGAGCTAAGTACATTCCAAATTTGTGATAAATTGAGAAGCAGGCTGTTCTAAGAGTGTGTCCTATAAAAGGGTCAGTCTCTAGATCGTGAATCAACCCCTCGGTGTTTGGTATAGGGAGAAGTATACTAACGGCGGTAGCGTACAAATGAATAGCCGCCGATCCAAGAGTTTTTGTCATCTCTGCTCCCAATTTGGATTCGTATCGCGCATACATTTTATCAATCTCCGCATCTGACATCTTATCCACCTGAAAAACTGAGATACGCCTACCGAGATAATGCTCCGATTGTCCACCAGCAACCAGCGCAGCTAGCCGCTCTCGTCGCGCCGCATTTTCATTTTCATTCGGAGTCGTTGCACTCAACCCAATACCAACCCCCGATTCCGATTGCTCTGTCGGATCATTATTGTTGGCAGTCGGAGTTGAGGTTTCTTCTATTAGCTGATCGAGAAGTTCGTCGCAGTTCATTTTTCTTAAAATTAATTTAACTGTTCTAACAACTCTCATCACTTTAACATATTTATTTCTTAATTTTTTCAAAATTATTAAAATAATAAAAGCGCATCACCCGATACTTATGATCACCATTATGCTCGCAACAAAGCTCGCAGCGGAGCACCAAATTGTTAACATTGTTAACCATTGTTCAGCATTTGTTCAACATTTGTTAAGCATTTGTTCAGCATTGTTCAGCATTTGTTCAGCATTGTTCAGCAATTGCTAAATTAATTGTTAAGCATTTACTTGGCAGTTACTAATTTTCTTAAAATTAAACGTTAAGTAATTGCTAATTTTCTTAAAATTACTTTGTAATAAATTAATTGATAACTTCGTAAGCAGTTGGTTGATCAGTCTTTAGCAAAAGTTGGCGTGCTTAGTTTCCGAAAGCATCTGTCGAACCTCCAGGCGCTCCTCGCGCGTTGGAATAACGTCATTCTCTCGAAGACAGTCATCGAATGAGTCTCGGTCCTTGCAGTGAAAGAGGGCGACCCATTTCGTTTGCTCGCGCAGATCCTTGAGGACGGCGTTGTACTTTTGAGTGGATATCCATACGCTTTGCCTAGCATGGCGGCCACAAAATGCGAGCTCGGAGAGCATGTCCTTCTTTTTGGTCATCGCCGCCTTGGCTGAGCAATCATCAATCACGTATAGGGTGGGCTCACCCTGGAATTTTTGGTATAAACCACGCAGCCAATCGTGAAGCCTATCACCGGGGTCAATAACGTATACCTCAGGGTCGGTCCATATCCACGGGCGCCGCTGATAAGTATCGTTGTGCCGCACAGTGGGACACAGGATCACAATATGACGAAAGGCATCGCGGTAGGAGCCCTCGAGCAAGTCTAGGATGAAAACCGTTTTTCCACATCCTGTCTGCCCACATATTATGGCAGAGTGGGCATCTCCAATCGTGAATTGGTATTGATATTTAATTAATTCTTTAGAATTATTAAATAAATCGTTAGATGATTTTTTTATTAAATCAGTAGATCGCTGATACGTATCGGCCATCTTAGATGTTCAGTTGCGCGTCTGTAATTATATATAAGTACACGTTCAATGCGCCATTTCCATCAGCCTCTTTGGTTATCTGGATTGTCACACCCTCGCTAGCGTTCTCAACTTGACGTCCGCTACCGTGCATTTGGTCGTCGTCGCTGGCTCGCATGTCTAGCCATAAGGCGTATTTGGTAGTCAGGAACTCCGAGAGGGAGACGGCCGAGAGGTGCAGGTCTTTGGCAACCGCCGCAACCTCCGGGGAGCGCTTAGAGCCGGCAGCAAAATGCTTTCTTACTTCATCCCACTGCTGGTGCGCGTTAAGACCCGCGTTGTAGAGTTGATTGGGGACTCCCTCGATCGTCACCTCTACCTTCGTGATTTTGGGGTTATAGAATTTGTCGGTTTTTCTAGTACCGAACGCGAACCGAGCATCCTCAAACAGCATCAGTATACCTTTCATCGAGCGGGCGGGTACGTTGACATTAATATTCCACAATGTATCGCTTTTGTCTTTCGTCATCTTGCGATGGCGAAGAACTCGGTCGTAAAGTATGGCAACGCGCCCGGCGTACTGGGTTCTGATCAATCGCGCGAGTTTCGGGCATCGTGACCATGTCGTACTCCAGCGAAACATTGTCGATTCGTATACTGTCGATAACATGTCGCTGGCTATGAGAACTCGGCTGTAGTCGTTGAACGTTAGTTCGTATTCGAGGAGGTTCAGCCAAAGGCACTTGATAGTAGGGCATGTGGCTCTCCAGCAACTCAAAGTCGAGCGGGATGTAGAAGCGGTTGCCGTAAGCGCCCGCGACCGCGTTGTCACTCGCGTTGTTATCTACCTTGTTAGCAGCCCCGTTTCTAAGTTTGGTTACGTTCTTATTTTTGCTGGTGTCAATACCCTGATAGACAGCGTTTTCGTGCTCTTGTGCCGTCTTCCACAGGTCCTGATAGCAATGGTAGACGTCGCTGTCGTCGATCGACATCAACTCATTACCAGAAATCTTTATCATAGTCTTCTTGACTATGGCGCGACCCAGGTTCTGAACGACGGTTCGGTCCGCGTCCGTCGACGTCAGTGAAATAGTGAAAGCGAGGCGAACAGTACCCGGCACAATGACGTCGTGAGTTCCGAGGTTGCGGAAGCGGACTAAGAGCTGCTGGTTCTGGTCGATCGTCGATGGGATGTTCGTAATAACGACACTCTGTCTCACGCCTTTTGCCCCGAGGGGCTCACGCAGTCTGCGGTATGGATTGAGTTTGCGACCGTATTGACTCGTATTGACATAATTAATTTTATTGAAACTATTAAACCCGTATGGTTTTGTCTTTAATAGATAATTAATAATTTTGAAAAAATTAAAATGGATGATTACGATATTAACATGGATGAAATCGGCAGAGCCAATTACCTCGATGATTATAACGATTACCTCGATGATTATGGTGATGATAACGAAACGCCCTTCATAGAGACTCCAGTTCCAATCCAATCGCAATTGGGGGAAATAGGTGGCGCTACCAGCAGCGTTGGTCAAAGTCAGGAATTACTTGAGGGAGCTGTAAACGACTACTACAACAATTTGGCAGAAAAAGATCTGGTCCCATCTGTCGGTCGAGACTACTCCAAGTTTGAATTGGATATGCGTGGTAGGTTGCGACTAAAAGCATCAGATAACCCGATCGTCAACACATGAAGACCGGAAAACCCCCTAGCAATGGGCACCATTGCTGGAAAACGGGGGCGGTGGCGAAATCATAAGGAACGAACTAGGATTTCCAGATTGGAAGCGTGGTAAACCAATTATGCCGGCCCGCGCTGTAGCGGCCCTACAGTCTACCGACGAAACGATGGCGAAGACGCCGCGCGATAGAAACGGTCGAGCTCAGCGAGGTCCCTCAAATAGCCACCGACGTTATTAACACGATGGAGACCACGTTCAGCGTCCAATCGGAATTGGGGGAAATACTCAACGATGACCCACCGTTACCTCTTCGCGAACTCCGTGGACTCGATAAGGCTCTACAAAAGGTCCGGGGCGAACTGGTCCTTAACCTCTCCAAACTCACGGCGCTGGATGAACATATCGCGCTAGAAGAAAGAAAACTTTAGGAAGCCGGTGACGATAGCGAATCTACCGAGCGGATCGCCGAACGACTGCGGTCTTTGCGGGACGAAAGAGAAGCTCGCTTGGAGGCCGCCTCGGCTAACCGTGAGGCTCTCCGCACACAAATAAGTCGGATCCGCGAAACAATATCGAGGGTTCTGCACGAGGGCACGACACTCTGTGAGCGTCTTCGCACTCTGTTCAGAGAGCAGGGCGTCACGATAGCAAGCATCCTCGCAGCTGTCGGCATGAATATATCGACCATAGTTCTAGCTTTCACTGGTGGTGCGGCGCCACCACCCGCGCCACCACCAGCACCCGCGCCATCCGGTGGAGCCAAGGAGTGGGTAAAAAAACAACTAAAAGCCCTCGCCAGTCTCCTGGCTAAATTAGCCGAAAAGGCGGCTGCCGCACTACCTGGACTGATCGGAAGTATCGTTTCTTACTTGCTATCTATATTATCAAAAACGGCCGGATGGCTAGCCAAAAATATCTGGGCTTTAATCGTGGCAATCGCCGGTCTCCTACTATTCTTCGCCAGAGAGTCCCTACAACCAAAGCGTAAATAATCGCCACGAGGGCAATGACGAGCCCTAAGTTCGCCTCCTCGTGTGTTGTGCTTCCAATTTCACCCAATCTACGATTGGTGTTGATGATTGGTGTTTCTCCAATCGCGATTGGTCTGTTGATGGAACTCGATGGTGCATCCAATTTACGAATTGGGGGTACTGGGTTCAATTGTGTTGAGGGAGGTGTATCCATTTTGTGTTTTATGAAATCGGTTCCACTGTTGAACCCGATCATGTTGGGGCTGCGCTTGATGATATCCGTGTTCACGTTACCGTTGTGGCCGATTTTTTGATTGGCGGTGGCGATTACGATCTGATTATTGTAACCGTCAACCGGGTCGTCTCGTAGTATCATATTGCTCGGCGCCATATAAAGACCTATTCCAAATACATAGTCAACTGGGGTGCTGGCATTCTGCAAAACGTCTTGATAATTCTGGATCGCCTTCTCCAGGTCCACCCTAGCTGAGATGGCGTCCTCTACAAGTGCCAAGAATTGTTTTTGTGCATCAAACGCTGTTCCAGTGCCCAGTATAGAACTGCGAGTTTGCTTCTGTGCGCCGAGGATGGCCCAGACGTATGTGCGAATGGAGTCGTTGACGCGAGTAACCCCGGCCTGCGTGAACCCTAGACCCGTATCTAACATAAATGTACCCCACGCGTCCTGAACCTCAGCAGCCTGCTGTATGTAATCGACGTGAGCCCGTTTCGGAGGTAAAATTTTACAAGAAAACACGCCACATTGCCGACCTCCAGACATTTCCGGCCCGAAAGTCATAGTCGCGTGGTCAAAATTCCCGGCGTTCCGACTGACGATGTGGTGACCGGAGTGATCGTGTCTAAAATCAGTCTGCGTCCAATTCCCGGACTGGCCCTGAATGAGAACGTTCCCGAGGCCGGTGCTGGTAGGAAATGCTTTCTGTCTCCAGTCCGCGTCTTTTGAAACGTCAAATTCGTTACACAGTCTTTCAAACGCCATACGGTCGTATGCGTTGGAAATGGAAATGGGATCCCAGGCGTCGTCTTGAGGTAGTGAAATACCTAGTTCTTTGAGAATCCTCCTAATAGTATAATACGCGTAAAAGTTGTAGACACTTCGGAGCATGACATTCTTGGATGTCAGATGGTCTTTATGTGAAACTCCACACCCGGCTGTTGCGCACCATACAGCGAAATTTATTTGGTTCTGCCAAAACTGCATCGGTGTTGCTTTCCACCAGTTTACCACTTCCACCGTAGTAATCTTGGGCAGCCTATATTGTTCAAAGATGTTACGGAAGTTGGTGGCAAAGCCGCTGTACGGTCTAACCGTTACGGTTGGGTGTACAAGGCGGTTAACAATGTCTTTTTGCGTGTATTTACCTCCGACCGCGTACTTTGCATTAGAGTTAAAGCTAAATGCTTTCGTATCCATTGAAAGATATTATTATGTTTGCTACTATCACTAATGTTCAAAAAGAGAGTTGTGAACTTCAAAAATCAATCGACAACTGCTGCGGAAAACGCCGGGTAGGCCTCAGATCAATCACCTTCACGGTTGGGTGGCAGAATGTGGAAAAGAGTGAAGGGTTTTACTATGTGAAGGGTGAACAACAATTCGGTGTAAAGCTGCCTCACGGACTGTGGGGAATAAGACAGCTCAAAGATTTTGTCAACTCAGAGCTTGACGGTATAATCAACCTCACAGTATCGAATGCTACCGGGCTCGCAACAATGACCATCAGCAGTGATAATAACGTAGTGGTCTCCCCGGGGTTGGGTATTCAACTCGGTTTTAGATAGACATACTCCTCAAAGAAAGGAGTGTTTACCCCGGGTGAGTACGTCGGTGATAATCCGGTGGACTTCGCCTTCACGAAAACTCTCAGGGTGCACCTGGATCGGGTGAACACATCGTACAACACGGTAGACGGAGCTCCCAGCACATTACTGAAAATCGTGCCCGCCAGCGACTGTTTCTATGGCGAGACTGTGACCTTAGACTTCCCACACCCCGAGATGAAAGTTTTGGAATCGGGACATATCCACGAATTTACGGTCTCTATTATCGATGATCAAGCGAGAAAGTTGAAAAACGATTACCCGATTTCGGTAGTTCTCGAAATTTCCAATTGATTATAGGTGCCCAATATTATAATTAATTTTAAGAATGAGTATATACGGACCAGGTAGTTCGTCCGATTGGGTGACAAATTCAAAGAATTTGGAACCGGCAGAAGGTGGATTCATCCCGACAGAGGGCGACTTTTTAACTACTGAAAAAACCAAGGCCCTGATCAATAAAACTATATCGAAGGTCACAAACGGGATTCACAGGAGTATATCAGATGTTAGAGTAGAAGTGCTGACGGCGACTGCACAAATTGAGAAAGATCAGGCGGCTTATAAGGTGTTGCGCTCAGAGAAACGGAACTAAACGAACTAGGTAAAAAAATAACCAAATTTCGAAAAGAGAGCAGGTCGGATATTGATAAAGTCCGAGCAGACCGCCAGGCGGCCCTTACGTTGCGCTTAGAGGACTCTCTCATTAGAGATGCGGCATTTACCGAACTAGATAAAAAAATAACCAAATTTCGAAAAGAGGCCACGTCGGGTATTGAGAAAGCCCGAGAAGACCACCATGTGGACCCTACGGAGGCTTATGAGGTGTTGCGCTCAGAGGACTCTCTCGTCAGAGAAGCGGCGGTTGCCGAACTAGATAAAGAAATAACCAAATTTCGAAAAGAGACCCGGTCGGGTATTGATGAAGTCCGAGAAGACCACCAGTCGAACCTTGCGGAGGCCATTGCGGAGGCTTATGATGCGTTGCGCTTAAAGGACTCTCTCAACAGAGAAGCGACACTTACTGAACTAGACGGAAAAATAGCCGAATTTCTGAAAGAGACCAGGTCGGGGGTTGAGGGGGTCCGAGAAGACCACAAGGAGGCCATTGCAGAGGCTTATGGGGCGTTGCGCTCAGAGGACTCTCTCAACAGAGAAGCGGCACTTACTGAACTAGACAAAAAAATAACCGAATTTCAAAAAGAGATCCGAACGGGTATTGAGAAAGCCCGAGAAGACCACCATGCGGATATTATGTTGCTCTCAGAGGACTCTCTCAACAGAGATGTGGCGGTTACTGAACTAGACAAAAAAATAACCAAATTTCGAAAAGAGGCCACGTCGGGTATTGATAAAGTCCGAGAAGACCACCAGGCGGATATTTACGGAGCTTATGATGTGTTGGTCTTAAAGCACTCTCTCAATAGAGAAGCGGCGGTTGCCGAACTAGAAGAAAAGATATACGAAATTTCCGAGGAACTGAAACATGATCGTATAGCCGCGACCAAAGCTCTTGAGGAGGCCTCTTATAAGATTCGTACTGAGGCATATAACGCAAACAGTGCGCTTGCCGGAATAGTGCGAACAATGAAAACGCCAAAACGTGTTATAACAGTTTGGGCTGAGAAGCCGGGCCCATTGGTTGAGGGGCACTATGAATATTCGTTCGGTGCCAAAGCGAGTAATAAATATGGGGGATACACTATGACAGCTGCAGGTGAAGTTATCCAAATGGCGGTCTGCTCGGTTAATGGTAGTGGTAAACCTGTGGGCGCGGTCGCGATAAATATTGTAGTAGATAGGGAAGAACGGGGGATTGGAGTCACTAAAATCTCTGGAGATAGTTCGACGATTGTTTCGTTCGCCGGTGATGATCGAATTAGACTTTCCCAAAGTAGTGTTATTAACTTTGTTACGAAAATCGGTGACCCAGAGAGTTCTTCCACTATTGTCTCATTGTTAATTGAACTTATTGTGTAAATACTAATATATTGAACTAAATTTGTGTAAAATTTAAATTATGAACGAATCACCGCTTCCAATTGTCAATACCGATCCATCAACACTGTATCCAACTCTCAATACCACTACATCAACACTGTATCCAATTAACGAAAGAAGTTCAGATTTTATTTTAGGTTGAATAATATATCGTCGCTATGCAGGATATTTTAGTTAGAGAATGTGCAAATAGAAAAAGACACGCTAACAAATATAAGCGCGCGGCGAACATGGCTGAAGCTTCATTAGTACGGTTCTGGCAAGTTTATCTGTAATGAGTGGTGCGGGGTCTGCTGCAACGCTATCTACAATTGTAACGGTTCCACTTGCAGGGTTTTGAGTGGAATTACCGTTTTTACTGGAATACTTTGTATGGTAATTAGGGCGGCGGGTGGAAAAACTCGAGAAAAAAAAGTAGAAAACATGATAGATATCCGTTCTCGCTAGGTCTAAGAAAAAATAGCATCGACATTATGGTGTCCAAAGCGTTGGCCGATAAGAAAATATCAAATTTAGAGTTTGAATCCGTGGTGGAAGAAATGGGGAGATATGAAGAATTAAAAAATGATATATAAGAATCAAGGCGCATGCCACCATGCCCAAAATTGAGTGTACTGATTGGGATAAAATTTAGGGTAAAACTTGGAAATAAAGTCGGAGGAAATGTTACAGCACCATTGTGATATTTTATAAAATAATGGTGCAGTAAACAAATTTACATACCTATACAACATGTGACTGTAATCCTCGGCTATCAATTTCATGGGAACCCATGTAATTGATACACTCGGCTATAAATAACCCTCGGCTATCAATTTATGCATGAAAAAACTGATAACTATATATACGTGTGTTGACATTACAACAGTTAGTCTCATCTCGTGTGTGCTATGTTGTTGATCCGGGTATGTCGTCCGTCTCGTCTGTTTAATGGTAGCAGTCTATGCATATGTGTGTATTTGGCGATGTAATTGCGTAGCTCAAAGGTGCCGGCCTAAAAGATTTCTGCCTAAGAGCTTTGCAATTTCGGAAACCAAATTCACACATAGGCTCGCCTTACTTCGCTGGCGCTGGTTTCTCTTAATAGAGGAATTGACAATGGGGTTCAAGGCGACCCAGACTGTGAGCCAACAGATGCGTGGGCTTAAGAAAGGTCCCAACACCCCAGTGGCTGGGTGCCGGCTAGAAATCTGCCCAGTCGCTGGGGGTGTTGTGCACGAGTGGAGGCTTTTGCTATTTTTTTTTTTTTTTTACAAATTATTAATATCTTTATAAGCGATATCGTAGAAATGTACATTCGTAAACGAATCGTTGGGTTTTAACAATTTTATATAATACACCTTAATTTTATATCCGATTCGCATTATCAGTCTTAATGTTTGTATTTGCCTCTTGTATAGTTCACAAAATTGTCGGTATAATATTGTAAATGCAACGTTTTTATCGGATCGTAATAAATTACGCTGATATTTCATGTATTCGATATCGCCTAGTGTTCTCATTTTATAGAATTTATATATAGGACTATAACCCCCATATTCTTCGTAAACTTCTTCAACACAGGCATTAAAAACTTTCAATTCCAATTGTATTGTATTATCCATTTTCTCTAATAATATTTGGTAGTTGTTTTTTTCTGTTCAATTTCCAATTTCTAATAATAATTTTTTCCAATTTCTTCGTTAAAAGTGATATCGTAGAAATCGCATATCCGTAAACGAATCGTTGATTTTAAACTGTTTTATAAAATTAGTTTGATAATGTTTCGGTAGTGTTTCTCCGATCCTATTTAGTCGCTTCATTACGCAAATTTGATACTTGTACCAGCGACATAATTGCCGGTATAATATTGTAAATGCAACGTTTTTTTATCGGAGCGTAATAAATTACGCTGATATTTCATGATATTCGATATCGCATAGTGTTGTCATTTTACAGTGTTTTAATGCTGTAGAAACATCGTAAAATTCTTCAACAAAGACATTACAAGATTCCAATTCGTTGCGTATTTTATTATCCATTTTGTTATAATATTTTATAACCAATATTAAATTTATATGTTCAATTGGACGTAAAAAAAAAACATGATGTATTTATGACACCAATATATTGGGACTCCCTCTTTTCAAAATTATTTTCTCAAAAATTCATAAATTTGCTGTGAAAACATTATGTTTTTTTTCACGACCAATTTTGGATTTTCGGGGGTGGTGGGGGACAATTTCCTCGTTAACACCAATTTTTGATTTTTGGGGGGTTTTTTGGGGGTGGGGGTGGTGGGGGTAGTATATAGGGTTATAAATGATATCACGGTAGGTGGTATCATTTTGAATCCCTATATACTACTGGACCAAATTGTCTCGCTACTTTTTCAGGTAGCCAAATCAGCCAAATCCGCGACTGCAATAACGACATAAACGGGACGTACTCGTTCACACATGCCGATAAGAAAGCCATATACACGCGGCTTACAAACTTGACCAACAACAACCAAACATCGTGTGTGTGGAACTCCAACGCAATGGTGTGTCTCTCCAAATGTGATAGTGACTATTGCAACGGGCCCCTAGTGAAAGATGTGAACGGTGCAACGGTCACTAGGATACCGTGGATTGTGTTGTTTTTAACTGTTACTGTGGTACCCGCGCTATTGATTCAGTAAGAAGTTACACTATGCTACTGTTTGCCATAGTTTCTACAGTCTGTTTCACGAAACCTGCCCAAATGTTACGGCTATATAAATAATGCAAAAACAATATGTTTTTCGATAATATTAAATTAGCAAAATTTAAGAACGAGCCTACTTTTTATTTAGTGAAATTTGGTCCAATATTGATTTTATTGCGAAAAAAGAAAAAAATTTTCCCCATGTTTAAATCCCCATAGACACTTCGTCCGGAGGGTGAAGCTGGTCTAATGGGGATTTAAACATGGGGAATTTTTTTTATTTTGAACATTTTAGAAAATCTGGACCGATTTTTAAAATTAATAACTTTTGTTTTCTTAGTTAGATCATATCCAAGCTATCTAGTCAGGTTTCGGAGTCAATTTCCAATTTTTTTCGTTTTTTGACTCCTCCCACAGAGTGAAGTGAAGATGTCTATGGGGATTTAACATGGTGAACTATTATTAATTTCAGAAACAGTGGACCGATTTTCAAAATGTAACTTGTTTTCTTAGTTATATCATTTCTAAGCTATCTAGCTAGATTTCAGAATCAATTTCCAATTTTTTTCGTTTTTCGACTCCTCCTCCATGTTCTCCACCTCTTTTTTCCCCATGTTAAAATCCCATAGAGAACTCATTTTTCGTAATAAAATCAATATTTTACCAAATTTCACAAAATAAAAAGAAGGCACATTCTTAAATGTTGATAAAATTTAATGTTATTCGAAATAAAATTGGTTTTTGCATCGTTTATATGGCCGTAAAATTTGGGCAGGTTTCGTGAAACAGACAGTAGACTTCTGTTTTCTTGGCAATTTTGATTTTTCTGACTTTTGGCCGACTTCTAAACATGATAATTACTGACTGTTCCATGTTTTCCTGTCCACGAAACTTTGGTTAGTAAACACATTAAATGTAAAAAAAAATGTAAGTACTTTTTCATCACTGACAAAAAGGTCGCCCTCCCCAAATAAATTGTATTGGTTCAAATAAAAATCAGTTTCCCTATGGGAATTTAAACATGGGGCAAAAAAGTTGTGGAGAATGACGGGGGGACGGTTCGAAAAATACGAAAGTCATTGAAAATATACATGTACTCTGAAACCTCGCTAGATAGCATGGAAATGATATAAACTAAAAAAACAAAAGTCATATTTTGAAAATCTGTCTACACATTCAAAAATTCTTTAAAATAGTGTTAGCTCCTATGATAAATTATTTTCTTTTTTTTTCGCAATAAAATCAATATTTCAAGTTGGTGGAATTTCATCAAATAATCTTTTTGGGAGGAGGGTGACCTTTTTGTTATTGATGAAAATGTACTTAAATTTAAACATTTCTTAAATTTAAAGGAACATGCCCTCTCAGTAGGCACAAAGTGTTCTTTATAGCAATTAAACAAGTGCATAATTGTGTCACTATTCCACCAGTTCTAAAACTTACGAGTGCCCGCATTACTGATATAATCATTTAGTAATATGTATTTTACTGATAAGGCCTAAAAAAAAATTGTTGTGGTGCGGGGAACCCGACCCTACCTAGCAAAACACCCCCGACCCTATACTTTTTTTGCCGTTTTAAAAAAAAATCATTTTCGTTCCCTATAATGCTTAAAAACGGGCTTTGTGACAGTCTTTTGCGTACCCTGAATACATTGTATGTGCCTATTAATGTTGTGAATTCTACCATATTAGCACATACTGCTGTCTGCTAATATTTAAAAAAAATAAAATAAAAAAATAGATTTTCATACCCTCCCTACCTAGCTTTTTCTGGACAGTTCCCCGCACCACAATACTTGTTTTAGGCCTCGTGACTCGCGGTGGTATGAGGCTATTTTCATATGCAAATGACGCATGATTTTCTTTAATTATTTATACTAATTAAATTCGTCACCTGAGAAAATAACCGTATTTATACACGGTTATCGCTCCTAATATCAGTGTGGAAATTTACGCCTGATATACAAGAATTCCACCACGGAAGCGGTGTCGCGCCTGCCGGAGAATTTGACCGTAACATGATCATGGGCACGAAAAATGTCCAATTCATGTTAATGGCAGCATGAGTGTGTGCAATTGCTTACAATATCAAGTGTCCAAAAGTTGAAGCATCATGTAATATTAAAACTGTATGATGATGAAGAAACTTGTACTAACTATTTGACGTAAAACATGGCTAAGAGTTTCTGCAACAATGTGAAGGTCAACTAGAAAATGTGTTCATAGAACACGGATGCCCCACATATCGTTGTGATAATAAACGAGGCAAAATTCCAAGTCCAAAAGGGGAGATATAGAGGATATTCAGATGTTTGCAACGAATATGACATATATGTTCATTGAGTGGTGTGAACTGTCCATAGTTCACGAGTGCTTAACCTAACGGCACTCGTGAAATATGGACATTTCACACCACTCGATGAACATATATGTCATATTCATTGCAAAAATATGAATATTCTATTTATTATATACCGCTCCATGGAAATTAGCAGTTTTTAGACTGTACACTGTATACGGTAATGAATGTGTATTTGCAGCCTATTTGCAGTCCGGCACTGCAGATGCGCGTTATGAATATATATAGCGGAAGTAGTCGTATTTTCACCGGAAGTTGTTTATTTCATCGATGAGATGAGAACATATGACTTTTATTTACATCGTATAATTATGTATTTTAAGGGCATGTATATAATAAAATCCATGATCTGGGTGTCGAACCAACAATCAAAATAAACCTTGCGCATCTGCCAATCATAAGGAAGCTACATATTAAATGTCAGGTCTGTAGCTATTACGGATTAAAGATTTTACAAGTCACAAGGCAAACTTGCCAAATTCTAAGTCGAAAAGGGGGAGATAATCCATTACCCGGGGGTCAAATAAAAAAATCGAAATAAACTTTGTGCATCTTCTCATCAAAAGGAAGCTACATGCCGAGTTTCAGGTCTGTAGCTATTACGGTTTAAAAGTTTTACGAGTCACAAGGCAAAATTGACAAATTCTAAGTCGAAAATGGGGAGATAGTTCATGACCGCGGATCGAATCAAAAATAGAAATAGAATTGTGCGCATCTACTCATCATAAGGAAGCTACATACCGAGTTTCAGTAGCCTATTTCATCAACATTGCAAAGTATACTTTACTAGCAAAGTATACTTTGAGGGAGTAATCATTTATTTTTAATGAAATGCATTATTTCATATAGAACTAACCACTGCATACATTTCATGATTAAAAGTATGCAGAATTATTATACTGAATTTATTACATTATCACAGCCAAATTGGCTGTGATAATGTAATAAATTCAGTATAATAAAAATTAATAAATTTATCATAAAATTGAAAATTTCTCCCTCAAAGTATACTTTGCAATGTTGATGAAATAGGCTACAGGTCTGTAGCTATTACGCTTTAAACGTTTTACGAGTCACAATGTTGGTGACGGTCGGACGGTCCGTTAGTTATACATGTACACTGTACCACGATGACGAAGCTTGTAAAAACTTTCTGAAATTTCGGACGACGCGGACGCGGCGACTATAGTCGCATAATAATGCCAATCAATATGTGGGGTAATGGGGAATGAATGTTTGTGTAGCCAGAAAATGTCTCAGATGATGTCTCTGATAGAAAGAGCATTTGTGCCCGCTGAGTGGGCATGTACCTTTAATGTGTTCAATGTTGTTTCTTTGTTTATTGGTGTTTAACAGCTAATGTTCGATATTGGGCGGCGGGGGGGGGGGGGGGGTGGGGGGGGGGGGAATATTTACATGGAGAAAAAATATATTCTGCCCTGAAATTAGCATAACCTGATCTGGTGCCAGATCCATACCATACCAAAGTCACTTGGCCCCTTCCCCTAAAATAGGATTACGAATAATCGTACGTATAATCGTAATACTCACATACGGGGTATAACCAGATCCAACTGCCACATACAAAATGCCAAAGACGTATGTGAGGGCCAAAACAGGTCTCCAGTCGGAATTCCGGTAAGGATGAACCCCAAACGTTAAATTACCCATCGCAATCTCCCACCTGCCACCCACGTAATGTGTTTAATAACAAAAATGAATTGGCAGAAAAACGTGGAACATACTGTAGGAATTGTTTACCCCGTTTACCAACCCTGCCACGCTTTATCAACCTGTAATTGTCTCGACCAGGGAAGCAACACGTTTTTAATTGTGTCGTTGTCTAAAGTAATCGCATATTGCGACTGTTTCACCAATTTTCAGAAAATGTTAATGGTGGAGGCATTTCATGTTTACGGCTGGCAAACAACATTTGTAGACGTATTTATATGTTCTAAATCGATCTAGGGGGTTTGTCCGATTGTATTTTCAACGGTTAACCGTTAAACGTGACAAAACTAAAATGGCCGCAACCGAAACTTGACAAATTCATTTTAGGTCATATCTTTGGTACCAAACATGGTAAGAACATAAATGAAATATATTTTTGTATGTTTTGCAGGTACAAGGAATCCGTTGAGATCATTATTTAACCCTCAATATGCCAAGAAATCAATATGGCCGCCATATTAGGGCAAATTTCATCAACAATTGCGTGCGATTCACACAGAGACTTATATAAATTAGTGATTTAACTTCATCATAATGCCATGGTTCTGATATGGGATATATTAACTGTCAAGGATACAGTTATATTTATATTGTGTCACTGATCAACTTTGCACAGGAATGCAAATTAGCTTCATAACGAATTATTACTACATGTACTATATACATTGTTGAATATCAATAGTATAATGCAGAAACGGTTGTCAACATTACGTTTATTTTATAACTTGCTTATATTAAATGGCAACACACGAATAACATAGCATTTCAGAAAATTTAATATGTCCAAAGTTATGTTGTTACATTACATTACTATTTTGTGTCAAACCACTTAGGGTAACTGAGTTCATGTGCCATCAGGTAGAATGTTCCGACATTCATCGCCATGCTTGTGAAATTTGCAAGCTTCAATACACGGTAAACTCATTTTTCTGCAACTGCAGAGCCTACTCAGGCATCCCTTGGTACATCCACATGGCATGATCTGTGAGCATGCTTTTGGAATGGGTGGTAGAGAGAGAAGTCGCGGTACTAACTGTCCATCCTTACGATCCCAACCCATATCTGTTACAATGGGATGAACTGGAGAAGGCACGTGGGCTGTATCCAGACACTTGCTTGGTAATGGCTTCGCATGATGTGAAATCGTGTTGCATCCGATGTTGAAGGTAGAGCTTCTTGTGCTCGTCCTATACAGAACAGTTTAACTATACAGAACAGTTTAACTCGTGCATCATCACACGTGTCTGCTTCGGGTACTCCATATAGCTGACAGATGAACTTCCCTGCCGATTTAGTGATGTCTTCGGTGATGTGGCCCTTCCCCAGATGACTCAAGTTGCTGTGGTGATGCTGGAAGACACGCCATGCCGTCTTCTTGCTGTGTCTACTGAGTTGAGAAACACTGTCAAATCCAGTGATTGCGTGAAAAGCTAGTATTGATGATACTTGCTCGATGTGTACTTGACGACGAATATCATGTACTGGGATATATTTTGGATGCTTTTGATGTGTCAGCTTTCATCAGCAGATTCGTACATCCCATTTTGTCATAGTCAGCGAGCAGCAACATAAGGACATCGGTATCGCGTACCGACACAACCAATGACTCCATATGAGTATGAATACAGTGCAAAATTAGACGCGTATCAGCTTCCTCGTGATCGGCCTCAAGCATGGACAGGTCTAGTGTCGGGTCTGAAGACTTGACGATCGTAGCTTCGGAGAATCCTCCAGCAACAACCATTGTTTGACCACTAGGGCTGTGATCGATCAGATAGTTCGACACTTTCGATTTGACGTCGTACTGATCGTTTTCCTTTCTTGCGCTTTGTCCTCGTTCCTGCTTTGATCGACACCGGTCTGTAACGATCAATCCTCTGAAAGGTGGCTCCCATTGTATACACAGCTGCTGCAAATGTCTTTGCATATTCACCAAATGTCTTTATGTTTGGGGGTTTCGAAAGAGCCATCACCAACGCCTGACCATCAATCAGCAAGCAACTTGGTCAATAAAGTGAAATAGTTGGTGGTGTCAGTACGTCCTTGGTCAATATGTCGGCTAGCAGAGACTTGTTCGGTGAATGCAGGGTACCATTGGTTGTGGCGAGAGACAGCGGAACAGACATAAGCTCATGCTGGAGGATGTTGTCTAAGTTGACTTCACGGCCTGCCCTATAAGCCGTTATGAGGAGCCGTTGCAAGATGTTTGTGTCCATCTTTATCGTAGTTTGTTTCCCTTTCACGTATTGTACAACAGTGTACAGTGAAGCAAATGTCAGAGCTTTATTCTTGTGAATGGGAGCTTTGAGATCGACATGCTGGTCATTATCTGGAGTCAGACAGATACGTTTCTCAACAAACTCATTAAGCTGCTTTTTACCAAGGCATTCTGCTCCAAGTAACGATGGATGGAGACAGTGACCAGATCATTGTTGATCATGTTCTGTAGTTTATCAAATTTGTTATGGAACACTCCATGCTGCTTCAGAGATGTTGCCATTCTTGCATCATCTCCATCATCTTTCATCCTCCTTCCTTTGGTACACTCCGTGTGGGTGTAGACGTCGTCATCATCATCCATGGTTACGTGGAACATTTGTTTAGTGTGCGATGCTATCAGGGTCCTGAGGTTATAAGACAGAGTCCATCGGCTAAGTGAAATAGCTACCTTGGTGATGCCAACTAAGCCCCCACTCTTCTTTCCAGTGGCATTCAACCATTCTGTGCTCTGGTCTGGACAAACTTGATTGAATCGTCGATTTTCATGCTTGACCACAACATTTCCTTGCTGGAACTCACGCAGGATGTCTGGAGGGACCTTGGCCATCTCAGCCAGGTATACCGTACCCCATCGTGCATAGTTTACATGGTCATATCTGAAGAAGAATGGAAGCATACACCTGAAAGCATACAGGTGGAGTTCCCATAATCCATCACGCTGTGCCCTGGTGAAGTAGAGTAAGATGCTGACCATCACCATGTAATCCCACCAGAATTATGCATTCGTGTCTTCTTCTTTTAGCAGTTTGACAAAGTTAAGGATGGGCTGGTGGAACCTCTCGGAAGTCAGGGTGTCTACCAGTCATCATCATCTATATTTTCATTCTACCCCCCTCCCGTGCGGCCCCTGTACCCAATGTCAAGGTCAAAGTTCAGGTGTGCATGAGTAGTAATTGCCACATGGCCTGCAATGTGAGTTTGTGTGTTCGCATTGCAAGAGCATAGCCTTTGCCGGATAGCACATTCTGAGCTGCATTGGCACCCAATACATCACATTATATCCACAACTCACACAGGCCAGATTCGTCCGTATGGCGGTCAAGGACTCCAAAGAAGTTCATTCATATTATGCAGTCCTCCAACGCAGGGTATTAGGATATCCTTGTATTGATCAACAGACCACTTCAGTTCCATCAACTTCGGATATAGGCCCTCGTCCACTGTTAGAAATATATGTTCCTGTTCCATTGATTGAGCTACGCGCAGCACTCGCCTGACGACAGTGTTCAGCGTATCAATGTCGTGTGCATGAGCCTGTATTATGGGTAGATAACCCACTGATGTTTGCTCTGGATTGACAGTGCTTGCATTTTGGTTGAAGGAAGTCCAAGAAGGCATTGGTTCCTGAGAAGATCGAGTTATTGTGAATGCCATGTCAGTGGCATGGGCTTTCGTCGCTGATGGGCATTCATCCATCGAATGTGTAAACCAACCAGGTGTTATGTCCTCATTGTATGGTCCTTCGGTAGTTCCGCGGTTAGGTGCTGGCATTATGTCGTTCATAGCAACTGGGATGTGCAGTGTTCCTGTATTGGAGACCTTGATACCCTCGAGTAGATTAGTTTTAGGTGGGCCTCTCTGCCATGCTACTACCTGGGTGGCATGGAATGTTCCTTTTCCATCTAAAGTGGCCTCGTTTATGTCCACATTGCCTGTGGAAAAATGAACGAAACGTCCTTCGACCAAGTTGGGAGGCACGACAGCACCATTGTCATCCATGGTGCTTAGTGTTCTTTCAGCGAGCGCTGTGTCCAGCCTGATAACATTACGGTAACTCATCACGTGACCAGCTTTATGAAACGAGCTCCCTCGAACGTGTTGCTTGGTGAAGAGTACTTCCCATTCCAATGTGTTTTGGAGTATTAATTTTATCTCCACTAGCAGTATAGACGAGATCCTGAGCAATGCTAAGTATTCTGGTTTGACGGAATGAGTCATGTTTGTCATCATCATCATCATCCTCACTGTTCATGTTGTCCTCTAACAGTTGTTGGCCCCCCAGGAGTAGGTTCAGGAACATGTACAGACTGTCTGGTACATAATATATTGCCCTGTCCTCGCTGATTTCGATTCCATCAGGCGTCGGATATGATAGCATACCACCTCGTATGCGTAGTGCAACCTACACCATGGAGAGAAATGAGTCATCCGATTGATGCGTGAACGTGGGAATAGTGAGCTCTACGCCATCATCCTTCACCATGGCAGATAATGGGATGTGGCGGAACTTTGTTGGGACGAGTAGTGTTCTGGGTTCTGTGCGTGCTTGATCATGGAGAACTATAAGTCCATACACACCATGCGTACGTTCAGCTAACTTATCTTTGAATGTGCTCCGTCGACTCATAAATGATGACGGAATTGCGATGTCTTTCCCACACATCAATGAGTTCTAGGATATCAGCATGTGATGCTAATTGTTCAAGCTCATGACAGAGCCAAAGCAACACTACATGGCTGGCAGTTAGTGCTGATTTGCTTATTTTGTCAGTGCTACGGTTGAACCTTACATGACAGCTACTGTGATGTTTGCCATCAGCCGCTGTCAGGTCATTTACGCAGGCCAGTCGTGTCCTCAAAATCGGGTCATACTTATATGCTTCTAGGATCCGTTTGCTAACGGGCGTCTCTTGTATGATATGGACATTTTCCTTGGTCTCTTTTGGCAAAATATGCACAAGTTCCAGTTGACTTGTGCCACCTTGCTTCTTAGAAGGATTTCTTGTGATTGAGCAACGGCTGTGGGTGTTGATGAACTAGATTGAATTTGATCAACTGTTATATCTGTAGCTCTCAGTCTTTCGAGTTTATGAGAACTTGCATAGGAGGCACGGCATCCATTGTGACATACTAGCAATGGTGAAGGACACGCAGCTAACGCATCAGTGAGCCGATCAGTTGCAGATCTGAAATTGTCATTTCGTAACTTCAGTCGAACTTGTCTTGCATTATGGATTGTCTTTAGGCCGTCAGGTGTAGGTGTAACTAGCTTGTGCTGTTTATTGTCTTCTTGGCATATTATACATTTGTCATAATTTAACAGGTTTCCTTGAAGCTTGATCGGCGTCCATTGCTACAGTTCAGCTACGCAAGCACCTGCAAAGACAGAGAATATATGGCTCAATTGTAGTCAATTTATTTCTTGGCATATAAAGGGTTAAATAATGGCCTCAATGGATTGCTTGTACCTGAAAACATACAAAAATCTATTTAATTTATGTTTGTACCTTGCTTAGTACCCTAGATATGACAAAAATGAATTTTTCATGTTTCGGTGGCGGCCATTTTGGATTTGTCACGTTTAAGGGTTAACCGTTGAAAATACAACTGGGCAAACCCACTAGATCGATTTATAACATATAAATACGTCTAAAAAATTTGTTTGCCAGCCGTAATCCTTAAATGCCTCTATCACTTTTAATATGAACATGTTCACATATTCTGCCCAGTCTAAGTATACACTATTCTGATTACCAGTTCCTCGATCAATAAAAGCATAGCACTTCGCCTCCATAGTACGGAGCCCCGCAGTGGACATGAATTATATTTTTATTAATTCGTTCCCACGAAATAACAATTCGCTCCCTCAATTGAACTAGATGGCCGCGGCCTGCATCCTTCTGGCGAGGCATGGACACTAAAAATATATAGTATAACGAAAAACTTTAACCAAAAAACTTAACCAAAACTTTAACCGGACACACGTACATACGTGCCGACTATATCGCGCTTTCTGCAAGCGGGCGCGAAAAAAACGTTAACCAAAAAGTAATTTGACCTTGACATTGGGCACAGGGGCCGCACGGGAGGGGATAGAATGAAAATATAGATGATAAACACCCATGTGAAGTTTCAAGGTAATGGGCAAAGCAGTTGCAGAGATATAGTATAACGAAAAACTTTAACCAAAAAACTTAACCAAATACTTTAACCAAATACTTTAACCAAAAAACTTAACCAAAAAACTTAACCAAAAACTTTAACCAAAAAACTTAACCAAAAACTTCAAAGTAATTTGACCTTGACATTGGGCACAGGGGCCGCACGGGAGGGGGGTAGAATGAAAATATAGATGATGATAAACACCCATGTGAATTTTCAAGATAATGGGCAAAGCAGTTGCAGAGATATAGTATAACGAAAAACTTTAACCAAAAAATTTAACCAAAAAACTTAACCAAAAACTATAACCAAAAAACTTAACCAAAAACTTCAAAGTAATTTGACCTTGACATTGGGTACAGGGGCCGCACGGGAGGGGGGTAGAATGAAAATATAGATGATGATAAACACCCATGTGAAGTTTCAACGTAATAGGCAAAGCAGTTGCAGAGATATAGTATAACGAAAAACTTTAAACAAAAAACTTAACCAAAAACTTTAACCAAAGAACTTAACCAAAACCTTCAAAGTAATATGACCTTGACATTGGGCACATGGGCCGCATAGGAGGGGCTAGAATGAAAATATAGATGATGATAAACACCCATATGAAGTTTCAAGGTAATGGGCAAAGCAGTTGCATAGATGTAGTATAACGAAAAGCATTAACCAAAAAACTTAACCAAAAAACTTAACCAAAAATTTCAAAGTAATTTGACCTTGCCATTGGGCACAGGGGCCGCACGGGAGGGGGGTAGAATGAAAATATAGATGATGATAAACACCCATGTGAAGTTTCAAGGTAACAAAGCAGTTGCAGAGATATAGTATAACGAAATACTTTAACCAAAAACTTTAACCAAAAAACTTAACCAAAAAACTTAACACAAACTTTAACCAAAGAACTTAACCAAAAACTTTAACCAAAAAACTTAACCAAACAAATTAACCAAAAACTTTAACTGGACTTTAACTAACTATGAAGTTTGGCCAGCATCGGCCATGTGGTTCCTGAGAGAAAGACGTTCAAAATCTCGAATAAATGGACCGTTTCACGGCCATCATGGATGACATAATCATCCGATTCCGACAAATATTGCACCAGAGCAATCGCCTCATCGATACCTTCAATTTCATATATGACATGAGCATATTCGGTCAAAAATAAAATTTGACCCCACGGGTCACGCCCATTTTTGACTTCGGGGCTACCATTTTAACACATTTGAACGAGCATTCAACATCGATCATTCCTACCAAGTTTCGTCGAAATCCTGGCGGTTCATGAGAAGAAGATTTTTTGAAGAATTTTGTAATCTCTAATAAAAGAACGACCTTTTGACATTTCGGCCGCCATCTTGGATGACATGTCCATCCAATTTCGACAAAAAATGTACCAGAGCGATCGCCTCTTTGATAGCTTCGATTTGATATAGATATGACCCCAATTTGACCCCCGGGCCACGCCCATTTTTGACCACGGGGTAAACATTTTAACAACTTTGAAAGAGCATTGTACATCGATCATTCCTACCAAGTTTCGTCGAAATCCGGCTAGCGGTTAATGAGAAGAAGATTTTTGAAGACTTTATTCTATTTTTAGACGGCCGCCATCTTGGATTAGCGATGACCTCCATTTTAACAAATCTGAAAAGGCTTCACCCATGGACAATAACTTTTAAGCTTGGCTACCATGGGCCAAGCGATTCATGTGAAGAAGAATTTTGAAATCTCTAATAAAAGAAGGACCTCTTGACATTTCGGCGGCCATCTTGGATGACATAATCATCCGATTTCGACAAAAAATGCACCAGAGTTGATACCTTCGCTTTGATATATGACATGACCATATTCGGTCAAATATAAAATTTGAACCATGGGCCACGCCCATTTTTGACCCCGGTGTCACCATTTTAACAACTTTGAAAGTGCATTATATATCGATCATTCCTACCAAGTTTTGTCGAAATCCGGTTAGCGGTTCTTGAGAAGAAGATTTTTTAATATTACGTAATGACGTCATTTTAACAATTGTGTAATCCCCCTACCTAAGGACCATACCCATGAAGTTTAGTGACTATAGACCCAATGATTACCGAGGAGAAGACGTTTGAAAATGTTCACGGACGGACGACGACGGACGACGACGGACGACGACGACGGACACATTGCGGTAACAATAGCTCACATGAGCTTCGCTCAGGTGAGCTAATAAACAAAGGGCCACGATGGCCCTAATTCGCTCACCTGACTCCAGAGGAGAATGTGACATTGAGTTCAAAAGTGTTTAAAAAAAATTGTGCTATTGTTAGATGGCGTCATCTTGGATTAGGCGATGACTCTCATTTTACCAAATCTGAAAATGCTTCACCCAAGGATCTTAACTTACTATGAAGTTTGGCCAGCATCGGCTATGTGGTTCCTGAGAAAAAGACGTTCAAAATCTCGAATAATTGCACCAGAGCAATCGCCTCATCGATGCCTTCAATTTGATATAAGACATGAGCATATTTGGTCAAAAATAAAATTTGACCCCACGGGCCACGCACATTTTTGAACCCGGGGTCACCATTTTAGCACCTTTGAAAGAGCTTCTACGTCGATCATTGCTACCAAGTCTCGTCGAAATCCGGCTGGCGGTTCATGAGAGTTTTTAAGAATTTGTGCTATTTTTAGACGGCGGCCATCTTGGATTAGCGACGACCTCCGTTTTAACAAATTTAAAAAGGCTTCACCCATGGATCATAACTGTGAAGTTTGGCCACCATGGGCCAAGCGGTTCGTGTGAAGAAGAATTTTGAAATCTCTAATAAAAGAACGACCTTTTGACCTTTCGATGGCCATCTTGGATGACACGACCATCCAATTTCGACAAATAATGTACCAGAGCGATCGCCTCTTTGATACCTTCGATTTCATATAGACATGACCATATACGGTCAAAAATTAAATTTGACCCCAATTTGACCCAACAGGCCACGCCCATTTTGACCCCGGGGTCACCATTTTAACAACTTTGAAAGAGCATTGTACATCGATCATTCCTACCAAGTTTCGTTGAAATCCGGCTGGCGGTTCACGAGAAAAAGATTTTTTAAGAATTTGTGCTATTTTCAGACGGCGGCCATCTTGGATTAGCGACGACCTGCATTTTAACAAATCTGAAAAGGCTTCACCCATGGACCATAACTGTGAAGTTTGGCCACCATGGGTTAAGCGGTTCGTGTGAAGAAGAATTTTGAAATCTCTAATAAAAGAACAACCTTTTGACCTTTCGGCGGCCACCTTGGATGATATGACCATCCAATTTCGACAAATAATGTACCAGAGTGATCGCCTCTTTGATACCTTCGATTTGATATATTCGGTCAAAAATTAAATTTGACCCCACGGGCCACGCCCATTTTTGATCCCGGGGTCACCATTTTAACAACTTTCAAAGAGCATTGTACATCGATCATTCCTACCAAGTTTTGTCGAAAGTTTTGTCGAAATCCGGTTGGCGGTTCTTGAGAAGAACATTTTTGAAGAATTTGTGCTATTTTTAGACAGTGGCCATCTTGGATTACGTGATGACGTCATGTTAACAATTTTGTAATCCCCCGACCTAAAGACCATGACCATGAGGTTTGTTGCTATTTTTAGATAGCGGCCATCTTGGATTACGTGATGACGTAATTTTAACAATTTTGTAATCCCCCGACCTAAAGACCATGACCATGAGGTTTGGTGACTATAGGCCCAATATATTCAGCCCTGAACTTAGAATAACCTGACCTGGTGCTAGGTCCATACCACACCAAAGTCACATCCGCACAGTCTTATCAGGATCTGCACTGTTCGCCATTTCATCAACGAAACACCTGTCATGAAACTAACAAGCAATATACAGTATTATCAGGCTACAGGTGTGTGCTATTTGACCAGCGGCTACACTAATTACACATTCCATTAGCCCCATTTCTCCAGTCAAGCTACTAATATAGTCTTTATAAGTGGGTGGGTGGGGCAACGGTTTGGAACGGGCCGGCTATTTCCATGGTTCTATAGCTGAGTATTTCATATATGTGATTACACACTGGCACACGATCATTCATTATCATGTTAAATGATTGTGTTATGTGTACAATGTGTGGCTGTGACTGTAGAAATGGGGCTGATGTGATTTGTGACCAGTGTCGATCCAGATCAGCCTGTGCATCCGCACAGGCTGATCAGGATATGCGCCGTTCGCCATTCCCCCAATGAAACACCTGTCGTGCTTCTAACAAGAAATCTACAGTTTTAGAGAGGTTCCACTGTAAAACAGAGATGACTACAGATGACTACCTCTTGATGCGCGTGGGTGATCTGTGACCACGAACAGACATTATCATCGGAGATAAATGGCAATGAACCCGATCAGAATTGAACAAACGAACATACCCCTGTGTCCGGTTTAGGGAGGTTCGACTGTCGTCTAAACCGGACACTTGTGAATGTGTCGGACTGTATATCGTTATCCGGCTACAGGGGTGTGTTATTTGACCAAGAGTCACACTGGTCACAACTCCATTAAGCCCCATTTCTCCAGTCACAGCCATGGTTGTTTTTTGTACTAGGAAGTAGACGTGCACGGTATGTAAGATTTGATTCGTTTACTGTTTGAGGGGAATATTTCGTTAATACAAACACTCAATAACCGATCAACTTCTGTCTGTTATCAGCAGTGACGTAAGAGGCACCAAACGGGAAACAACAATTGCAACTATAAATCACTAAACATATGAGATATGCCATGTGATTTTTTTACCTTCGGACATCTGCGTAATTTCATGAAATACGTTTAACAAATATTTCCGTAAATGGTGGCAATAGTTGACAATATTTTCAGAGTACAAGCGGAATAATACTCTGAAAAATTTGTGTTAACCTCTGAAGTAATTCACGGAAAATACCCCATTTTCTGTAAATATATTTTATGAAATTACGCAGATGTGCAAAGTATACTTTGAGGGAGCAATCATTTATTTTTCCTGAAATGCATTATGTCATATAGAACTAACGACTGCATATATTTGATGATTAAAAGTATGCAGACTTATTATACCGAATGTAGTATATGTAATAAACTCAGTATAATAAAAATTAATCCTAAAATTGAAAATTTCTCCCACAAAGTATACTTTGCAATGTTGGTGAAATAGGCTCCTGATCTTCTCCCGTATTAGGAACCACCCTCCGTCTGTGCTAACGAAATCATTTACACAACTGTTCTACTGCCCTAACTTACTGCCCCTTAATGCCCTCCACCCCAACAACAAAAGCAAAAAAAAAAACAACAACACATACACACGAGGAAACAACAACATTAAAACATGAATTAAAATACTTTTACCGGCACTCGCAAAACCATGCTGCCCATCCCTATACATCCCGGCAACAGAACATCTGTAAAAAAACATTAAACATGAAGTTCTGAGAATATGTAATTTTCCGTAGATGTAATAAAACTGTCGGTTTCCAAGATTTTAAGATTTTGCGTCCTGAATATGCCTCAATAACGAAGTCTTATACCTAAATGTACCATTTTCACTGGCACTGTTTAATTCTGGGGTACCGAATCGTGAATTGCCACTCTTGATATTAGGGGATGTAACCTCGTTTCCTTAAAGGCATTGTATATCAGCTTTGCTAAGGTCAAATAGAGGCGGGACCACAGTTTATAATCTCATCGGACAGACCAGTGGGATGAAAATACAACGTTAACCCTTAGACCGCTATCTTATTATTTTTTGTCGTCTGCTGTTTATTTTCTATTTTCCATTTTTATCATCAAAAACATGCTTTGACAGCACTTTAGAATAATTTACAACATGCTTTGACAGCACTTCAGAATCATTTCCATTGGAAATTATTCTGAAGTGCTGTCGAACCACGTTTTATTGAGAAATACGGCAAGATATAAAAGTAACAGCAGGCGACAATTGTTGTGAGTAGCGGTCTAAGGGTTAAAATTGTTCACGCCCAGGATTGAGGATTGAACACTATCACGATTATCAGGTTTGACAAATTCCCCTTAACGACGCCCGCATCATTTGTCCTAATCCTCTTATCAAATGTATTTATTGGAAGTCTGATAAATGAGCAAATGTTATACCGTTGGTTGACAAACGTCCCTATATCCGATCGTACCAGTTTCGGATCCTCAATTGGATTTTGGAACAATGTATACTTTATGCTCAACTGCAGTAAAATAACGATTCAACAACTGAATTGCGAACAGTGTAGGCCAAGATCTGACGCGCAGTCTTATCTGAGCCTACACTGATCGCAAATGACCCAATGTACATCTTCGCGATGGCCGTTGAATGCATTGCGGGGTCGGACGTGCATTTTCGCGATTAGAAATCGTGATTGTATTACATTAAGACGTCAGAAAGTTAATATGCGATTTCCCACCTGGTGAACATGACATAAACATTGAGATTTCATTGAATGGTCACTGTGTTGTTGAGTTTAACCTAGTGGACAGTTGGTGGAGCCTAGAGTGTGGCGTATAATGGCATTTCTAAGATATGTATGTGTGATTGTTTGTTTAATAGGTAAGTCTTAGCACAGAGCAAGGTAGTATACATTTTAACAGTACCAATGTTAAAGGGGCATATCAGGATTTTATGAAGAAAATAAATACTATACAAAATAAAAACGTGTTTTCATCATGGCCCTGTGAAAAGAGGCTTACTTGAAAATACATGACGATACCAGTACCGCTGGGCTGTTTCTATTTTCACCCATATAGGCAGTCTACATAGATACATGTACATGTATCGGATTTCCTATCTTGTTGCATTCTTACGTACCGATATCGGTGCAAATTGAAACAACCTAGCAGTTCTAGTATCGTCATATATATTCAATTAAAAAACTTTACACCGAGCCATGATGAAAACACATTTTTATATTATTTCATTTCTTAAAGCAAATCCTGAATTTATCAAATCAAAAATTCAGCGGTCCTAGTATCGTCATATATCTTCAATTATACCACTTTACACAGGGCCATGATGAAAACACGTTTTAATTTTTTGTTGACATTTTTCTCAAAACTAAAAAAAAATCCCGATATGTTCTAAACTCGGTAGACATGCTGAATGCCAGAAGCGTTTTTAACTCTTTACATGCTGGAAAACTTGTGGGCTATAAATAGTTAAAAAATAGCGGACACAAATCATCATATTCTCTTTTATTTCTCCTTTGTAAATATTATGAATATGTCTTGGAATTGCATTAGAAGGACTCGATTCTAATGAAATTACAAGACATGTTTACATAGAGAAATACAAAATGTACTCCTAATTTTTTTGGCGGATATTTTCACCGCTAGCATGCAAAGAGTTAAAGACCTTAAGCCTCAGTCACACCTAACACGGATGAACTACGGATGGTCACGGATGACCCCGGACGGTCCGGGGTTGATCACCGGGGGCGTCCGGAAGCTGATCAAACATTTGGCGAGGAACATGGTGCCAGTAAGGTTCTACTACGGTGAGACTACGGATAGCCAAGGTATGACAACGGATGACTACGGCGGTACGGGGTAAACCGTAGTAGGTCTGTAGTATATCCGGGAAACACGCCGGACTCATCACGGCGTCACTACGGATGGTCAAGGTTCGTCCCGGACGGCCCCGGCGGCGCTACGGATACACTACGGTGTTACCACGGTCGTCCCGGTCCCACTACGGGACCATCCGTAGTAGATCCCTAGTAGATCCGGGGTGTCCGTAGTGATACCGTACTATCACCGGGACAAACCGTGTTGTCACCCTCTTCCAAAAACACTACCGGTCCACCACGGACCGCCACGGACGTATTACGGTGGTACTACGGACGCACTACGGTCATCCCGTTGCTACTTCGGTTTCACTACGGTAGCAGATAGTTCCCCGGATCATCCCGGATGGCCACGGATGTTTTAAACAGCTTAAAACCTCCGGGGCGACCTACGGACCATCCCGGATCACCACGGTTCGTCACGGTATCACTACGGTCTGAATACGGATAGACCACGGTTCTCCACGGATCGCCCGGGGTCGTCTGTAGCCCTGGTGTGACTGAGCCTTTAACAATTTGTGAATTATTTACAGTGGCTCACTTATAACTCGTATGTGCAGCTTTCAGAGACTGCTGTATATTATATGGAACGCTACATAAACTCAAATAATTATTGCTAGCTCTAAATAATAAGAGCTAGCATTCAATATTAGAGCTAGCCCTAAATGATTTAGAGAGCTCTTCAAATGAGCAAGCAATACTTGCTGGAGTGTATGTAGATTTGGCGTTCCATATACAGTGGAACCTCTCTAAACCGGACACCTGTGATGTTATTTTAATGAGTTTCTTGGTAATTTATCTCAGGTGATAATGTATATTCGTGATCGCATAGCACATATGGCGCAGAATTATCAAATGCCTGATTTACAGTGAATTTACAGCCTCAACGGAGGCGTGCATTGTGTCCTTGAGCAAGACCGGGTAAATGGGGAATCTCGGTTGTATTTGATTGTATGTACAGTGAAACCTTTCTAAACCGGACACCCTGGGATGTCCCCAGGGTGTCCGGCTTAGGGAGGTTTCACTGTAAATCAGTCATTCGATCATTCTGAGCAATAGTAGTGTGCTATGCGATCACGAACAAATGAGCTAAATGACCAAGAAACTCATCAAAAATAAGATCAAAGGGGTTTCATTGGTGTCCGGTTTAGAGAGGTCCCACTGTACATGTACTGAATAAATATGATGATGCACAATGTTGCAACATCGATTAAGGGAAAACACTACAAAGAGGGCAGAGGAAACTGACGAAGTTCATATAAGCAAATGCTTATATCCGGTCTCTAACACCGTACTACCACATAATCCTATTTATCACATGAAAACCTTGTTATGCCCTGCTGTAACTCATTTCATAAATATGATATGACACACGTTTAATAACACCTGGAGCGAACATGATTGGCTGACCGCATCAAATTAATTACGTATTGTTACATGGTTTCCGTTGTTTGAACATATGTACATATAAAGAAACATATAGCGCGTGCTGTTTGCACATGGCTTTAGGCAATGCTCATTCCGGGGCCGCGCGTAATGGAAGTGCCTTCATGACGTCACTACTTCATGACGTTCATGACGTTCATGACGCGGCCCCGGAATATGAATACCGAAAATTATCTACGTGAATGGGATGTTTTATAAAAGTACTGAAAATACTGAATATAATGCCCAAATTACATCAGTTTTTTGTTGGAGGTTTGCTGTGGCCCTCGGGAACTGTTTGAACCTGCGGCCTGCCGCCTTGGGTTCAAACAGTTCCCTCGGGCCACAGCAAGTTTGTACACGGCTGGACATGATTAAACCTTATATTCGTATTATGCATGAACGTTATGTCAAATGAATAAAATGGAGACGTTCCAAGTGGCATCCTAATGGAGCGAAAAACGGGATGCGCCCGTTTGCTATTATGAAGCTAACAGAAACCTACGGAGTCCCGCAGGGGACGTAGAATTCTTGTTTTTATTAATTCGGTTCCAAGAAATAACAATTCGTTCCCACGAATTGTTGTATCGTGGGAACGAATTGTTAATTCGAGCGAACAAATTGTTAATTTGAGGGAACGAATTGTTATTTCGTGGGAACGAATTAATAATAAAAAAATCCATGTCCCTTGCGGGGCTCCGTAGGAACCTATGCTATGGCATATACAATAGTTTTATATTGCTAGTATTAAAACTATTTCCTCTGTGGAGATCTTTAACCAAATGCGAAAATAGTCAATGGCGTCTGCTCACTGGAACGTATTGGATATCTCCAAGTGGTCTGCTCTTAACTTTAAGTCATGTGATAAACAGACTCGTTTCCATTTCATTTATGATGAAACTCGTCAGTCTAATTTCGCAGGAAATGCATATTACATGCACAATTGTATGAGAGGATGAATGTGAAACTATTTTTGCGTGGATTAAAATATACACATGCAGGGCTCCAGATAAGGAATTAGTAATTGAGTATTGTCACTCCATCATTTCTTAAGAAATTGGGTATTTCAAAATTTTAAATGGCTAAAATAAAATCACACTACTGTTTACACAGCAACAGATATCAATTATTGAATAGTTTGCTTCGAAATGAAAACATGTCTTGGCATTTCATTAGAATTGTCTCCTTGGAGACAATTCTAATGAAATACCAAGATGTGTTTTCTTAGAAAATAAGAAAAATATGCTATAGTTGTGTTCTGTTTATAGTTTATTGCATGATAAAGGTACCATAACATTTCTATTGCTTTTTGATACTCGCTACTTCTGATTTCAATTGGGTATTTAAGCAAATACGCAGCTTATCTGGAACTCTGCACATGCGTCATTCCAGGACTATTTTCCTACGCGGAGGCGCGGAATTGCTACGCATGTTTCGCCACGGGATCAGACAACAAGTGCCAGAAATACAGCACGTACGTCGATACGTGGAAGGGAAAACAGTCGGAAGTACTGAGAAACTGCACGGCCAACGACGATCAAATATGCTACATAGAAACATACCAGACGGCAGGTTCGTGGTTTTGATACATGCAGTGGTTAACATTAACTAACATTTCAGGTTGTGGTATTCTTTCATTGGAACAGATATGTACATGTAACCTCTTAAATCCTGATTAAAAACTCAGTTTCTATAACATGACTGACTCACGTCAGGTGCGACTATTTTCACAAACAAAAGTTCTGAATCACTGACACACCGCACGTTCTGGCAAAATAAAAATGTGCCCGACTCTGGTATAAACTCCCATATCGCATTGCTAATATTGATATTTTTCGTAAATGACGTCGAAAGTTGACACAAATTTCAGAGCTTACGCAAAAACGTGACTAATTTTCAAAATAAATATCTTCGAAATCCAGCTATTGATCATGAAGATTAAATAGAATAGCTCGATACGAAGGACATGAAATTCCCAAGCCAGGACCAAATTGTCTCGCGACTTTTTCAGGTCAAACCGTCAGCCAAATCCGCGACTGCAATGACAGAATCGGGGATTACTCGTTCACAAATGCCGATAAGAAAGCCACACACGCGCGGCTTCAAAAGGTGGCCATCAACAACCAAACATCGTGTGTGTGGAACTCCGTCTCAATGGTGTGTCTCTCCAAATGTGATCGTGACAATTGCAACGGTCCCCTACCGAAAGATGTGAACGGTGCAACGGTCACTAGGATATCGTGGATCATGTTGTTTCTAACTGTTACTGTGGTACCCGCGCTATTGATTCAGTAAGACGTTAGTATATGCTACTGTTTGCCATAGTTTCTACGGTCTGTCCAAATTTGACGGCTATATAAATAATGCAAAAACAATATGTTTTTCGATAATATTAAATTAGCAAAATTTAAGAATGAGCCTACTTTTTATTTAGTGAAATTTGGTCCAATATTGATTTTATTGCGAAAAAAACAATTTCCCCATGTTAAATCCCCATAGACAGTCTACAGTATGGGGATTTAACATGGAGAACTATTTCTAATTACAGAAATAGTGGATCGATTTTGAAAATGTAACTTCTTTTCTTAGTTATATTATGTCCAAGCTATCTAGCTAGATTTCAGAATCAATTTCCAAATTTTTTCTTTTTCGACTCCTCCTCCATGTTCTCCACCTCTTTTTTCCCCATGTTAAAATCCCATAGATAACTCATTTTTCGTAATAAAATCAATATTTGACAAAAATTTCACAAAATAAAAAGAAGGCTCATTCTTAAATGTTGATACAATTTAAAGTTATCCGAAAATAAATATGGTTTTTGCATTGTTTATATGGCCGTAAAATTTGGGAGGTTTCGTGAAACAGACAGTAGACTTTTGTTGTCTTGGCAATTTCTATTTCTCTGACTTTTGGCTGACTTCTAAACATGATAATTACTGCATGTTCCATGTTTTCCTGTCTACGAAACTTTGGTTATTAAACACATTAAATGTAAAAAACAAATGAAGTACTTTTTCACCACTGACAAAAAAGTGGCCCTCCCCCAAAAAACTGTATTCATTTGTCAAAAATCAGTTTCCCTATGAGAATTTAACATCGGGCAAAAAGGTGGTGGAGAATGACGGGGACGGTCGAAAGACGAAAAAAAAGAAAATTCAGGGCTCCATATAAGGAATTAGTAATTGAGTATTGTTACTCCATTATTTCTGAAGCAATTGGGTATTTCAAAATGTTAATTGGGTAAAATTAAATCACACTACTGTTTACACATCAACAGACAGCAATTATTGAATAGTTTGTTTCGAAATGAAAACATATCTTGGCATTTCATTAGAATTGTCTCCTTGGAGACAATTCTAATGAAATACCAAGATGTGTTTTCATGGAAAAATAAGAAAAATATGATATATTGGTGGTCTGTTTATTGTTTTCTGCAGCATGATAAAGGTACCACAATTGTTCTCATTGCTTTTTGATACTCACTACTTCGGATTACAATTGAGTTTTTGGCAATTTTAATTGGGTATTTACGCAAATACGCAGCTTATCTGGAGCTCTGAAATTGACTCTGAAACCTGGCTAGATAGCATGGAAATGATATAACTAAAGAAACAAGTTATATTTTGAAAATTGGTCAACAAATTCAAAAATTATTTAACATAGTGTTAGCTCCTGTGTTAAATTCCCATAGGAAATTAGTTTTTTTCGCAATAAAATCAATATTAAAGTTGGCGGAATTTCATCAAATAATCTTTTTGGGGGGAGGGTGACCTTTTTGTTATTGATGACAATGTACTTACATTTAAATATTTCTCAGATTTAAAGGAACATGCCCTCTCAGTAGGCACAAAGTGTTCTTGATAGCAATTAACCGTATTTATACACGGTTATCGCTCCTAATATCAGTGTGGAAATTTACGCCTGATATACAAGAATTCTGCCACGGAAGCGGTGTCGCGCCTGCCGGAGCATTTGACCGTAACATGATCATGGGCACAAAAAATGTCCAGTTCATGTCAATGGCAGCATGAGTGTGCAATTGCTTACAATATCAAGTGTCCAAAAGTTGAAGCATCATGTAATATTACAATTGTATGATGATGTACAAACTATTTGACGTAAAACATGGCTAAGAGTTTCTGCAACAATGTGAAGGTCAACTAGAAAATGTGTTCATAGAACACGGATGCCCCACATATCGTTTTGATAATAAACGAGGCAAAATTCCAAGTCCAAAAGGGGAGATATAGAGGATATTCATATTTTTGCAGCGAATATGACATATATGTTCATCGAGTGGTGTGAAATGTCCATAGTTCACGAGTGCTTAACCTAACGGCACTCGTGAAATATGGACATTTCACACCACTCGATGAACATATATGTCATATTCAATGGAAAAAATATGAATATTCTATTTATTATATACGCTCCATGGAAATTAGCAGTTTTTTAGACTGTACACTGTATACGGTAATGAATGTGTATTTGCAGCCTATTTGCAGTCCGGCACTGCAGCTGCGCGTTATGAATATATATAGCGGAAGTAGTCGTATTTTCACCGGAAGTTGTTTATTTCATCGATGAGATGAGAACATATGACTTTTATTTACATCGTATAATTATGTATTTCATGGGTAGGTATATAATAAAATCCATGATCTGGGTGTCGAACCAACAATCAAAATAAACCTTGCGCATCTGCCAATCATAAGGAAGCTACATATTAAGTTTCAGGTCTGTAGCTATTACGGTTTAAAGATTGTACAAGTCACAAGGCAAACTTGCCAAATTCTAAGTCGAAAAGGGGGAGATAATCCATTACCCGGGGGTCAAATAAAAAAATAGAAATAAACTTTGTGCATCTTCTCATCATAAGGAAGCTACATACCAAGTTTCATGTCTGTAGCTATTACGGTTTAAACGTTTTACGAGTTATAAGGCAAACTTGCCAAATTCTAAGTCGAAACGGGGGAGATAATCCATTACCCGGGGGTCAAATAAAAAATCGAAATAAACATTGCGCATCTTCTCAGCATAAGGAAGCTACATACCAAGTTTCAGGTCTGTAGCTATTACGGTTTAAAGAATTTACAAGTCACAAGGCAAACTTGCCAAATTCTAAGTCGAAAAGGGGGAGATAATCCATTCACCGGGGGTCAAATAAAAAATCGAAATAAACTTTGTACATCTTCTCATCATAAGGAATCTACATGCCGTTTCAGGTCTGTAGCTATTACGGTGTAAACGTTTTACGAGTCACAATGTTGGTGACGGTCGGACGGTCCGTTAGTTATACATGTACCATGATGACGAAGCTTGTACAAACTTTCTGAAATTTCGGACGACGTGGACGCGGCGACTATAATCGCATAATAATGCCAATCAATATGTGGGGTAATGGGGAATGAATGTTTGTGTAGCCAGAAAATGTTTCAGATGATGTCTCTGATATAAAGAGCATTTGTGCCTGCTGAGTGGGCATGTACCTGTAACGTGTTCAATGTTGTTTGTTTGTTTATTTGTGTTTAACGGCCTATCAACAGCTAAGGTTCGATATTGGGGCCGGGGGGGGGGATATTTACATCGAGAAAAAATATATTCAGCCCTGAAATTAGCATAACCTGATCTGGTGCCAGGTCCATACCATACCAAAGTCACTTGGCCCCTTCCCCTAAAATAGGATTACGAATAAGCGTACGTATAATCGTAATACTCACATACGGGGTATAACCAGATCCAACTTCGACATACAAAATGCCAAAGATGTATGTGAGGGCCAAAACAGGTCTCCAGTCGGAATTCCGGTAAGGATAAACCCATAACGTTAAATTTTCTCGACCAGTGAAGCACCACGTTTTTAATTTTGTCGTTGTCTAAAGTTTTCATAAAATGTTAATGGTGGAGGCATTTCATGTTTACGGCTAGCAAACAACATTTGTAGACGTATTTATATGTGCTAAATCGATCTAGGGGGTTTGCCCGACTGTATTTTCAACGGTTAACCCTTAAACGTGACAAATCTAAAATGGCCGCCACCGAAACTTGACAAATTCATTTTGGGTCATATATTTGGTACCAAACATGGTAAGAACATAAATGAAATATATTTTTGTATGTTTTGCAGGTACAAGGAATCCGTTGAGATCAATATTCAACCCTCAATATGCCAAGAAATCAATATGGCCGGCATATTAGGGCAAATTTCATCAATGATTTATATAAATTAGTGATTTAACTTCATCATAATGTCATGGTTCTGATATGGGATATATTAACTGTCAAGGATACAGTTATATTTATATTGTGTCACTGATCAACTTTGCACAGGAATGCAAATTAGCTTCATAACGAATTATTACTACAATTAACTCGTGCCATTGCAAAACAGGAAACTCTACTGAGTTTCCTGTTTTGCGGATTCATATTTGCATTTATTTAAGTATGTTTTTTCCTGGTTTTGAGCACCTGTGAAAAAAGGGTCAAGCTCAAAAGGAGTATATTTATACCATTTTTACCAACATATTTTTGTCATAAAGCTCAGAAAATGCACATATTTAGACACATAAGTGGGCAAAAAACAAGACACATGATACACTTGTATCACAAGCATTTATTGCAATATGAAATAGAACTATTCATCAAGAACCAAAAGAGGAAATTTCCTCTTTTGCTGTGTGTAGATTATTGGCTGAATATTGACAGCAGTTATATTTGTTACAATATTGTCAAATTTTGCCAATAATCACCACAAACAAAAAGAGGAAATTTCCTCTTTTGGTGTGTGCTGATTATTGGGTGAATATTGACTTCAGTTATATTTAGTAAATATTGTCACATTTGACCAATTATTGGGTGAATAATGACTGCAACTTTATTTGTTACAATATTGTCACATTTAGCCAATAATCACCACAAACAAAAAGAGGAAATTTCCTCTTTTGGTGTGTGCTGAATATTGGGTGAATATCTACTTCAGTTATATTTGGTAAAATATTGTCACATGTACTATATACATTGTTGAATATCAATAGTATAATGCAGAAACGGTTGTCAACATTTCTTTTATTTTATAACTTGCTTATATCAAATGGCAACACACGAATAACACATGCATAGCATTTCAGAAAATTTAATATGTCCAAAGTTATGTTGTTACATTACATTACTATTTTGTGTAAAACCACTTAGGGTAACTGAGTTCATGTGCCATCAGGTAGAATGTTCCGACATTCATCGCCATGCTTGTGAAATTTGCAAGCTTCAATACACAGTAAGCTCATTTTTCTGCAACTGCAGAGCATACTCAGGCATCCCTTGGTACATCCACATGACATTATCTCTGAGCATGCTTTTGGAATGGGTGGTAGAGAGAGAAGTCGCGGTACTAACTGTCCATCCTTACGATCCCAACCCATATCTGTTACAATGGGATGCATTGGAGAAGGCACGTGGGCTTGTATCCAGACACTTGCTTGGTAATGGCTTCGCATGATGTGAAATCGTGTTGCATCCGATGTTGGAGGTAGAGCTTCTTGTGCTCGTCCTATACAGAACAGTTTAACTCGTGCCTCGTCACACGTGTCTGCTTCGGTACTCCATATAGCTGACAGATGAACTTCTCTGCCGATTTAGTGATGTCTTCGGTGATGTGGCCCTTCCCCAGATGACTCAAGTTGCTGTGGTGATGATGGAAGACACGACATGCCGTCTTCTTGCTGTGTCCACTGAGTTGAGAAACACTGTCACATCCAGTGATTGCGTGAAAAGCTAGTATTGATGATACTTGCTCGATGGGTACTTGACGACGAATATCATGTACTGGGATATAGTTTTGATGCTTTTGATGTGTCAGCTTTCATCAGCAGATTCGTACATCCCATTTTGTCATAGTGAGCGAGCAGCAACACAAGGACATCGGTATCGCGTACCGACACAACCATTGACTCCATATGAGTATGAATACAGTGCACAATTAGACGTGTATCAGCTTCCTCGTGATCTGCCTCAAGCATGGACAGGTCTAGTGTCGGGTCTAAAGACTTGACGATCGTAGCTTCGGAGAATCCTCCAGCAACAACCATTGTTTGACCACTAGGGCTATGATCGATCAGATAGTTCGACAGTAACAATGCAAGTTTGCCTTGTTATCTTCGAGTGCCATAAAGTTGGACCAGTCAGATGGCAGCGGAACTGACTCACTTTCGATTTTACGTCGTACTGGTCGTTTTCCTTTCTTGCGCTTTGTCCTCGTTCCTGCTTTGATCAACTCCGGTCTGTAACGATCAATCCTCTGAAAGGTGGCTCCCATTTTATACACAGCTGCTGCAAATGTCTTTGCATATTCACCAAATGTCTTTATGTTTGGGGGTTTCGAAAGAGCCATCACCAACGCTTGACCATCAATCAGCAAGCAACTTGGTCCATCAAGTGAAATAGATGGTGGTGTCAGTACGTCCTTGGTCAATATGTCGGCTAGCAGATACTTGTTCGGTGAATGCAGGGTACCATTGGTTGTGGCGAGAGACAGCGGAACAGACATAAGCTCATGCTGGAGGTTGTTGTCTAAGTTGACTTCACGGCCTGCCATATAAGCCGTTATGAGCCGTTTCAAGATGTGTCTGTCCATCTTTATCTTAGTTTGTTTCCCTTTGACGTATTGTACAACAGTGTACAGTGAAGCAAATGTCAGAGCTTTATTCTTGTGAATGGGAGCTTTGAGATCGACATGCTGGTCATTATCTGGAGTCAGACAGATACGTTTCTCAACAAACTGATTAAGCTGCTTTTTACCAAGGCATTCTGCTCCAAGTAACGATGGATGGAGACAGTGACATCAACAGAGTCCAGGTGTGCATGAGTAGTAATTGCCACATGGCCTGCAATGTGAGTTTGTGTGTTCGCATTGCACGAGCATAGCCTTTGCCGGATAGCACATTCTGAGCTGTATTGGCACCCAATACATCACATTCTATCCACAACTCACACAGGCCAGATTCGTCCCTATGGCGGCCAAGGACTCCAAAGAAGTTAATTCCTATATGCAGTCCTCCAAGGCAGGGTATTAGGATATCCTTGTATTGATCAACAGACCACTTCAGTTCCATCACCTTCGGATATAGGCCCTCGTCCACTGTTCCTGTTCCATTGATTGAGCTACGTGCAGCACTCGCCCGACGACAGTGTTCAGCGTATCAATGTCGTGTGCAGGAGCCTGTATTATGGGTAGATACCCCACTGATGTTTGCTCTGGATTGATCGTGCTTGCATTCTGGTTGAAGGAAGTCCAAGAAGGCATTGGTTCATGAGATGATCGAGTTATTGTGAATGTCATGTCAGTCGCATGGGCTTTCGTCGCTGATGGGCATTCATCCATCGAAAGTGTAAACCAACCAGGTGTTATGTCCTCATTGTATGGTCCTTCGGTGGTTCCGCGGTTAGATGCTGGCAGTATGTTCCTGTATTGGAGAACTTGATACCCTCGAGTATATTAGTTTTAGGTGGGCCTCTCTGCCATGCTGCTATCTGGGTGGCATGGAATGTTCCTTTTCCATCTAAAGTGGCCTCGTTTATGTCCACATTGTCTGTGAAAAAATGAACGAAACGTCCTTCGACCAAGTTGGGAGGCACGACAGTACCATCGTCATCCATAGTGCTTAGTGTTCTTTCAGCTAGTGCTGTGTCTGATTACATTACGGTAACTCATCACGTGGCCAGCTTTAAAAACATGTCAACGAGCTCCTTCGAACGTGTTGCTTGGTGAAGAGTACTTCCCATTCCAATGTGTTTTCGAGTATTAATTTTATCTCCACTAGCAGTATAGACGAGATCCTGAGCAATGCTAAGTATTCTGGTTTGACGGAATGAGACATGTTTGTCATCATCATTGTCATCATTGTCATCATCCTCACTGTTCACGTTGTTGACCCCGTAGGTTGAGCAGAACATGTACAGACTGTCTGGTACATAATCTATTGCCCTGTCCTCGCTGATTTCGATTCCATCAGGCTTCGGATGTGATAGTATATCACCTCGTATGCGTAGTGCAACATGCACCATGGAGAGAAATGAGTCATCCGTTTGATGCATGAACGTGGGAATAGTGAGCTCTACGCCATCATCCTTCACCATGGCAGATAATGGGATGTGGCGGAACTTTGTTGGGACCAGTAGTGTTCTGTGCGTGCTTGATCATGGAGAACTATAAGTTCATACACACCATGCGTACGTTCAGCTAACTTATCTTTGAATGTGCTCCGTCGACTCATAAATGATGACGGAATTGCGATGTCCGCTTCCTTGGCTAGTGTGCAATATCTTTCCCACACATCAGTGAGTTCTAGGATATCAGCATGTGATGCTAATTGTTCAAGCTCATGACAGAGCCAAAGCAACACTACATGGCTGGCAGTTAGTGCTGATTTGCTTATTTTGTCAGTGCTACGTTTGAACCGGACATGACAGCTAATGTGATGTTTGCCATCAGCCGCTGTCAGGTAATTTACGCAGGCCAGTCGTGTCCTCAAAATCGGGTCATACTTAGATGCTTCTAGGATCCGTTTGCTAACGGGCGTCTCTTGTATGATATGGACTTTTTCCTTGGTCTCTTTTTGGCAAAATATGCACAAGTTCCAGTTGATTTGTGCCACCTTGCTTCTTAGAAGGATTTCTTGTGATTGAGCAACGGCTGTGGGTGTTGATGAACTAGATTGAATTTGATCAACTGTTATATCTGTAGCTCTCAGTCTTTCGAGTTTATGAGAACTTGTAAAGGAGGCACGGCATCCATTGTGACATACTATCAATGGTGAAGGACACGCAGCTAACGCATCAGTGAGCCGATCAGTTGTAGATCTGAAATTGTCATTTCGTAACTTCAGTCGAACTTGTCATGCATTATGGATTGTCTTTATGCCGTCAGATGTAGCTGTAACTAGTTTGTGCTGTTTATTGTCTTCTTGGCATATTATACATTTGTCATAATCTAACAGGACTCCCCGTTTCCTTGAAGCTTGATCGGCGTCCATTGCTACAGTTCAGCTACGCAAGCACCTGCAAAGACAGAGAACATATGGCTCAATTGTAGTCAATTTATTTTGTAATTTACATCACATATGGTGGCCATCTTAATTTCTTGGCATATTGAGGGTTAAATAATGGCCTCAATGGATTACTTGTACATGAAAACATACAAAAATCTATTTAATTTATGCTTGCACTATGCTTAGTACCCTAGATATGACAAAAATGATTTGTTCATGTTTCGGTGGCGGCCATTTTGGAGTTGTCACGCTTAAGGGTTAACCGTTGAAAATACAGCCGGGCAAACCCCCTAGATCGATTTAGAACATATAAATACGTCTACAAATGTTGTTTGCCAGCCGTAAACATTATATGCCTCCATCACTTTTAATATGAACATTTTCACATATTCTGCCCAGTCTAAATATACACTATTCTGATTCCCAGTTCCTCGATCAATAAAAGCATAGCACTTCGCCTCACTCGTACGGAGCCCCGCAGGGGAAATGAATTTTTTTTGTTATCAATGTGTTCCCACGAAATAACAATTCGCTCCCTCAATTGAAAAATGTTTTCCTCGAATTAACAAATTGTTATTTCGTCGGAACGAATTAATACAAAAAAAAATCCATGTCCCCTGCGGGGCTCCGTACAATCGCTCACCTAACTCCATGAATGTGACATTGAGTTCATATGTGCTATTTTTAGATGGCGGTCATCTTAGATTAAGCGACGACTCTCATTTTACCAACTCAGAAAATGCTTCACCCAAGGATCTTAACTTACTATGAAGTTTGGCCAGCATCGGCCATGTGGTTCCTGAGAGAAAGACGTTCAAAATCTCGAATAAATGGACCGTTTGCCGGCCATCATGGATGACATAATCATCCGATTCCGACAAATATTGCACCAGAGCAATCGCCTCATCGATACCTTCAATTTGATATATGACATGAGCATATTCGGTCAAAAATAATATTTGACCCCACGGGCCAGGCCCATTTTTGACCTCGGGGCTACCATTTTAACACCTTTGAAAGGGCATTCAACATCGATCATTCCTACCAAGTTTCGTCGAAATCCTGGCGGTTCATGAGAAGAAGATTTTTTAAGAATTTGTGCTATTTTTAGACGGCGGCCATCTTGGATTAGCGACGACCTCCGTTTTAACAAATCTGAAAAGGCTTCACGCATGAACCATGACTGTGAAGTTTGGCCACCATGGGCCAAGCGGTTCGTGTGAAGGAGAATTTTGTAATCTCAAATAAAAGAACGACCTTTTGACCTTTCGGCCACCATCTTGGATGACAAATCCATCCAATTTCGACAAAAAATGTACCAGAGCGATCGCCTCTTTGATACCTTCGATTTGATATAGATATGACCCCAATTTGACCCCACAGGCCACGCCCATTTTTGACACCGGTGTCAACATTTTAACAACTTTGAAAGAGCATTGTACTTCGATAATTCCTACCAAGTTTCGTCGAAATCCGGCTAGCGGTTCATGAGAAGAAGATTTCTTAAGAATTTATCCTATTTTTAGACGGCCGCCATCTTGGATTAGCGATGATCTCCATTTTAACAAATCTGAAAAGGCTTCACCCATGGACCATAACTTTTAAGTTTGGCTACCATGGGCAAAGTGGGTTCATGTGAAGAAGAATTTTGAAATCTCTAATGAAAGAAGGACCTTTTGACATTTCGGCGGCCATCTTGGATGACATAATCATCCGATTTCGACAAAAAATGCACCAGAGTGATCGCCTCGTTGATACCTTCGATTTGATATATGACATGACCATATTCGGTTAAAAATAAAAATTTGACCCGACGGGCGACGCCCATTTTTGACCGCGGGGTCACCATTTTAACCACTTTGGAAGAGTATTGTATATCGATCATTCCTACCAAGTTTTTTCGAAATCCGGTTGCCAGTCCTTGATAAGAAGATTTTTGAAGAACATTACGCAATGACGTCATTTTAACAATTGTGTAATCCCCTTACCATGATCATGAAGTTTGGTGACTATAGGCCCAATGGTTACCGAAGAGAAGACGTTTGAAAATGTTCACGGACGGACGACGACGGACACATTGCGGTAACAATAGCTCACATGAGCCCATTCACATTGTAGCCATTCACAGGGCGGTAGAGGAGCATTGGAGCAATGCGTGTGTGAAATGTGAAGCAGATCCGAGCAAGGAAACAGAAATTACAAGCCATTTACCCGAGCGTTAAGGTTTCAAACACACCAAGTCTGTGACCTTGACCCTGTGCTTAGCGGGGGCAGGACGAATGTGGATTTGTCACAGGGCGGTAGAGGACCATTGGAGCAATGCGTGTGAGAAATGTGACGCAGATCCGAGCAAGGACACAGAAATTACAAGCCATTTACCCGAGCGTTAAAGTTTGGAACGCACCAAGTATGTGACCTTGACCCTGGGCTTAGCGGGGGCGGGACGAATGTGGATTTGTCACAGAGCAGTAGAGGACCATTTGAGCAATGCGTGTGTGAAAAATGAAGCAGATCTAAGCAAGGAAACAGAAATTATAAGCCATTTACCCGAGCGTTAAGGTTTCGAACGCACCAAGTCTGTGACCTTGACCCTGGGCTTAGCGGGGGCGGGACGAATGTGGATTTGTCACAGGGCGGTAGAGGACCATTGGAGCAATGCGTGTGTGAAATGTGAAGCAGATCCGAGCAAGGAAACAGAAATTATAAGCCATTTACCCAGCGTTAAGGTTTCGGGACGTACGTACGTACGTACGTACGTATGTACGTACGTACGGACGGACGCCGGTAACAATATATGCCCCCCTCATCATTTGGTGGCGGGGGCATAAAAATCACCATCCCATGAAACACTTTGTCGCCAGCTATTATCAAAATCGGTGAAGCTGTTCATGAGTTATTGAAAAATGAAATGTGTTACTAACGCACGCACGGACGTACGTACATACATGGACCAACACTAAATCCCCTCTGGCCTATAGGCGAGGGGATAATAAGGATATACCTGTTGACCAGCGTAGCTCTTGATCAGCTAGGACACTTTTAGAGCCATCGGGACGGTTTTAGAAACGAATTAGTAGATGGTGATTGTCTGATCAGTCACAACGCGAGGATTACAAAATTAGTAAGTCACGATGTGTCTTTCTTGTGCGCTTTACACCTTTGGCGTCGTCGATTGTTTGTTTGTTTGTTTATTGGTGTTTAACGGCTTATCAACAGCTAAGGGCATGTACGTCCGGGCAAACGGGTTCAATCCCGTTTTAAGCTGTTGCGTGGGGGGGGGGGTGTACCAAAATCAGAACGGAATATTTACATCGAGAAAAAATATATTCAGCCCTGAACTTAGAATAACCTGACCTGGTGCCAGGTCCATACCACACCAAAGTCACATCCGCACAGTCTGATCAGGATCTGCACTGTTCGCCATTTCATCAACGAAACACCTGTCATGAAACTAACAAGCAATACACAGTATTATCAGGCTACAGGTGTGTGCTATTTGACCAGCGGCTACACTGATTACACATTCCATAAGCCCCATTTCTCCAGTCAAGCTACTAGTATAGTCTTTATAAGTGGGTGGGTGGGGCAACGGTTTGAAACGGGCCAGCCATTTCCTGGGTTCTATAGCCTAGTATTTCATATATGTGATTACACACTGGCACACGATCATTCATTATCATGTTACATGAGTGTGTTACATTATGTGTACAATGTTTGGCTGTCATTGGAGAAATGGGGCTTATGTGATTTGTGACCAGTGTCGATCCAGATCAGCCAGTGCATCCGCAGTCTCATCAGGATCTGCACTGTTGGCCATTCCATCAATGAAACACCCGTCATGCTTCTAACAAGAAATCTACAGTTTTAGAGAGATTCCACAGTAAAACAGACAGATGACTACAGATGACTACCTCTTGATGCGCGTGGGTGCTCTGTGACCACGAACAGACATTATCATCGGTGATAAATGGCAATGAACCCGATCAGAATTGAACAATCTAACATTCCCCTGTGTCCGGTTTAGAGAGGTTCAACTGTCGAACCTCTCTAAACCGGACACATGGGAATGAGTCGGACTGTAGATCGTTATCCGGCTACAGGGGTGTGTTATTTGACCAATAGTCACACTGGTCACAACTCCATTAAGCCCCATTTCTCCAGTCACAGCCATAGTTGTGCTTTGTACTAGGAAGTACACGTGCACGGAATGTCCGATATGATGCGTTTACTGTTTCACTTGAGGGGAATATTTCATTAATATACAAACACTCAATAACCGATAACGGGGAGCAACAATTGCAAATATAAATCACTAAACAAATGAGATATGCCATGTTAGTTTGTACCTTCGGACATCTGCGTAATTCATGAAATACGTTTACCAAAATTTTCCGTAAATGCTGTCAACAGTTGACAAAATTTTCAGAGTACATGCGGAATCATACTCTGAAATTTGTGTCAACCTCTGAAGTAATTCACGAAAAATATCCCTTTTTCTGTAAATAGATTTCATGGCGTGTCTCAATTATGAGATTGGTGGCCGCCAGACAAGACCATTGGGTTTCTTCCAGGTACTCCGGTTTCCTCCCGCATTAGCAACCACCTTCCGTCTATGCTAACGGACGCATTTACAAAACTGTTCTAGAGCCCGAACTTTGTGGCGTCATGCTGCCTCTTAATCCACCCACATACACAAACAAGCGGAAAAAACACACACACGGAAAGAAACAACATTAACACATGAATTAAAATAGTTTTACAGGCACTCGCAAAAGCATGCTGCCCATCTCTATAAACCAATCCCGGCCAAAAATTATGTAAACAAAATATTCTCAGAACGGCGAGTGCCAGTAAAAAAATATGTTTTACTGCCACTCGCCGTTCTGAGAATATATACTTTTCAGTAGATGTAGTAAAACTGTCGGTTTCCAAGATTTTAAGATTTTGCGCGCTGAATATGCCCCAATAACGAAGTCTTATACCTAAATGTACCATTTGCACTGGCACTGTTTAATTCTGGGGTACTGAAGCGTGACTTGCCACTCTTGATATCTGGGGATATAACCTCGTTTCCTTAAAGGCATTGTATATCAGCTTTGCTAAGGTGAAATAGAGGCGGGACCACAGTTTATAGTCTCATCGGACAGACCAGTGGGATGGAAATACACTGTTAACCCTTAGACCGCTATCTTATTTTTTTGTCGTCTGCTGTTTATTTTCTATTTCCATTTTTATCATAAAAAACATGCTTTGACAGCACTTTAGAATAATTTACAACATGCTTTGAGTACTTCAGAATCATTTCCATTGGAAATCATTCTGAAGTGCTGTCGAACCATGTTTTATTGTGAAATAAGGCAAGATATAAAAGCAACAGCAGACGACAATTGTTGTGAGTAGCGGTCTAAGGGTTAAAATTGTTCACGCCCAGGATTGAGGATTGAACTCACGGCCTCCAGTGACGGTCCATCCCTAGTATGTGATCGAACTTCTATTGAAAGTTAGTATGCACACTATCATGATTATCAGGTTTGACAAATTCCCCTTAACGGCACCCGCATTGATTGTCATAATTATCTTATCGAATGTATTAATTGGTGGTCTGATATATGAGCAAATGTTATACCGTTGGTTGACAAACATCCCTATATCAGATCGTACCAGTTTCGGATCCTCAATTGGATTTTGGAACAATGTATACTTTATGCTCAACTGCAGTAAAATAACGATTTAACGACTGAATTGCGAACAGTGTAGGCCAAGATCAGACTGCGCGAGGACGTGCAGTCTGATCTGGGCCTACACTGATCGCAAATGACCCATTGTACATCTTCGCGATGTCCGTTGAATACACTGAGAGATCGGAAGTGCATTTTCGAGATTAGAAACCGTGATTGTATTACATTAAGACGTCAGCAAGTTAATATGCGATTTCCCACCTGATGAACATGATATAACATTGAGATTTCATTGAATGGTCATTGTTTTGTTGAGTTTAACCTAGTGGACAGTTGGTGGAACCTAGAGTGTGGCGTATAATGGCATTTCTAAGATATGTATGTGTGATTGTTTGTTAAATAGGTAAGTCTTAGCACAGAGCAAGGTAGTATACATTTTAACAGTACCAATGTGTTGCACTCTTAAAGGGGCATATCAGGATTTGTTGAAGAAAAAAATACTATAAAAAATAAAAACGTGTTTTCATCATAGCCCTGTGAAAAGAGGCTTATTTGAAAATACGATACTAGTACCGCTGAGCTTTTTCTATTTTCACCCATATAGGCAGTCTACATAGATATCGGATTTCCTATCTTGTTGAATTCAACAATATAGCAAATCTGATACCTATGTACCGATATCGGTGCAAATTGAAACAACCTAGCAGTTCTAGTATCGTCATATATCTTCAATTAAAAAACTTTACACCGAGCCATGATGAAAACACATTTTTATGTTATTTATTTTCTTAAAACAAATCCTGAATTTATCAAATCAAAAATTCAGCGGTCCTAGTATCGTCATATATTTTCAATTATACCACTTTACACAGGGCCATGATGAAAACACGTTTTAATTTTTTTTTTACATTTTTTGTCCAAAAAAAAAAAAAATCCTGATGTGTTCTGAACTCGGTAGACATGCTAAAGCATGAATGCCAGAAGCGTTTTTAACTCTTTGCATGCTGGGAAACTTGTGGGATATAAATAGTTAAAAAATAGCGGACAAAAATCATCATATTGTCTTTTATTTCTCCTTTGTAAATATTATGAATGTCTTGGAATTGCATTAGAAGGACTCAATTCTAATGAAATTACAAGACAAGTTTACAGAGAGAAATACAAAATGTACTCCTAATTTGTTTGGCGGATATTTTCACCGCTAGCATGCAAAGAGTTAAATACCTTAACAATTTGTGAATTATTAACAGTGGCTCACTTATAACTCATATGTGCAGCTTTCAGAGACTGCTGTATATTATATGGAACGCTACATAAACTAAAATAATTATTGCTAGCTCTAAATAATTAGAGCTAGCATTCAATGTTAGAGCTAGCTCTAAATGATTTAGAGAGCTATTCAAATGAGCTATGGCACCGAGGCCTCCTATATAAACGTTCGTCCATTGGCATCACTGGCCCCCTGATTGATTGGTTTTCTTCATATCTTTCCCAAAGACGCCAACGTGTAGTCTATGGCAACTCGTCATCCCGTTGGACATCTATAAATGCTGGCGTTCCACAAGGCTCGATTACTAGGCCCTCTCCTATTCTTAATATATATCAATGACATTGTAAGTGACATTCACTCTAATATTCGACTATTTGCTGACGACACTAGTCTTTACATAATCGTTGACGACCCGCTAGCCTCATCTGCAACATTAAACTACGATATAGAATCTATTCACCAGTGGTCTATAAAATGGTTAGTAAAATTCAACCCTTCAAAGACTGAGACCATGATCTTCTCAAGGAAGCTGAATAAACCACAACATCCTAACCTCTTGATGAATGGCCAAACTATTAATACATTTAAAGAGCATAAACATTTGGGTCTTACTCTATCAGACAACGGTAAGTGGAACACACACATATCCTCGTACATAAGCAAAGCTTGGCAGCGAATTGGTATGTTACGATCCTTTAAATTTATATTAAGTAGATCGGCCCTTGAACGAATGTATGTTTCATTAATTCGTCCTCTGCTAGAATACGCAGATGTAGTATGGAGTAACTGTACGATCGAGTTAAAAAAAACGTTTGAATCTGTACAAGTCGAGGCTGCGCGCATCGTGAGCGGAGCCACAAAGCTATGCAACATTGACAAGCTATATCACGATCTTAAGTGGGAAACTCAGACGTAATAAACATAAATTAGTTATCCTATACAAAATGAAAAACAACTTAACTCCCCAATATCTTAGTGAGCTAATCCCACAGCAAACTCAAGTTCGCTACAATCTCAGAAACGCGTGTGACATACCATTAATTCCATGCCGTACCCTACTATATAGGAATTCATTTCTTCCGTCATCGATCCGAGAATGGAATTCTTTGTCTGAAGCGACTAGTAATGCCCCAACAATAACGTCCTTTAAAGCACGCTTGAATAAAAACATATTAAAATCTTCGCCTTTATATAATATCGGGTCGAGACAGGGTCAAATACTCCATACACGCTTCGCCTATCATGTAGTTCATTAAATTATGACCTTCATCGTAGGTCGATAGTTGACACACCCAACTGCACATGTGGTGCCATAGAAACAACCAGTCACTTCCTGTTACAGTACAACAATTACCGGCACATACGACAACAATACCTAGAAAACCTCCCTTGTCCTCCAGTTGTCGATAACTACTTATTTGGTAACGAACGGCTAAGCTTTGAAGAGAACAAACACATATTCACTCAGGTACAAACATACTTGCTAGCCATAAGACGATTCTCTTGACGTAAATATTTCGCATGTATGTGTGTTTATGACTATAGATGCGTGCGTATGTATATATACGCGTGTACAGGTGTATGCATGCATGTGCATGCATGTGTATGTATGCATGTAAATGTAACCTATTATATAACACATATACCGCAATTAATGCCTAATTGTCCTCACTAGCCTCATTGTATACATGTTCCTCATTTCTATTGCTCATAATACATTTATTTTTATTTGTACCCTAATCATCTGATTGCTTATCACAATGAACATCAAATTTGACTATTACTTTCTTCATCTAAATTGCTTGACCCTAAATGATAATCTTTGTGTTGATAGGTCGTTAAGCACCATTACCTTGCATTCTTGCCTCTACTCAGTGTTTCTGTGTGTGTTGTGCGGTGTAGTCCGGGGACGGGGGTGACGTAGTTACATTCGGTTAGAGAAAAGACAGTTCGCATGTGTCTCAAAACATTCAGTATTTTTTTTTTCATATTTTAATTTCAATGTAAAACATTTAATGGAGATCAAGGCACATTCTCACCCGCCTGTATACGGATAGTAGGAGCCGGGCCCGAGTAACCATTCAGCGTTTAGTTAACTTTTCAACGAAGTTTTCATATTACCAGTGCTAAACATGAATGGATACGTTGTACATTACCTCCGCATTCGGTCTGCCTATGTCTTCAATTTCTCTTATAAATACCAATGTTGCGCACCACGATAAAGCGGTCTGCGTTTTAGCTAAGTCCCTTCTGATCGGTACTCTCCAGCGTAAGTGAGACGTTCAAACACCACATACGCTTCCATCATGGTGTGACGCATTAATTTTGATATACACATTTGTTTTGGTTTGTTACCTTATTTCACCAACTTTTTCCTTAGCCATTTTGTAAAACAAATCTTCCGCAGGAGAAGAATTAACATAAGTGTAAAAGCTTGTTTTCTAATCCTGTTCTCAATTGTATGTATATATATATATCACTTGCCATAACTTGAAATAAATATTGTTTAAACTAAATGAAATAGCAATAATTGCTCGAGTGTATGTAGATTTGGCGTTCCATATATAGTGGAATCTCTCTAAACCGGACACCTGTGATGTTATTTTTGATGAGTTTCTTGGTCATTTATCTCAGGTGATAATGTATATTCGTGATCGCATAGCACATATGGCGCAGAATGATCAAGGGCCTGATTTACACTGAATTTACAGCCTCAATGGAGGCCACAGGATGTCCGGCTTCGAGATGTTTCACTGTAAATCAGGCATTCGATCCGGAGATAAATGACCAAGAAACTGATAAACAAAAATAAGATCTCATATGTTTTCTTGGTGTACGGTTTAGAGAAGTTCCACTGTACATGTACTTATGAATAAATATGATCATGTGCAATGTTGCAACATCGATTAAGTGAAAACACTACGAAAAGGGCTGAGGAAACTGACGAAGTTTATATAAGCAAATGCAAATGGGGCGAAAAACAATGATGTTTTGACGTTGATGTCATCATGTTTTAAACGTTATTAGAAGCATCAGTGACTCAATAGTATTACTGCACTGGTTAGGATGCGCCCGTTTGCTAATATGACGTTAACAGGAACCTACGGAGCCCCGCATGGGACGTTGAATTCTTTTTTGTATTAATTCGTTCCCACGAATTGTTATTTCGTGGGAACGAATTAATAATAAAAAATCCAAGTCCCCTGCGGGGCCCCGTAGGAACCTATGATATGGCATATATAATAGCTTTATATTGCTAGTATTAAATAGTGAATAGTAGTTTAGTGCCGTGAATGGGAACAAATATCTGGCAAGGCTTAGGAAACGGGATGGGCGAGGCTCTGCCGAGCCGTGACATCCCGTTTCCGTGCCGCGCCTGATATTTTTCCCATTCACGGCACTAACCTAATATTCTATTTATCCCTTCAACACCTACAAATGGCTTTAACATGCAAAAAAGTAACCCCAGTCACCGCATATATTCATACGCGGTGATTAGGTCGTATTGACAGGATATCAAAAATGTTTCACGGCACCGTGTTTCACGGCACATACGCAATGTGATAACGGGATAAAAACTATTTCCTCTGTGGAGATCTTTAACCAAATGAGAAAATAGTCAATGGCGTCTTCTCACTGGAACGTATTACCTAAGTGGTCTGCTCTTAACTTTAATTCATGAGATAAACAGACTCGTTTCCATTTGATTTATAATGAAACTCGTCAGTCTAATTTCGCAGGAAAGGCATATTACGTGCACAGGTTGAAGTAACGTACCAAGGTCTATAAATACATTAAATATACATAAAAGTATCAATAAGTGGGAAAAAGTCAGTTGAAAAAAAAAGGTTTACTCCCTGTTAGAACACAATACTTTTGTTCAACTCATTTTTCCCCACTTATTGATACGTTTAGGTATACATAATGTATTTATATACTTTGGTACGTTAATTCAACCTGTGATAGGATGAATGTGATACGAACTACGAACTATTTTTGCGTGGATTCAAACATACACATGCGTCATTCCAGGACTATTTTCCTACGCGGAGGCGCTGAATTGCTACGCATGTTTCGACACGGGACCAGACAACGAGTGCCAGAAATACAGCACGTACGTCTATGCGTGGGAGGGAAAACGGCCGGAAGTACTGAAAAACTGCACGGAAAACGACGACCAAATATGCTACATAGAAACATACAAGGCGGCGGAAGGTTAGTGGTTTTGATATATGCAGCAGTGAAATATAACTAACATTTCATGTTGTGGTGTTCTTTCATTGGAACGGATAAGTACATGTAATCTTAAATCCTGATTCAAAAACAAACTTCCATAACTGACGCCACGTGTCACAGAATGACTATTTTCACAAACAAAAGTGTTAATGTTCAGAAGTTCCGACTCATTTATACACCGCACGTATCTGGCAAAGTATAGATCATTACGAAATGGGCCCGGCTCTGGTATAAACTCCCATATCGTATCGCGAATATTGATTTCGAAAAAAAAAAAAACATTTTTCGTAAATGACGTCGAAAGTTGACACAAAATTCAGAGCTTACGCATAAGTTCTGACTTTTGTTGTCAATTTCGATATAATTTAATGAAAACGTGACTCATTTTCAAAATAAATATCGTCGAAATCCAGCTATTGATCATGACGATTAAATAGATGATATTCCATCGTATATTTTGAATAGCGGGAAATAATACACGAGTGTGCGTCGGCTTCCGCGTAAGCAACGAGTGAGCGTAGCGAACGAGTTGCTTGCACGGACGCCGACGGACACGAGTGTATTATTTCCGCTATTCAAACATGTACGATGGAATATTCTATTTATTACACTTCCACGGCGGATATATATGCCCATTTAGTCTATTTTTTAGATTAAAATCAATGAATTGTGAAATCCCGCGTTTTGACGTTACGTTGTGTGACGTCAAATGTGACGTCATGTAAACTTTTTTTAAAATCCAAATTACGCAGCTGTTTCTATGAACCAGATATATGTGACTGCATGTTTGGAATGTGTTCAATCATATTAACATTCTAGCTTAGTAGAAACCCTTTCCAAGTTTTCAAATAACTTTATTTTGACTGTAATAACAAGTAGACATTTTGCATGGTGGCTCGTGGTTTCCAAGAAAACAGGCGCGCAATTACCGGTGTTCTCTTCACGGTGTATTATTTGTAAGGAGTTGATTACGGGTTTTCTCTCACAGCGAAACCCATGCAAATAACTCGCAAGAGTGTAATAGATATATTAACTCGATATGAAGGATATGAAGGGTGTATATTTGAAATTCCCAAACCAGGACCAAATTGTCTCGCTACTTTTTCAGGTCACACCGTCAGCCAAATCCGCGATTGCAATGACAGACACGGACCTTACTCGTTCACAGAAGCCGCGAATAAAGACATATACAAGCGGCTTAACACCTTGGCCAACGACAACCAAACAGCGTGTGTATGGACATCCAACTCAATGGTGTGTCTCTCTAAATGTATTGTTGACTATTGCAACGGTCCCCTAGAGGACGAAGTGAACGGCGCAACGAACGGCGCAACCGGCGCAACCGGCACAACCGGCGCAACCGGCGCAACGAACGGCGCAACGGTCACTAGGATACCGTGGATTGTGTTGTTGTCAAGTGTTACTCTGGTGCCCGCGCTATTGGGGTTAATACATTGATTCAGTAAGAAGTTAGAATATGCTACTGTTTGCCATAGTTTCTACGGTCTGTTTCACGAAACCTGCCCAAATTGTACGGCTATATAAATAATGCAAAAATAATATGTTTTTCGATAATATTAAATTAGCAAAATTTTATTGCGAAAAAACAATTTCCTCAAAATAAATCCCCATAGACATCTTCACTCTGACACACCATGGTGACATATTTCTAATTTCAGAAATAGTGAACCGATTATCAAAATGTAACTTTTGTTTTCTTAGTTATATCATTTCCAAGCTATTTCACAATCAATTTCCAATTTATTTTCGTTTTTCGACTCCTCCTCCAAGTTGTCAACCTCTTTTTTCCCAAGGTTAAATTCCCAAATGTAAAAAGAAATGTAAGTACTTTTTCATCGCTGACAAAAAAGTCGCCATCCCCAAAAAAATTGTTTTCTCAAAAATCAGTTTCCCTGATCAGAATTTAACATTATAGTTATAGTTTTGAATTTGATCAAGATGCAGAAGATCAACAAGGTGTGATGTTAACCCTTTCAACCCTAGAAACCTTTGTAGAAGCCTCTGTTTGCAAACAGTGTAGATCCAGATGAGCCGGCTCATACGAGCCGTCTCATCAGGATCTGCACTATTTGCAAGTATTCTTCCATATTTAAGAAAACAAAATCACCCACTGTATGAATGGACTGGTCTGAATTTGGTTTTACGGCAAATAGATTGGTCTGAATTGATAATGGGAGATTTTATGTCAGATATATAGGGTGAAAAGGTTAATATTCTGTAAGGTTCCACATTAAGTATTTAATATGAGCGGCTCTAAGGTTACCTCTTGTATCTCATGTCTGTTTTATGTCAACTATGATTTTGAAGAAAAAAATATCTACAAGAAAACTACAACACCCCATTATATTGTACTGACGAAATTGAATTCTACTTGCTCTATATTAATATATTATCGTCGTTTATGAAAAATGTTCTTCTCTTTTGATGTCAAAATATTATGAAATATATGACATCAAAATTTTGAGGAATAGATGCTGACTGACGATAGTAGATACATGTGTTCATATATGTTCTTATCCTTGAAAATCACAACTAAATACTTAATAGAACATATAGAAATATCCAAAGACTGTGTTTCCTATACATCTTTAGACGTGGTAATGAGCCAGCAACCATTAAATTATTTAAAAAAATAATCCAGGGATGACAACATAATCTGAACATTGTTATATACTGATCTTCATTCGAGCTGACATAGTATATTGTTCATTATTTTGTCCTGTAAACTGCAATTTGACCTTGAATTTGATCTTAAATTGCAAATATATCTTACTTGTGTTCCTTGTCATTGAAAACCCCTATATCAATATATTATTTGTTACTAAATGTAAATTATTTATTGTTTAGCTTATATTTAACGGCGGCACTGGCTCTAGGACCTTGCATGCCGTCTCCCAAGAGCAACTACGAATTATCGGTATCCATTTACAGCTGGGTGAGCTGGAGCAGTGTGGATACAGTGTCTTGCTCAAGGACACAACGCACGCCGCTAATCAGGCTCGAACCCACGAGCCTTGGATCAGTAGTCCGACACACTAACCATTACACCACGGCGCTCCTGTAAATTATTTACTGTATGTTATTTAGTTAAATATATACAAGGTTTTCTTTTCGAATGGCGGCCATTTTGGATTGTCCAATATGGCCGCCATGGGAGTATTTGAGCTTGTCTGCCGGTGGATTATGAAATGACCAGGTCATGTCTACTTATAACCAAAACCTCAAAAAATGAAAATAAACTGAATGATTCTGGCCCTATATCAGGTTAAATCACCCTACTACAATTAGTAAGTCAAGAGTTGTCTTTCTTGCGCGCTTTACACCTTTGGCGTCGTTGTTTGTTTGTTTGTTTATTAATGTCAAACGTCTTATCAACAGCTAAGGTCATTTACGACCGGGCAAACCGCTCCCGTTTTTAAGCTGTTGCGTTGGGGGGGGGGGGGGGGGGGGGGGGGGGGGGGGGGGGGGGGGGGGGGGTTGGTGGAATCAAAACGGGGGGAGGGAATCAAAACGGAATAGAAACAATATATTAACCCTGAAACCTTATAAATAACCTGACCTGGTGCCAGGTCCATACCACACCAAAGTCACATCCGCACAGTCTGATCAGGTTTCCTGGGTTATATAGCCGAGCATTGCATATATATGTGATTACACACTGGCACACGACCATTCATTATCATGTTAAATGAGTGTGTTATGTGTACAATGTGTGGCTGTGACTGGAGAAATGGGCTGATGTGGTTTGTGACCAGTGTAGATCCAGATCAGCCTGTGCATCCGCACAGGCTGATCAGGATCTGCACTGTTCGCCATTCCATCAATGAAACACCCGTCATGCTTCTAACAAGAAATCTACAGTTTTAGAGAGGTTTCACTGTAAAACAGACAGATGACTACAGATGACTACATCTTGATGCGCGTGGGTGCTCTGTGACCACGAACAGACATTATCATCGGTGATAATGGCAATGAACCCGATCAGAATTCAACAAACTAACATTCCTCTGTGTCCGGTTTAGAGAGGTTCCACTGTCGAACCTCTCTAAACCGGACACAGGGGAATGAGTCGGACTGTAGATCGTTATCCGGCTACAGGGGTGTGTTATTTGACCAATAGTCACACTGGTCATAACTCCATTAAGCCCCATTTCTCCAGTCACCGCCATGACTGTGTATTGTACTAGGAAGTACACGTGCACGGTATGTAAGATTTGATATTATTTCGTTAATACAAACACTCAATAAGCGATAACCTGCTGTATGTTATCAGCAGTGACGTAAGAGTCACTAAACGGGGAACAACAATTACAAATATAAATCACCAAACATATGAGATATGCCATGTGATTGCGTACCTTCGGACATCTGCGTAATTTCATGAAATACGTTTACGAAATTTTTCCGTAAATGGTGTCAAAAGTTGACAAAATGTTCAGAGTACATGCGGAATTATACTCTGAAATTTGTGTCAACCTCTGAAGTAATTCACGGAAAATATCCCTTTTTCTGTAAATATATTTCATGGCGTGTGTCAATTATGAGATTGGTGGCCGCCAGACAAGACAATTGGGTTTCTTCCAGGTTCTTCATGACCATGAAGGTTGGCGGCAATAGGCCCAATGGTTACCGAGGAGAAGACGTTTGAAAATGTTCACGGACGACGACGGACGACGACGGACGACGGACACATTGCGGTAACAATAGCTCACATGAGCTTCGCTCAGGTGAGCTAAAAAGCGGAAAAAACACACACACGGAAAGAAACAACAACATTAAAACATGAATTAAAATAATGTTACCGGCACTCGCAAAAACATGCTGCCCATCTCTATAAACCAATCAGGGCCAAAAATTATGTAAACAAAATATTCTCAGAACGGCTAGTGCCAGTAATGCCACTCGCCGTTCTGAGAATATATACTTTTCAGTAGATGTAGTAAAACTGTCTGTCGGTTTCCAAGATTTTAAGATTTTGCGCGCTGAATATGCCCCAATAACGAAGTCTTGTACCTAAATGTACCATTTGCACTGGCACTGTTTAATTCTGGGGTACTGAAGCGTGACTTGCCACTCTTGATATCTGGGGATATAACCTCGTTTCCTTAAAGGCATTGTATATCAGCTTTGCTAAGGTCAAATAGAGGCGGGACCACAGTTTATAGTCTCATCAAACACACCAGTGGGATGGAAATACAACGTTAACCCTTAGACCGCTATCTTATTTTTTTTGTCGTTTGCTGTTTATTTTCTATTTTCCATTTGTATCATCAAAAACATGCTTTGACAGCACTTTAGAATAATTTACAACATGCTTTGACAGCACTTCAGAATCATTTCCATTGGAAATGATTCTGAAGTGCTGTCAAACCATGTTTTATTGAGAAATAAGGCAAGATATAAAAGCAACAGCAGACGACAATTGTTGTGAGTAGCGGTCTAAGGGTTAAAATTGTTCACGCCCAGGATTGAGGATTGAACTCACGGCCTCCAGTGACGGTCCATCCCTAGTATGTTATCGAACTTCTATTGAAAGTCAGTATGCACACTATCACGATTAACGACACCCGCATCATTTGTCCTAATTCTCTTATCGAATGTATGTATTGGTAGTCTGCTATATGAGCAAATGTTATACCGTTGGTTGACAAACGTCCCTATATCAGATCGTACCAGTTTCGGATCCTCAATTGGATTTTGGAACAATATATACTTTATGCTCAACTGCAGTAAAATAACGATTCAACGACTGAATTGCGAACAGTGTAGGCCAAGATCAGACTGCGCGATGACGCGCAGTCTTATCTGAGCCTACACTGATCGCAAATGACCCAATGTACATCTTCGAGATGGCCGTTGAATACATTACGGGGTCAGACGTGCATTTTCGCGATTAGAAACCGTGATTGTATTACATTAAGACGTCAGAAAGTTAATATGCGATTTCCCACCTGGTGAACATGACTTAAACATTGAGATTTCATTTAATGGTCATTGTGTTGTTGAGTTTAACCTAGTGGACAGTTGGTGGAGTCTAGAGTGTGGCGTATAATGGCATTTCTAAGATATGTATGTGTGATTGTTTGTTTAATAGGTAAGTCTTAGCACAGAGCAAGGTAGTATACATTTGAACAGTACCATCAGGAATTTTTGATGAAAAAAAATACTATAAAAAATAAAAACGTGTTTTCATCATAGCCCTGTGAAAAGAGGCTTACTTGAAAATACATGACGATACTAGTACCGCTGGGCTGTTTCTATTTTCACCCATATAGGCAGTCTACATAGATATCGGATGTCCCATCTTGTTGAATTCAACAATATAGCAAATCTGATACTTATGTACCGATATCGGTGCAAATTGAAACAACCTAGCAGTTATAGTATCGTCATATATCTTCAATTAAAAACCTTTACACAGAGCCATGATGAAAACACATTTTTATATTATTTTTTTTTCTAAAAACAAATCCTGAATTTATCTCAAAACTAAAAAAAAATCCCGATATGTTCGAAACTCGGTAGACATGCTGAATGCCAGAAGCGTTTTTAACTCTTTACATGCTGGGAAACTTGTGGGCTATAAATAGTTAAAAAATGCGTTTTTAACTCTTTACATGCTGGGAAACTTGTGGGCTATAAATAGTTAAAAAAATAGCGGACAAAAATCATCTATTGTCTTTTATTTCTCCTTTGTAAATATTATGAATATGTCTTGGAATTGCATTAGAAGGACTCTTAATCTAATGAAATTACAAGACATGTTTACAGAGAGAAATACAAAATGTACTCCTAATTTGTTTGGCGGATATTTTCACCGCTAGCATGCAAAGACTTAAATACCTTAACAATTTGTGAATTATTTACAGTGGCTCACTTATAACCCATATGTGCAGCTTTCAGAGACTGCTGTATATTATATTGAACACTACGTAAACTCAAATAATTATTGCTAGCTCTAAATAATTAGAGCTAGCATTCAATATTAGAGCTAGCTCTAAATGATTTAGAGAGCTCTTCAAATGAGCTAGCAATAATTGCTTGAGTGTATGTAGATTTGGCGTTCCAAATTGGGAACGAATTTATAATCAAAGTACTGAAAGTACTAAACATAGGGTAGATTGATTGATTGATTGATTGATTGTTGGTGTTGCAGTTTCATTAACCCTTAAAGGTACATGCCCACTCAGTAGGTACAAAATGTTATTTACATAAGAGACATCATCTGAGACATTTCCTGGCAAAATAAACATTCATGCCCGATTATCCCACGTACTGATTGGCATTATTATACATTTTATATCAGACGTAAATTTACACACTGATATCAGGGGCGATAACCGTGTTTGCTTAAAATGTTAACGGACATTACTATTTAATCTCTGTATTTATTTTATGATGTGCAATGATCATACTTTAAAATCTGTCGAAAATATTATTTTTTCAAGTGACGCATTTCTTTAGTATAAATAATTAAATAATATCATACCTCATTTGCATATGAAAATAGCCTGATACCACCGCGCGTCACTATCAGTAAAATAAATATTACTAAATGAGTATATCTGTATAGCGGGCACTTGTAACGTTTAGAACTGGTGGAATAGTGACACAGTTATACACTTATTTAATTCCTATAAATGACATGTTGGACTTACTGAGTGGGCATGTACCTTTAAAGCGTGGAAACGACAATTGTCGTCTGCTGTTTTAAATATTTTTATATTTTCTCCTCAAAAACATACTGAAACGATTCTACTGCGCTGCCAAAACAGGTTTTTAAAGAGATTAAAATATACAAAATGAGCAGACGGCAATTTTCTTTTTCAGCGTTTTAATGGTTAAGGGGTAAACTATTGATATGACACAAGTACAGTATGCACTGCTACAGTATGTACCAAAATATTCAACAACATTACAGATTATGCATAGCAATATCAGCAGGCCCGTAGCGGTGTGTAAAATAATGCCACGGCAGCCTTTTTGGCGGGAAAAAATCCACTTAGACCCTCAAAATCGCATTTCCTACATTCTAAAGTCACCGTCGGAGCATGGATTATGCTTACATTTAAATACATAACTTCTGCTATACAGAAAAAAAGACGTTGTTATTGCGTTGTTATTGGCTGTTCAACGCATGAAGCTGACGAAAAAAAGAGAAAAAACCGGCCAAAATAATGCCACGGCAGCGCCGTGCTGCCGTGGTGGCCGCTACGGCCCTGCATTCAGACAGATACGGTAACACATATACAAGACATCATCAATTCAAGTACAAATACAGATTCCAGATATCTATGATAATTATAGATATATTGAAAACTGATTAAAGAGCAATAGTTACAAGAATTCCGCCACGGAAGCGGTGTCGCGCCTGAAAATGCCTTGTCGGTATATCGCCATGTTTACTTCTGTTTTGTGAATGAAATAGTTGGCCCCGGATCGAGTATATTAAAACATACAAATGACGTTATTGGGCGCTGCGCTGCGTTGTGTCCTTGAGCAAGACACTTTATCCACACTGCTCCAGTTCACCCAGCTGTGAATGGGTACCGATAATTCGTAGTTGCTCTGTAAATACGAATTACCGGCTTCTCTCAAAAAATCTCTACCTCCGTTCTTTCTCCCATTCTTGGGAGACGGCTTGCAAGGTCCTCGAGCCAGTGCCGCCGTTAAATATAAGCAAATAAAAACGTTATTGGGGAAACCGCTGACAACATGTTCAATGTATGGAAGCCCAAACTTGTTAGAATTGTTTGTTGTCGTATTTTCAGTACTTGCATTAATATGGGTTTTAATCTACGCTGGATGTGTTACCGGTATACTGTCATTAATTTGTTCCCTGACTGTAATTTATCACTTTAAATACTGACTTATTGACCCCTTTCCCTGAACGTAGAAGTGACACTCATGTGGGCGTGTATTGGCCACCATAGACAAATGTCAATCAGGCCGAATTCGGGAATGTCACTAAAATCCGCTGTAAATCCACCAGTTAGACCCACACGTGCGAGTTTTGTTTCGCACAGGTGTCGGGTGAGTTTAAAAATAGACTGTCGGAAGGTCAAACTTGATATCGTTTGTGTGTTAAACGCGTCGCGTGTTTCTGAGAGTATTCGGAGGGGAGTTAACTCTGCATGTTACTAAATTTAGCGATGACCGCACGATTTGTGCCGCAAATGGGGGCAAATCACGCGCAACAAAATAATCCGATGTATTTTTGTACGTAGAACATCCGTTGTTGATATTGTGCAGTGCAAGTAGTTTTTCATAATATTATTTTCAATTAGCGGTTGCGTATGACAGTCAAACGTTGAGTAACACAATGCATTTTGTTGTTATGGTTACTCCAAGATATCACTACGGACCATCGCATCGAGGGGGGGGGGGGGGGGGGGGGGGGGGTGGGGGGGGGGGGGGGGGGGGGGGTCTGGGCGTGGCTAACTGTCGGAGGCGATACCAATACATAGGTTTACGCTATGTGAAAATTCATGTCCCCTGCGGGGCCCCGTAGGAACCTATGATATGGCATATATAAGAGTTTTATATTGCTAGTATTAAATAGAGAATAGTAGGTTAGTGCCGTGAATGGGAAAACATATCTGGCAAGGCTTAGGAAACGGGATGGGCGAGGCTCTTCCCGTTTCCGTGCCGCGCCAGATACTTATCCCATTCACGGCACTAACCTACTATTTATTATATTTATCCTGTCAACATTACAAATGGCTTTAAAATGCAAAAACAAGTAACCCCAGCTAGCTCTGAATGATTTAGAGAGCTATTCAAATGAGCTAGCAATAATTGCTTGAGAGTGTATGTAGATTTGGCGTTCCATATACGGTGGAACCTCTCTAAACCGGACACCTGTGGTGTTATTTTAATGAGTTTCTTGGTCATTTATCTCAGGTGATAATGTATATTCGTGATCGCATAGCACATATGGCGCAGAATGATCAAATGCCTCATTTACAGTGAATTTACAGCCTCAACGGAAGCGTGCGTCGTGTCCTTGAGCAAGACCGGATAAATGGGGAATCTCGGTTGTATTTGATTGTATGTACAGTGGAACCTTTCTAAACCGGACACCCTGGGATGTCCCCAGGGTGTCCGGCTTAGAGAGGTTTCACTGTAAATCAGTCATTCGATCATTCTGAGCAATAGTTGTGTGCTCTGCGATCACGAACAAATGAGCTAAATGACCAAGAAACTCATCAAAAATAAGATCACAGGTGTTTTATTGGTGTCTGGTTTAGAGAGGTCCCACTGTACATGTACTTATGAATAAATATGATCATGCACAATGTTGCAACATCGATTAAGGGAAAACACTACGAAAAGGGCAGAGGAAACTGACGAAGTTTATATATTAAGCAAATGCTTATATCCGATCTCTAACACCGTGCTGTATGTATGTAGAACTCTACTACCAGATAATCCTATTTATCACATGAAAACCTTGTTATGCCCTGCTGTAACTCATTTCATAAATGTGATATGACACACGTTTAATAACACCTGGAGCGAACATGATTGGCTGACCGCATCAAAGTAATTACGTATTCGTATTATGCATGAACGTTATGTCAAATGAATACAAGAAACGAGGCAAAGCCACGAAGGCCAGGTTTTTTCCAAGCATAGACACTTGGATAACATAATTATACCCACTTTTTGTATACTATATGGCTGTGGCCTGCTTGCTTGGGGCGAGGCATGGACACTAAAAAAATAGATATAGTAGATGGAAAAACTTTAACCAAAAAACTTTAACCGGACACACAAACGTACGGACGGACGGACGGACGGACGGAGACGGACGGACGGACGTATGCCAAAATGCCGACGATATCGCACTTTCCGCAAGCGGGCGCGACAATGATGATAAACACCCATGTGAAGTATCAAGGTAATGGGTGAAGCAGTTGCAGAGACATAGTACACAAAAAAACTTTAACAAAAAATATTAATTTCACCTTGACATTGGGCACAGGGGCCGCACGGTTGGGGAGTAGAATGAAAATATGGATGATGATAAACACCCATGTGAAGTTTCAAGGTAATGGGCGAAGCAGTTGCAGAGATATAGTATAACGAAAAACTTTTAACCAAAAAACTTTAACCAGACGTACGTTAAAAAGTTAACGTTGAAAATGGCTAAGTCAATTACGTAGAAATAATAGGTGAAGGTAAATAAAATGGTCACATGTTGGATAGTTGGATGTGGTAGGCACCCCTTGGTTATGAAGCTGTGAAAGTTTGGTGGTCCTAGGTGGTACAGTACCAAAGAAATGGACATAAACACGAAAACTTAACATTGTATACGCGAAAACTTAACATTGAAAATGGCTAAGTCGACTGCGCGGAAAAAATGGGTCAAGTTCAAAAAAAGGTAACATGTTGGATAGTGATATGTGGTGGGCACCCCTTGATTATGAAGCTGTGAAAGTTTGGTGGTCCTAGGTGGTACAGTCACAAAGAAATGGACTCAAACACGAAAATTTAACATTGATTGTGGCCGCCGCCCGCCGCCCGCCGCCCGCCGCCCGCCCGCCCGCCGCCCGCCCGCCCGGCTTTCGCCAATCCAATAGCCTGGATTTTTGTTAAAAAAACCTGGCTAAAAATGTAGACGTTCCAAGTGGCATCCTAATGGAGTGAAAAACAATGTTTTGACGTTGACGTCATCATGTTGTAAACGTTATTAGAAGCATCAGTGACTCAGTAATATTACTCACTGGTTAGGATGCGCCCGTTTGCTAATGACGTTAATATGAAGCTAACAGAAACCTACGGAGCCCCGTAGGGGACGTAGAATTCTTGTTTTTATTAATTCGGTTCCACGAAATAACAATTCGTTCCCACGAATTGTTATATCGTGGGAACGAATTGTTGTATCGTGGGAACGAATTGTTAATTCCAGCGAACGAATTGATAAATTGAGGATACGAATTGTTATTTCGTGGGAACGAATTAATAATAAAAAAATCCATGTCCCCTGCGGGGCTCCGTAGGAACCTATGATATGGCATATATAATAGTTTTATATTGCTAATATTAAAACTATTTCCTCTGTCGAGATCTTTAACCAAATGCAAAAATAGTCAATGGCGTCTGCTCACTGGAACGTATTGGATATCTCCAAGTGGTCTGCTCTTAACTTTAAGTCATGTGATAAACTCGTTTCCATTTGATTTATGATGAAACTCGTCAGTCTAATTTCGCAGGAAATGCATATTACGTGCACAGGTTGAAGTAGCGTACCAAGGTCTACAAAGACATTAAATATACCTAAAAGTATCAATAAGTGGGGAAAAGTCAGTTGAAAGTTTACTCCTTGTTAGAACACAATACTTTTTTTTCAACTGATTTTTCCCCACTTATTGATACGTTTAGGAATACTTAATGTATTTATAGACATTGGTACGTTACTTCAACCTCTGATTACGTGTGCACAATTGTATGATAGGATGAATGTGATACGAACTATTTTTGCGTGGATTAAAACATACGCATGCGTCATTCCAGGACTATTTTCCTACGCGGAGGCGCTGAAATGCTACGCATGTTTCGAAACGGGACCAGAAAACAAGTGCCAGAACTACAGCACGTACGTCGATGCGTTTGAGGCAAAACGGGAGGGAAAACGGACGGAAGTACTGAGAAACTGCACCAACGACGATCCAATATGCTACATAGAAACATACAAGGCGGCGGAAGGCTCGTGGTTTTTATACATGCAGTAGTGAAATATAACTAATATAGGAATGAATGGCATTTTTGTGGAATTTATCGGGGTATAAACTTAGAAAAGTCGCGGGAATACTGGACGAAGGCCGGAAGGCCTCGTCCAGTATTCCCGCGACTTTTCCAACTTTATATCCCCGATAAATTCAACAAAATTCCAGCATTTGAAATAAATTCATCAAGAAAATGTGTATATTTTCCGTTTTCTTCAGAATTATTTTAACTGCGCCTCACGGTTACGGATCCGAAGTAGTTCGGCTTGTGAGTTTACTGTGATATAAATTTTGGACAGAGACTTGCTACGGGCCAATCAAATGTTAGGGAATTGTGTAAATATTTTTGTGCTGGAATTCTCATTTCATGTTCTTTCATTGGAACGGATATGTACATGTACTCTCTTAAATCCTGATTCAAAAACTAACTTCCATAACTGACGTCACGTGTCCCAGAATGACTATTTTCACAAACAAAAGTGTTACTGTTCAGAAGTTCCGACTCATTTATACACCGCACGTATCTGGCAAAGTATAGATCATTACGAAATGGGCCCGGCTCTGGTATAAACTCCCATATCGCATCGCGAATATTGATTTCGAAAAAAAAAAAATATATTTTTCGTAAATGACGTCGAAAGTTGACACAAAATTCAGAGCTTACGCATAAGTTCTGACTTTTGTTGTCAATTTCGATTATAAATTTACTGAAAACGTGACCTCTATTTTCAAAATAAAATATTCGTCGAAAAATCCAGCTTTTGATCATGACGATTAAATAGAGGATATTCCATCGTACATTTTGAATATCGGGAAATAATACATGAGTGTGCGTCGGCTTCCGCGTAAGCAACGAGTGAGCATAGCGAACGAGTTGCTTGCACGGTCACGAGTGTATTATTTCCCCTATTCAAACATGTACGATGGAATATTCTATTTATTACTCTTCCACGGCGGATATATATGCCCATTTAGTCTATTTTTTAGATTAAAATCAATGAATTGTGATGTGCGCATGAATAGTTACACAATGACGTGTTTTCCCGCGTTTTGACGTTATGCTGTGTGACGTTAAATGTGTTGTCATGTAAACTTTTTGAAATCCAAATTACGCAGCTGTTTCTATAAACCAGATATACTTGACTGCATGTTTGGAATGTGTTCAATCACATTAACATTCTAGATGAGTAGAAACCCTTTCCAAGTGTTCAAATAACTTTATTTTGACTGTAATAAAAAGTAGACATTTTGCATGGTGGCTCGTGGTTTCCACGAAAACAGCCGCGCAATTACGGGTGTTCTCTTCACGGTGTATTATATGTAAATAGTTGATTACAGCGAAACCCGTGCAAATAACTCGCAATAGTGTAATTATAATAGATAGATTAACTCGATATGAATGACATGAAGGGTGTATATTTGAAATTCCCAAACCAGGACCAAATTGTCTCGCTACTTTTTCAGGTCACACCGTCAGCCAAATCCGCGACTGCAATGCCAGAAACGGACCTTACTCGTTCACAGAAGCCGCGAATAAACTCATATACAAGCGGCTTACCGACTTGACCGACAACAACCAAACATCGTGTGTGTGGAACTCCAACTCGATGGTGTGTCTCTCTAAATGTAGTGATGTTGACTATTGCAACGGTCCCCTAGAGGAGGACGAAGCGAACGGCGCAACGGTCACTAGGATACCATGGATTGTGTTGTTGTCAAGTGTTACTCTGGTGCCCGCGCTATTGGGGTTAATCCATTGATTCAGTAATAAGTTAGAATATGCTACTGTTTGCCATAGTTTCTACGGTCTGTTTCACGAAACCTGCCCAAATATTACGGCTATATAAATACGTAATGCAAAAATAATATGTTTTTCGATAATATTAAATTAGTAAAATTTTATTGCGAAAAAACAATTTCTTCCTGTTAAATCCCCATAGACATCTTCACTCTGACACACCATGGTGACATATTTCTAATTTCAGAAATAGTGGACCGATTTTCAAAATGTAACTTGTTTTCTTAGTTACATAATTTCCAAGCTATTTCAGAATCAATTTCCATTTTCTTTTCCGTTTTTCGACTCCTCCTACAAGTTCTCCACCTCTTTTTTCCCCATGTTAAATTCCCAAATGTAAAAAAAAAATGTAAGTACTTTTTCATAACTGACAAAAAAGTCGCCATCCCCCAAAAAATAGTATTGTCAAAAATCAGTTTCCCTATGAGAAAATTTAACATGGGGCAAAGAGGTGGTGGAGAATGACGGGGACGGTCGAAAAAAAAGAAAAAAGTTGAAAATTGACTCTGAAACCTGAAAGTTATTTTTCGAAAATCGGTCTACAAATTCAAAAATTCTTTAAAATATTGATAGCTCTTATGTTAAATTCCCATAGGAAATTTGTTTTTTTCCGAATAAAATCAATATTTAAAGTTGGTGGAATTTCATCAAATAATCTTTTTGGGGGGAGGGTGACCTTTTTGTTATTGATGAAAATGTACTTACATTTAAATAGTTCTTAGATTTAAAGGAACATGCCCTCTCAGTAGGCACAAAGTGTTCTTTATAGCAATTAAATAAGTGCATAATTGTGTCACTATTCCACCAGTTCTAAAAAGTACGAGTGCCCGCATTACTAATATAATCATTTAGTAATATATATTTTACTGACAGTGACTCGCGGTGGTATGATGCTATTTCCATATGCAAATGACGCATTATGTTTTTTAATTATTTATACTAATTAAATTCGTCACCTGAAAATAAAACACCGCATTTATACACGGTTATCGCTCCTAATATCAGTGTGGAAATTTACGCCTGATATACAAGAATTCCGCCACGGAAGCGGTGTCGCGCCTGCCGGGACATTTGACCGTAACATGATCATGGGCACGAACAACGTCCAGTTCATGTCAATGGCAGCATTAGTGTGTGCAATTGCTGACATGTATCAAGTGTCCAAAAGTTGAAGCATCATGTAATCTAGAGAATAGTAGGGTTGTGCCGTGGATGGGAAAAAAATATCTGGCAAGGCTTAAGAAACGGGATGGGCGAGGCTCTGCCGAGCAGACACCGTTTCCGTGCCGCGCCAGATATTTTCCCATCCACGGCACTAACCTACTATTCTCTATATTACAGGATGCTTCAAGGTTCGATCCCATTTTAACCTGCTGCATTGGGGGGGGGGGGGGGGGCGGGAGGCGCGCGCCCTGCGTTCTCTTGAAGCCATACCTCCCACACAGGCTGCTTTGTTTGAACATTTGAAGAGGTCCATCCTTCAGGCATGTTTTATCTGGAGTCATGCTGCTACATGTACGTGTCATCAGGAGGTTTCAGACTTTAACATGTGGGGGTGGGAGCTAGATGAGAAAACAAAACAGTGGGTGGTTTTCTGGACTGAACTGACAGATGCCAGCAAGGCATGTTCGCTTCTTCTTCACTGTGGTTGTCAGAAGGCATGTCGTGGTCTATGCACGTGTTGTAAAGCTGGGGTGCGGTGCACGTCTCTGTGCAAATGTGAAGGTGGCTGCATCAATAATGACACTGATGCATGAGGTCGCTTACAACTCAAACAAATATATTGACCATGTGTGTTACCTGGAATTATAGTTTTGAATTCGATCAAGATCCCTCTCAACCATAGAAACCTCTGTAGAGGCCTCTGTTTGCAAACAGTGTAGATCCAGATGAGCCGGCTCATACGAGCCGTCTCATCAGGATCTGCACTATTTGCAAGTATTCTTCCATATTTAAGAAAACAAAATCACCCACTGTATGAATGGACTGGTCTGAATTTGATTTTACGGCAAATAGATTGGTCTGAATGTGAGAATGGGAGATTTTATGTCAGATATATAGGGGTGAAAGGGTTAATATTGTGTAAGGTTCCACATTAAGTATTTAATATGAGCGGCTCTAAGGTTACCTCTTGTATCTCATGTCTGTTTTATGTCAACTATGATTTTGAAAAAAAATTAATTCTACTTGCTCTATATTCTTTTCAAATATATTATCGTCGTTTATGAAAAATGTTCTCTTTTGATCAATAGCTTCAAAATATATGAGATGTTGAAGAAATTATAAATGTTGAGGAATAGTTGCTGAATGACGATAGTAGATACATGTGTTCATATATGTTCTTATCCTTGAAAATCACAACTAAATACTTAATATAACATATATAAATATCCAAAGACTGTGTTTCCTATACATATTTAGACGTGGTAATGAACCAGCAACCATTAAATTATTTAAAAAAATAATCCAGGAATGACAACATAATCTGAACATTGTTATATACTGATCTTCATTCGAGCTGACATAGTATATTGTTCATTGTTTTGTCCTGTAAACTGCAATTTGACCTTGAATTTGATCTTAAATTGCAAAAATATCTTACTTGTTGTGTTCCTTGTCATTGAAAACCCCTATATCAATATATTATTTGTTACTGTATGTTATTTAGTTAAATATATACAAGTTTTCTTTCCGAATGGCGGCCATCGTGGATTGTCCAATATGGCCGCCATGTGAGTATTTGAGCTTGTCTGCCGGTGGATTATGAAATGTCCAGGTCATGTCTACCTATAACCAAAACGTCAAAAAATTACAATAAACTGAACGATTCTTGCCCCTATATCAGGTTAAGCCACCCTACTACAATTAGGAAGTCAAGAGTTATCTTTCTTGTGCGCTTTACACCTTTGGCGTCGTTGTTTGTTTGTTTGTTTGTTTATTGATGTTTAACGGCTTATCAACAGCTATAAAGGTCATGTACGGCCGGGCAAACGGGTTCCCGTTTTAAGCTGTTGCGTTGGGGGGGGGGGATCAAAATGGAATAGAAAAAATATATTCAACCCTGAAATTAGAATAACATGACCTGGTGCCAGGTCCATACCACACCAAAGTCACATCAGCACAGTCTGATCAGGTTTCCTGGGTTCTATAGCCGAGTATTTCATATATGTGATTACACACTGGCACACGATCATTCATTATCATGTTACATGAGTGTGTTATGTTTGGCTGTGATTGGAGAAATGGGGCTGATGTGATTTGTGACCAGTGTCGATCCAGATCAGCCTGTGCATCCGCACAGGCTGATCAGGATCTGCACTGTTCGCCATTCCATCAATGAAACACACGTCATGCTTCTAACAAGAAATCTACAGTTTTAGAGAGGTTCCACTGTAAAACAGACAGATGACTACAGATGACTACCTCTTGATGCGCGTGGGTGCTCTGTGACCACGAACAGACATTATCATCGGTGATATATGGCAATGAACCCGATCAGAATTGAACAAACCAACATTCCCCTGTGTCCGGTTTAGAGAGGTTCCACTGTCGAACCTCTCTAAACCGGACACAGGGGAATGAGTCGGACTGTAGATCGTTATCCGGCTACAGGGGTGTGTTATTTGACCAATAGTCACACTGGTCACAACTCCATTAAGCCCCATTTCTCCAGTCACAGCCATAGTTGTGTTTTCTACTAGGAAGTACACGAGCACGGTACGTAAGATTTGATTCGTTTACTGTTTGAGGGGAATATTTCGTTAATACAAACACTCAATAACCGATAAACTTCTGTCTGTTATCAGCAGTGACGTAAGAGGCACCAAACGGGAAACAACAATTGCAAATATAAATCACTGAACATATGAGATATGCCATGTGATTTTGTTACCTTCGGACATCTGCGTAATTTCATGAAATACGTTTAACAATTTTTTCCGTAAATGGTGTCAATAGTTGACAAAACTTTCATAGTACATGCGGAATTATACTCTGAACAATTTGTGTCAACCTCTGAAGTAATTCCCGGAAAATACCCCATTTTCTGTAAATATATTTTATGAAATTACGCGGATGTGCAAAGTATACTTTGAGGGAGCAATCATTTATTTTTCCTGAAATGCATTATGTCATATAGAAGTAATGACTGCATATATTTGATGATTAAAAGTATGCAGAATTATTATACCGAATGTATTATATTATCACAGCCAAAATGGCTGTGATAATGTAATAAATTCGGTATAATAAACATTAATAAATTTATCCTAAAATTGAAAATTTCTCCCACAAAGTATACTTTGCTAGAAAAGTATACTTTGCAATGTTGGTGAAATAGGCTACTGGTCTTCTCCCACATTAGGAACCACCCTCCGTCTGTGCTAACGAAAGCATTTACACAACTGTTCTACTGCTCTAACTTACTGCCCATTAATGCCCTCCACCCCAACAACAAAAGCAAAAAAAAACAACAACACAAACACACGAGGAAACAACAACATTAAAACATGAATTAAAATAGTTTTACCGGCACTCGCAAAACCATGCTGCCCATCCCTATACACCAATCCCGGCAACAGAACATCTGTATAAAAAACATTAAACATGAAGTAAAAATATGTAAACATATTTTTACTGGCACTCGCCGTTCTGAGAATATGTAATTTTCCGTAGATGTAATAAAACTGTCGGTTTCCAAGATTTTAAGATTTTGCGTGCTGAATATGTCCCAATAACGAAGTATTATACCTAAATGTACCATTTGCACTGGCACTGTTTAATTCTGGGGTACTGAAGCGAGAATTGCCACTCTTGATATTAGGGGATATAACCTCGTTTCCTTAAAGGCATTGTATATCAACTTTGCTAAGGTCATATAGAGGCGGGACCACAGTTTATAATCTCATCGGACAGACCAGTGGGATGGAAATACAACGTTAACCCTTAGCCCGCTATCTTATTTTTTTTGTCGTCTGCTGTTTATTTTCTATTTTCCATTTTTATCATCAAAAACATGCTTTGACAGCACTTTATAATAATTTACAACATGCTTTGACAGTACTTCAGAATCATTTCCATTGGAAATCATTCTGAAGTGCTGTCGAACCACGTTTTATTGAGAAATAAGGCAAGATATAAAAGTAACAGCAGGCGACAATTGTTGTGAGTAGCGGTCTAAGGGTTAACATTGTTCACGCCCAGGATTGAGGATTGAACTCACGGCCTCCAGTGACGGTCCATCCCTAGTATGTGATCGAACTTCTATTGAAAGTCAGTATGCACACTATCACGATTATCAGGTTTGACAAAATTCCCCTTAACGACACCCGCATTGATTGTCCTAATTCTGTTATCAAATGTAAAATTGGAAGTCCGATATATGAGCAAATATTATACCGTTGGTTGACAAACGTCCCTATATCAGATCGTACCAGTTTCGGATTTGATTGGATTTTGGAACAATGTATACTTTATGCTCAACTGCAGTAAATTAACGATTCAACGACTGAATTGCGAACAGTGTAGGCCAAGATCAGACTGCGCGATGACGCGCAGTCATATCTTGGCCTACACTGATCGCAAACGCAAATGACCCAATGTACATCTTCGCGATGGCCGTTGAATGCATTGAGGGGTCGGACGTGCATTTTCGCGATTAGAAACAGTGATTGTATTACATTAAGACGTCAGAAAGTTAATATGCGATTTCCCACCTGGTGAACGTGACTTAAACATTGAGATTTCATTGAATGGTCATTGTGTTGTTGAGTTTAACCTAGTGGACAGTTGGGGCAGTCTAGAGTGTGGCGTATAATGGAATTTCTAAGATACGTATGTGTGATTTTTTGTTTAATAGGTAAGTCTTATAGCACAGAGAAAGGTAGTATACATTTTAACAATACCAATGTTTTGCACTCTTAAAGGGGCATATCAGGATTTTTTTAATAAAAACAATACTATAAAAAATAAAAACGTGTTTTCATCATGGCCCTGTGAAAAGAGGCTTACTTGAAAATACATGACGATACCAGTACCGCTGGGCTGTTTCTATTTTCACCCATATAGGCAGTCTACATAGATACATGTATCGGATTTCCTATCTTGTTGTTATTCTTATGTACCGATATCGGTGCAAATTGAAACAACCTAGCAGTCCTAGCATCGTCATATATCTTCAATTAAAGAACTTTACACCGAGCCATGATTAAATCACATTTCTATTTTATTTTTTTTCTTCAAAAAATCCTGAATGTATCAAATAAAAAATTCAGCGGTCCTAGTATCGTCATATATCTTCAATTAAACCACTTTACACAGGGCCACTTTTTTACATTTTTTTCAAAAAAATCCCGATATGTTTTAAACTCGGTTAGACATGCTGAATGCCGGAAGCGTTTTTAACTCTCTGCATGCTGGGAAACTTGTGGGCTATAAATAGTTCAAAAATAGCGGACAAAAATCATCATATTGTCTTGTATTTCTCCTTTGTAATTATCATGAATATGTCTTGGAATCTCATTAGAATTGAGTCCTGAGGACTCACTTCTAATGAAATTCCAAGACATATTTACAGAGGGAAATAAAAAAATTGTTTGGCGGATATTTTCACCGCTAGCATGCAAAGTAAGTCAATTATCACACTATGTATCAACTGTGTAGTTTATCCAAATAACTACAACATATGAGAGACTTAAAGGTACATGCCCACTCAGTAGGCACAACATGTTCTTTTTATGGGAATTAAATAAGTGTATAATTGCATCACTATTCCACCAGTTCTAAAACTTACGAGTGCCCGCTATACAGATACAATCATTTAGTATTATTTATTTCACTGATAGTAACGCGCGGTGGTATCATGCTATTTTTATATGCAAATGAGGCATTTTTTAATTATTTATACTAATTAAAAGTGTCACCTGAAAAAATAATATTTTCGACAGATTATATAGAATATTCTATTTATTATATACCGCTCCATGGAAACTAGCAGTTTTTAAGACTGTATACGGTAATGAATGTGTATTTGCAGCTTATTTGGAGTCCAGCACTGCAGGTGCGCGTTATGAATATAGATAGCGGAAGTAGTCGTATTTTCACCGGCAGATGTGTATTTCATCGATGAGAACATATGACTTTTATTTACATCGTATAACTATGTATTTCATGGGTAGGTATATAATAAAAAGTATTATGGCACATCTAAAAATAAATACAGAGAATAAATAGTAATGTCCGTTAACATTTTAAGGAAACACGGTTATCGCCCCTAATATCAGTATGAACATTTACATCTGATATACAATGTATAATAATGCCAATCAATACCTGGGGTAATGGTGAATGAATGTTTATTTTGCCAAAAAACGTCTCAGGTGATGTGGCTGATATAAAGAACATGTTATGCCTACTGAGTGGGCATGTACAGAGGGGTCAGTGTGTAAGCGCACACACGAACGAACACGACAGGTTGGAACCTTTAACAATTTGTGAATTATTTACAATGGCTCACTTATAACTCATCTGTGCATCTTTCAGAGACTGCTGTATGTTATATGGAACGCCAAATCTACATAAACTCAAATAATTATTGCTAGCTCTAAATTAGATTTAGCATTAAATATTTAGAGCTAGCTCTAAATGACTAATCCGGAGGTCCCCAGGGTGTCCGACTGAGAGAGGCTTTACTGTAAATCAGGCATTCGATCATTCTGAGCCATAGTTGTGTGCTATGCGATCACGAACACACATTATCACCTGTGATAAATGACCAAGAAACTCATCAAAGATAATATCACATGTGTTTTCTTGGTGTCCGGGAACCGACGGAGCAGGGGACGTAGAATTATTTTTTATTAATTCGTTCCCTCAATTTAACAATTCGTTCCCAGGAAATAAAAATTCGTTCCCACGGGAACGAAATGTTAATTCGTGGGAACGATTTGTTATATCGTGGGAACGAATTATTATATCGTGGGAACGAATTGCTAATTCAAGGGAACGAATTGTTAAATTGAGGGAACGAATTGTCATTTCGTGGGAACGAATTGTTAATTCGAGGGAACGAATTGTTATATCGTGGGAATGAATTGCTAATTCGAGCGAACGAATTGTTAAATTGAGGGAACCAATTGTTATTTCGCGGGAACGAATTAATAAAAAAAAATCATGTCCCCTGCGGGGCTCCGTAGGAACCTATTATATGGCATATATATTATATTGCTAGTATTAAAACTATTTCCTCTGTGGAGATTTTTAACCAGACACGAAAATAGTCAATGGCGTCTGCTCATTGGAACGTATTGGATATCTCCAAGTGGTCTGCTCTTAACTTTAAGTCAACAGATAAGATAAGTCAGACTCGTTTCCATTTCATTTATGATGAAACTCGTCAGACTACTTTCGCAGGAAATGCATATTACGTACACAATTGTATGAGAGGATGAATGTGAAACTATTTTTTGCGTGAATTAAAATATACACATGCAGCGCTCCAGATAAGGAATTAGTATTGTCACTCCATCATTTCTTAAGTAATTGGGTATTTCAAAATTGTAAATGGGTAAAATAAAATCACACTTCTGTTTACACAGCAACAGACAGCAATTATTGAATAGTTTGCTTCGAAATGAAAACATGTCTTGGCATTTCATTAGAATTGTCTCCTTGGAGGCAATTCTAATGAAATACCAAGTTGTGTTTTCTTAGAAAATAAGAAAGATATGCTATATTTGTGTTCTGTTTATTGTTTACTGCAGCATGATAAAGGTACCATACAATTTGTATTGCTTTTTGATACTCGCTACTTCTGATTTCAATTGGGTATTTAAGCAAATACGCAGCTTATCTGGAACTCTGCACATGCGTCATTCCAGGACTATTTTCCTACGCGGAGGCGCTGAATTGCTACGCATGTTTCGACACGGGACAAGACAACACGTGCCAGAAATACAGCACGTACGTCGATGCGTGGGAGGGAAAACAGCCGAATGTACTGAGAAACTGCACGACCAACCACAATCAAATATGTTACATAGAAACATACAAGTCGGTGCAAGGTTCGTGGTTTTGATACATGCAGTGGTTAAAATTAACTAACATTTCAGGTTGTGGTATTCTTTCATTGGAACAGATATGTACATGTAACCTCTTAAATCCTGATTCAACAAGAGTTGTCAGAAGACAACGAAGCTCGCCTGTTGGCAGCCTTCACTCAAACTTGGCACAGTTGCATAAAAAACATGAATATTATATATAATTGACCTTGGGTTAAGGGGCGTGCGGTGGACCTTGACATTGGGGTCAGTGGTGCAAGGTGGGTCGCGGGTTTTCTATAGCATAATATAGCATATTAAGATGAATGCATGTATGAAATATCAATGCGCTCCCTGAAAACAGAAGTAAAACAAAATTTAACCCAACGATAAGTTTATGAACGCACTAAGTTGGTGATTTTCTACAGCATGATAACTATTCACATGAGGAATACATGTATGCATGTGCTAAGTTTGTGACCTTGGGGAAAGGGGTGGGGAGGGGGTGGGTCATGGATTTGCTGTAGCACAATAGAGGATCATTAGATGAATGCATGTATGAAATATCAAAGCGTTCCCTGTAAAGAAACAGAGGTTAGACAACATTTACCCCAACGTTAAGTTTATGAACATGCTAAGTTTGTGACCTTGACCTTGGGGTAAGGGTTGGGTGGTGGGTTGTGGATTTGCTACATCATGCTAGAGGATCATCTGAGGAATGCATGTATGAAAGATCAAGGTGTTCCATGAAAGGAAACATATGTATAAGACATTTTGGGTGGGGGGCGGTCGGTCATGGATTCGCTATAGCACGATAGAGTATCATCAGATGGATGCATGTCTGAAATATCAAGGCGTTCCCTGTAAAGAAACAGAAGTTATAAAAAGACATTTACTCCAACATTAAGTTTATGATGTTGATTTTGGGGACAGGGGTGGGGGTGTTCGTGGGTTTGTTGTAGCACAATAGAGGATCATCATATGAATGCATGTATGAAATATCAAAGCGTTCCCTGTAAAGAAACAGAAGTTACACAACATGTACCCCAACGTTAAGTTTATGAACATGCTAGGTTTGTGACCTTGACCTTGGGGTAAGGGTTGGGTGGTAAGTCGTGGATTTACTACAGCATGATAGAGGGTCATATCAGGAATGCATGTATGAAATATCAAGGCGTTCCATGAAAGAAAACAGACGTTATAAGACATTTACCCCAACGTTAAGTTTATACATGTGCTAAGTTTGTGACCTTGACCTTGGGGTAAGGGATGGGCGATGGGTCATGGATTTGCAATAGCACGATAGAGTATCATCAGATGAATCCATGTATGAAATATGAAGGCGTTCCCTGTAAATAAACAGAAGTAACACAACACTTACCGCAACGTTCAGTTTATGAAAATGCTAAGTTTGTGACCTTGACCTTGGGGTAAGGGTTGGGTGGTGGATCGTGGATTTGCTACAGCATGATAGAGGGTCAGCAGATGAATGCATGAATGAAATATAAAGCCATTTCCTGTAAATAAACAGAAGTTACACAACATTTACCCCAACGTTAATTTTATGAACATGCTAAGTTTGTGACCTTGACCTTGGGGTAAGAGTTGGGTGGTGGATCGGGATTTGCTACAGCATGATAGAGGTTCATCTGAGGAAAATACATGTATGAAATATCAAGGCGTTTCATGAAAGGAAACAGATGTTATAAGAAATTTACCCCAACGTTAAGTTTATGAATGTGCTAAGTTTGTGACCTTGGCCTTGGGGTAAGGATTGGGTGGTGGGTCATGGATTTGCTATAGCATGATAGAGGGTCTTCTGAGGAATGCATGTATGAAATAACAAGGTGTTCCATGAAAGGAAACAGAAGTTATAAGACATTTGCCCAACGTTAAGTTTGTGGACGCCGACGCCGACGACGCCGGGTATATGCTATAAGCTCTTATGCACTTCGTGCAGGCGAGCTAAAAATCAGTTTCCATAACATGACTGACTGACGTCATGTGTGACTATTTTTACAAACATGTTCAGAAGTTCTGACTCATTGACGTCACGTGTCCCAGAATGACTATTTTCACAAACAAAATTGTTACTGTTCAAAAGTTCCGACTCATTTATACACCGCACGTATCTGGCAAAATATAGGTCATTACGAAATGTGCCCGGCTCTGGTATAAACTCCCATATCGCATCGCGAATATTGATATTTTTCGTAAATGACGTCGAAAGTGTCACAAAATTCAGAGCTTACGCATCAGCTCTGAATTTTGTTGTCAATTTCGACGTCATTTACTGAAAACGTGACTCATTTTCAAAATAAACATCGTCGAAATCCAGCTCTTGATCATGACGATAACATAGAATAACTCAATACGAAGGACATGAAGGGTGTATATTTGAAATTCCCAAGCCAGGACCAAATTGTCTCGCTACTTTTTCAGGTCAGACCATCAGCCAAATCCGCGACTGCAATGACATACCCGGGAAGTACTCGTTCACATATGCCGCCGAGAAAGCAGCCATATACACGCGGCTTACAAACTCGACCAACAACAACCAAACATCGTGTGTGTGGAACTTCACATATATGGTGTGTCTCTCCAAATGTGATAGTGACTATTGCAACGGGCCCCTAATGAAAGATGTGAACGGTGCAACGGTCACTAGGATATCGTGGATTGTGTTGTTTTTAACTGTTACTGTGGTACCCGTTTGCCATAGTTTCTAGTGTCTGTTTCACGAAACCTGCCCACATGTTACGGCTATATAAATAATGCAAAAACAATATGTTTTTCGATAATATTAAATTAGCAAAATTTAAGAATGAGCCTACTTTTTATTTAGTAAAATTTGGTCCAATATTGATTTTATTGCGGAAAAACAATTTCCCCATGTTAAATCCCCATAGACATCTTCACTCTGTACATGTCACTCTGTGAAGATGTCTATGGGGATTTAACATGGTGAAATATTTCTAATTTCAGAAATAGTGGACCAATTTTCAATATGTAACTTGTTTTCTTAGTTACATGTATATCATTTCCAAACTATCTAGCTAGATTTCAGAATCAATTTCAATTTTTTTCGTTTTTCGACTCACTCACTCACTCACTCACTCACTCTTTTTTCCCCACGTTAAAATCCCATAGAGAACTCATCTTTCGTAATAAAATCAATATTTGACAAAATTTCACAAAGCAAAAAGAAGGCTCATTCATAAATGTTAAAATTTAATGTTATCCAAAAAATAAATTGGTTTTTGCATCGTTTATATGGCCGTAAATTTGGGCAGGTTTCGTGAAACAGACAGTAGACTTCTGTTTTCTTGGCAATTTTTATTTTTCTGACTTTTGGCTGACTTCTAAACATGATAATTACTGCCTGTTCCATGTTTTCCTGTCGACGAAACTTTGGTTAGTAAACACATTAAATGTAAAAAAAAATGTAAGTACTTTTTCATCACTGACAAAAAAGTCGCCCTACCCAAAAAAAATGCATTGTCAAAAATCAGTTTCCCTATGGGAATTTAACATGGGGCAAAAAGGTGGTGGAGAATGACGGGGACGGTCGAAAAACGAAATAAATTGAAAATATACTCGGAAACCTGGCTAAATAGCATGGTAATGATATAACTAAAAAAACAAAAGTTATATTTTGAAAATCGGTCTACACATTCAAAAATTCTTTAAAATAGTGTTAGCTCCTGTTAATTTTTTTTCGCAATAAAATCAATATTTCAAGTTGGTGGAATTTCATCAAATAATCTTTTTGGGGGGAGGGTGACCTTTTTGTTATTGATGAAAATGTACTTACATTTAAATATTTCTTAGATTTAAAGGAACATGCCCTCTCAGTAGGCACAAAGTGTTCTTTATAGCAATTAAATAAGTGCATAATTGTGTCACTATTCCACCAGTTCTAAAAAGTACGAGTGCCCGCATTACTGATATAATCATTTAGTAATATTTATTTTACTGACAGTGACTCGCGGTGGTATGAGGCTATTTTCATATGCAAATGACGCATACTTTTTTTAAATTATGTATACTAATTAAATTCGTCACCTGAAAAAATAACCGTATTTATACACGGTTATTGATCCTAATATCAGAGTGGAAATTTACGCCTGATATACAAGAATTCCGCCACGGAAGCGGTGTCGACCCTGCCGGGGCATTTGACCGTAACATGATCATGGGCACGACAAATGTCCAGATCATGTTAATGGCAGCATGAGTGTGTGCAATTGCTGACAATATCAAGTGTCCAAAAGTTGAAGCATCATGTAATATTAAAATTGTATGATGATGAAGAAACTTGTACTAACTATTTGACGTAAAACATGGCTTAGAGTTTCTGCAACAATGTGAAGGTCAACTAGAAAATGTGTTCATAGAACACGGATGCCCCACATATCGTTTTGATAATAAACGAGGCAAAATTCCAAGTCCAAAAGGGGAAATATAGAGGATAGGCACTCGTGAAATATGGACATTTCACATCACTCGATGAACATTATAGGAATGAATGGCCTTTTTGTGGAATTTATCGGGGTATAAACTTGGAAAAGTCGCGGGAATACTGGACGAAGGCCGGAAGGCCTCGTCCAGTATTCCCGCAACTTTTCCAAGTTTATATCCCCGATAAATTCCACAAAAATGCCATTCATTCTTTATAATTCCAGCATTTGAAATAAATTCATCAAGAAAATGTGTTTATTTTCCGTTTTCTTAAGAATTATTTTAACTGCGCCTGACGGTTACGGAAAGTAGTTCGGCATGGAGTTTACTGGGATATAAATTTTCGACGGAGACTTGCAACGGACCAATCAAATGTTAGGGAATTGTGTAAATATTTTTGTGCTGGAATTATATATGTCATATTCGTTGCAAAAATATGAATATTCTATTTATTATATACCGCTCCATGGAAATTAGCATTTTTTTATACTGTATATGGCAATGAATGTGTATTTGCAGCCTATTTGCAGCCTATTTGCAGTTCGGCACTGCAGATGCGCGTTATGAATATAGATAGCGGAAGTAGTCGTATTTTCACCGGAAGTTGTTTATTTCATCGATGAGAACATATGACTTTTATTTACATCGTATAATTATGTATTTCATGGGTAGGTATATAATAAAATCCATGATCTGGGTGTCGAACCAACAATCAAAATAAACCTTGCGCATCTGCCAATCATAAGGCAGCTACATATTAAGTTTCAGGTCTGTAGCTATTACGGTTTAAAGGTTTTACAAGTCACAAGGCAAACTTGCCAAATTCTAAGTCGAAAAGGGGGAGATAATCCATTACCCCGGGGTCAAATAAAAAAATCGAAATAAACTTTGCGCATCTTCTCATCATAAGGAAGCTACATACCAAGTTTCATGTCTGTAGCTATTACGGTTTAAACGTTTTACGAGTTATAAGGCAAACTTGCCAAATTCTAAGTCGAAACGGGGGAGATAATCCATTACCCGGGGGTCAAATAAAAAATCGAAATAAACTTTGCGCATCTTCTCAGCATAAGGAAGCTACATACCAAGTTTCAGGTCTGCAGCTATTACGGTTTAAAAGTTTTACGAGTCACAATGTTGGTGATGGTCGGGCGATCCGTTAGTTATACATGTATCATGATGACGAAGCTTATACAAACTTTCTCAAATTTCGGACGACGCGGACGCGGCGACTATAGTCGCTTAATAATGCCAATCAATATGTGGGGTAATGGGGAATGAATGTTTGTTTAGCCAGAAAATGTCTCAGATGATGTCTCTGATAGAAAGATCATTTGTGCCTACTGAGTGGGCATGTACCATTAATGTGTTCAATGTTGTTTGTTTGTTTATTGGTGTTTAACGGCCTATCAACAGCTAAGGTTCGATCTCGTTTTAACATGCTGCATTGGGGGGCGGGGGGGGGTGGGGGGGGGGTGGGGGGGGGGGGGGGATAATTACATCGAGAAAAAATATATTCAGCCCTGAAATTAGCATAACCTGATCTGGTGCCAGGTCCATACCATACCAAAGTCACTTGGCCCCTTCCCCTAAAATAGGATTACGAATAATCGTACGTATAATCGTAATACGTATACGGGGTATAATCAGATCCAACTGCCACATACAAAATTCCAAAGACGTATGTGAGGGCCAAACCAGGTCTCCAGTCGGAATTCCGGTAAGGAAGGACCCCGAACGTTAAATTACCCATCGCAATCTCCCACCTGCCACCCACGTAATGTGTTTAATAACAAAAAATGAATCGCCAGAAAAACGTGGAACAACATTAGGAATTATTTATCCCGTTTACCAACCCTGCCACGCTTTATCAACCTGTAATTTTCTCGACCAGTGAAGCACCACGTTTTTAATTTTGTCGTCGTCTAAAGTAATCGAATATTGCGACTGTTTCACCAATAATTCCAGCACAAAAATATTTACACAATTCCCTAACATTTGATTGGTCCGTAGCAATTCTCTGTCCAAAATTTATATCCCAGTAAACTCCAATGCAGAACTACTTTCCGTAACCGTCAGGCGCAGTTCAAATAATTCTTAAGAAAACGGAAAATAAACACATTTTCTTGATGAATTTATTTCAAATGCTGGAATTATAAGGAATGAATGGCCTTTTTGTTGAATTTATCGGGGATATAAACTTGGAAAAGTCGCGGGAATACTGGACGAGGCCTTCCGGCCTTCGTCCAGTATTCCCGCGACTTTTCCAAGTTTATACCCCGATAAATTCCACAAAAAGGCCATTCATTCCTATAATATACACTATTCTGAGTCCCAGTTCCTCGATCAATAAAAGCATAGCACTTCGCCTCAATCGTACGGAGCCCTTCAGGGGACAGGTTTTTTTTAAATTAATTCTGTCCCACGAAATAACAATTCGCTCCCTCAATTGAAAAATGTGTTCCCTCGAATTAACAATTCGTTCCCATATAAAAATTAGTTCCCTCAAATTAACAATTCGTTCCCACGAATTAACAATTCGTTCCCGTGGGAACGAATTGTTAATTCGTGGGAACGAATTGTTAAATTGAGGGAATGAATTGTTATTTCGTGGGAACGAATTGTTATTTCGAGGGAACGAATTGTTATTTCGTGGGAACGAATTGTTATTTCGAGGGAACGAATTGTTAAATTGAGGGAACGAATTGTTAATTCTACGTCCCCTGCTGGGCTCCATACAATCGCATATAATGGCGACTCTCACTTTATTTCATTTTTCAAATTTTTACGCCGCCGGATAATAAAGATTAGCTCCAGGCTCCAACAGAACGTACATGTCCGCTCCTTACCAGTCGCCATACATGTTCATTTCTATTTATAATTCGGGTCAAATGCGTGACGCCTCACGTGCCTTGTATAGTTGCTTTTGTCTGAGAACCGGCAACCACAAATGTCGCATTTATAAGGGCGTTCACCCGTGTGAAGGCGCGCATGCGTCACCAGATTGTCCTTCCGGTTAAACCATCTCCCGCATACGTGACAGTCCCAATGTCGTCGGTAGGCGGGCTGCGCATGCGTCGTCTCTCCGTGTGTGTGGGGATTTAACATACTTACGGTATCGTTGAACCCAGGAGTTAGAATTGGAACGAAACTGTTCATGCCTGGAAGTAGAAATGAGATGGTCAATTGAATATTATATGAAATACATAGTTATACGATGTAAATAAAAGTCATATGTCCGGTGAAAATACGACGACTTCCGCTATCTATATTCATATTCTGTATTTAGAAAGAATTCAGCGCAAATAGGCAGCAAATACACATTAATTACCATATACAGTCTAAAAAAAACTGCTAATTTCCATGGAGCGGTATATAATAAATAGAATATTCATATTTTTGCAACGAATATGGTATATATGTTCATCTCGTGGTGTGAAATGTCCATATGGACATTTCACACCACGAGATGAACATATATGCCATATTCGTTGCAAAAATATGAATATCCTCTATATGTTATCTCCCTGGGTATGTCACGCAAATTTATATGGGGGCAGCCATATTGTCGTGCTACGTCTAAATGGCGAGTGCGACCAAGAAAATAGTGCCCTATGCCAACTTATCCTATGGCGTTTTGGTCTGTCTTGATTTGTATCTAAAACTCTACATATATTCTGTATTTTCACAGTACATTGTATTTGGCTCAGTGTATCAGCTAAATTCTGGAAAATACGAATCAAGACATTTCGCCAGTTTCGTACACTTTTTTCTGGGAGTTTCCAACAGTAATTTATTCTAGAGAAAACGTATGGATTGGAATGGGTTTGCACCATCACAGTACATTTGCCTCTGGATGATGATTGAGAAAATATGAACTTTCAGTCTCTAGTTTCGCAAGTGATCAATTTTTCTGGAGATAACATTAAATTCAGTACTTTCAGTACTTTGATTTAAAATGTTTGATATTTCGTATTTTGCCGTATGCTCTACATCCGCCTGTGTTAATCCTCCCCATATGTTTCTAACCATCTATTGGCAATCTCAACTCACACTCAAGCAGTTTCATTGGCACAGCTCAGTCTCAGCCAATCAAGCTGCTCGTTTGCAAGCACACTATTCAAGTATTTGTAAATTAAAATATTAAAAAAAAACATACCATATATTGGCAAGATTAGCACAGGCGGTGGTGTATGTACCCGTTTACAACATAACGTTCACATAATTATGTAGTAAACCCTTTCGATACAAGTGTTGTGGGTCTTGAAGGTTGATTAACAGTCCCAATTTTCTGCGAATGTCATACCATTAAATTTGCGAGTAATGAAGACAGTCGATAGACTGCGCGGACTCGCCGGCTTGCCAGTACCTCCACTGGTCGCAACGACAATACGTCAGGGTTTGTCAGATACAACTGTGAAAAACTCCGACTAAAACCCAGAAAATGACCCATTCAGAACAGGTAGACCCACCCACACACACACATTTCTATAGTGTACGATGTATCGTCTATGGAAATGAGCGGGTGTGGTGATTGGGCCATTGTATTCACATACTGTGCCAAGGTCACAATATGGGGTAATCCAAAAGTATTGATACGAAGGTCACGGTCACCAAAGTCAAAGTCACACAAATGCCACTGGGTGGATAGCCATCAACATGAGGAAGCTATTGGGGAAGTTTGCTAATGGTCTGATTTGGACGTGCATCCAAAATCATTGACACGAAAGTCAAGGTTACCAATGTTACGGTCAATGTCACCAGAATGACAATGTGTGGATAGCTATCAATGAGTTGAAGCTTTTTATGAAGTTTGGTAATGATATGACTAACGGATCAGGAGATATTCAACATTTGGACGTATGTCTAAAATTGTTGACACTAAGGTGAAGGTCAGCCGAATTACACTGGTAGATATCCATCAATGTGAAGAAGCTATTGTTGAAGTTTGGAGATGAGCCGACTAACCATGCTAACGGATCAAGATATATTCAAAGTTTGGTTGTACGTCAAAACATATCGACATGCAGGCCAATGTCACCATGGTCACCGTCACCCGAATGACACTATGTGGATAGCCATCAATGTGAGGAAGCTATTGATGAAATTTCGTAAGGATCCGACTAATGGATCTGGAGGTATTCAACATGTGGACGTATGTACCAAATTATTGACACAAACGTTAATGTCACCAAGGTGAAGGTCACCCGGTCACCCGAATGACAGTGGGACTATGGCCATCAATGTGAGAAAGCTATTGATGAAATGTGTTGATGATCCGACTAACGGATCAAGAGATGTGCGAAATTTGGACTATGGCCAAAACATTGCGTCCGACAAAAGTTAAGGTCACCAAGGTCAACGTCACCAGAATGACACTGGATGGATAGCTAATCAATGTGAGGAAGCTATTGATGAAGTTTGGAAATGATCCGACTAACGGATCGAGAGTTTGTTTGTTTGTTTGTGTATTGGTGTTTATCGGCCTATCAACAGCTAAGGTCATGTAAGGCCGGGCAAACGGGTTCGATCCCATTTTAACCTGCTGCATTGGGGGGAAAATTCCAAAATCAGAACTGAATATTTACATCGAGAAACAATATATTCAGCCCTGAAATTAGAATAACCTGACCTGGTGGCAGGTCCATACCACACCAAAGTCACTTGGCCCCTTCCCGTAAAATAGGATTACGAATAATCGTAATACTCACATAAGGGGTATAACCAGATTTAACTGTCACACACAAAATGCCAAAGACGTATGTGAGGGCCAAACCAGGTCTCCAGTCGGAATTCCGGTAAGGATGAACCCCGATCGTTAAATTACCCATCGCTTGCACCCACCTTCCACCCACAACGGATCGAGAGATACAATGTATGTGAAACTGGCTACGTCCAAAATGTACATCCCAAAATGTTGACGACTACGCCGACGCCGGAATTGTGACTGATATGTCTCACTTTCCAATATCGTGGGTGAGACAAAAATCTAAAGAAAATATAAAACTAATCCAGAATCATACAAACATAATAGCGGACAGTCATTTATATTAATAACCAACATGTTGTGGATTAGTTTATTCTGAAATCTAAACAATAGCAACAATACAAGTGTTTATAATCCAGTATCTCTCCTCAGGTGGAAGACTCGGACCTGTGACACAAAACAAATGCCAATTACTAAAATAATATAATCCATTACCCCACCCACATGGTCTCATACAGTACTATGTTCTATTATAGTAACATAGTACTGTATGATACCAAGTGGGTGGGGTAATGGATTTGTTTGTAATTTGCATTTGTGTGTCACAGGACCAAGTTGTAGAACATAGAACTGTACGAGACCAAGTGGGTGGGGTAATGGATCTTTTTTGTAATGGGAATTTTGTCTGTGTCACAGGTCCGAGTCTTCCACCTTTGTATCTATCCGGTCCATCGTAGTATGTGACACAAAGCGTGTGCTTACGGAACCCCCTCATCCACACACCCCCACCCGCCAAATCCTAGACCCTGATCGCAAAAATGGCTGTGACTGGAGAAATGGGGCTTATTGTTTTTTGCGACAGGTGTAGATCCAGATCAGACTGTGCATCCGCACAGTCTGATCAGGATCTGCACTGTTCGCCATTTCATCAATGAAACACCCGTCATGCTGCTAACAAAACATGCTACAGGACAGGTGTGTGTTATTCCATCAGGAGGAGATAGTTATCACAAGTCCAATAAGCCCCATTTATCAAATCGCAGCCACGAATTTTCTAAGACAGTAGAAACAGCTATCGAATACAAGACCAGCATATACAACAAGTATACCGACTTGGAACGATCAGTTAACCATTTAAAAAGGTAGTCATTTTTGCTAGAAACGCCGGATTTGCTTCGCCTCCGGTTGTCCAGTGAAAATCTTGGATTTTCGATTGGTCGAAACTGAGCTGTGCACCAATCAAAATCCGTTAGTTCAAGTATGAATTTGGAGGGTGCTCGTATTAAGCACGTTATGTTGTTAACCCGAACCCGTGACTATAACATATTCTGAGCGCGTACTCATTTCTCGTGCTCAAAATCAGGCAGTTTGATTGGTCAAGGCTGATCTGTGCTCAGTATCGTCCAATCAAACTGCGTGATTTCGACTATCGTACGAATTTAGAGAACATGTGCAAAATATTTAAAAACCTGGGACATACATAGCAACCGTTGCTGTAGTTGATCAAATTAAGAAGGTGACGTACGCCATCATAGAGTTATGACGATAAAAATTATCATCTGCATACATTTTCAAGTTATTTTAGACAGTGTAGTTGTCAAACTAATCACCGATTAAAAGATGACGGGTCACGTGTTTGAGGTGGATAGTTCTGTCCTTAAACCTGGAGATAAACTGACCCAGGGATTCCGCTGGCGATCGCCATTTTCGCAATTGGCGATAAAAATAAACATTTGGCGATATAAAATTACAATTTTCTCTTCTTTTTTTTCTTTTTCTTTCTTTTTTTTTTTTTTGAAGTGGCGATTTTTTTATTTTCTCCAGCGGAATCCCTGCTGACCATATAAGGAAATACATGTAGACGCAAAATGCCTATCCACAACCATTTTATAGCACCACCTCATGAGATCCTAGTGTTCGCCACGTAGTCATGACGTCACTGATGACGCAGTGTTCACAATGGGGGATCGTAGCTAGTTATTTCCCTTGAGAGTTCATTTATAAAAATTCAGTCCAACTTGTATAGTTTATGCGGCCTAATTGCTTGTGATAAAACGGCTAACTGTATTTTGCGGAACGGAACGGAACAACGACAGGGGCACCAAAAGGGGGTAACAAAATAAATATTATAATTGAAATAAAATACAATAATATAATTAATGTTAAACAGGTTTGTATTTTCCTCCTATTATTAATTGTGTATGTCGACTGATCCCATGTGGATGCATAATAAATGGATAATGAAAAGCATATTGTTTCGCCGTTTCGTTATTTATCTGGTTCCGTTCCGTTCCGCAAAATACAATTACCCACATGGGTAACTGTATTTTGCGGAACGGAACGGAACAAGAAACAATATTTTATGCACAAGACAGTAGACCTCAATCAACACAAGCGTTAGGTAGTGTTACTACTGCGTTTAAAGTGCACCGTTCTCAGGATAACGGGTGAAGGGTACATGTAGGTTTCACAATGGATTACAAATAGGATGTATGGATATTTCGATGCACGATCACTATTCATCAGTTTCAGCGAGAGAGATACTAATTACCGTAGTCCGAGTGGCTCCAATATGTTATCATTTATTGGCGATGTGACAAATAAATAGTTAAATGAAATAATATGCTAACTCAACACGATTGAAATTGGACCGCCATCTAAAAATAGCACATGTCACATTCTCCTCTGGTGTTCATGGAGTCAGGTGAGCGTATTAGGGCCATCATGGCCCTCTTGTTTTTCTTGTTCCGTTCCGTTCCGCAGAATACAGTTACCCATATAGGTAACTGTATTTTGCGGAACGGAACGGAACGGAACAAGGTGAATATGACGAAACACCCAGCTAAACAATATTCTGAGATGTTTTTGTTCTTCATTTATTATGCATTCACGTAACAGTAGGCGACAGGTACAACACACTGATTTACTAATAAGAAGAAAATACACGCATGTTTACCATTAATTGTGCATGTTTTCTGTGTGGAGCCTTATACTTTGAACCTAGATTGAAACCTAATATTCACCGCCATTCCCCAGAACGGCACCCATTTCAGCACACTGACAATCTGGTAACGTAAGTAACTCCTACCACATGTTTTCTGTGAGGAAACCCTCCTTTGAAACAGTGTAAAACAACATTCACCTGTGTTCCACAGAACGGCCCAATTTCAACACTGGTAACGTAACTTTGTCCTACCATCATGTTGAGTTAGTCTATTGTTTCACTTAACTATTTGTTTCCTTGTTCCGTTCCGTTCCGCAAAATACAGTTACCCATATGGGTAGTTGTATTTTGCGGAACGGAACGGAACAAGATGAATATGAGCAGTATACTACAAATAATGCACAGAATATATGAAGAATATGTGTCCATGAAACTTTACAGACAGCTTTACCTCAGTGACGGCTTAATACCCTGCGTCCATTGTGAAACTTGACATTATCCAGCTTTCAGCAACGGTCCCATTTCAACACACTGATAAAGTAATTAACTCCTACAATCGTTTTGACTTAGCCTATTGTTTCATTTAACTATTTTTGTAGTCGTGCCCGCTTGCGGAAAGCCCGATATAGTAGGCACATTGGCTTGCGCCAAACAAACGTTTTTGTTATGTACTATCCAGCTCTCGGCGGGCGCGATATGCGAGCCGCGGCTATCTTTTTTTCTTGTTCCGTTCCGTTCCGCAGAATACAGTTACCCATATAGGTAACTGTATTTTGCGGAACGGAACGGAACAAGGTTAATATGACGAAACCTCCAGCTAAACAATATTCCGAGATGTTGTTGTTCTTCATTTATTATGTATTCATGTATCAATAGGCGACAGATACAACACAATGATTTACTAATAGGAAGAAAATACACGCATGGTTACCATTAATTATGCATGTTTTCTGTGTGGAACCTTATATTTGGAACCCAGCATACTGGAAATCTGGTAACGTAAGTAACTCCTACCACATGTTTTCTGTGAGGAACCCGCCTTCTTTGAAACAGTGTAAAACAACATTCACCTGTGTTCACCAGAACGGCCCAATTTCAACACACTGGTAACGTAACTTACTCCTACCACCATGTTGAGTTAGTCTATTGTTTCACTTAACTATTTTTTTTCTTGTTCCGTTCCGTTCCGCAAAATACAGTTACCCATATGGGTAGTTGTATTTTGCGGAACGGAACGGAACAAGATGAATATGCGCAGTATACTACAGATAATGCACAGAATATATGAAGAATATATGTCACTGAAACTTTACGGACAGCTTTACCTTATAGACGGCTTAATAGCCTGCGAATCCATTGTGAAACTTGAAATTCACTAGCTTTCAACAACGGTCCCATTGCAACACACTGATAAAGTAATTAACTCCTACAATCGTGTTGAGTTAGCATATTATTTCATTTAACTATTTATTTGTCACATCGCCAATGAATGGCAACATATTGGAGCCAATCGGACTACGGTAATTAGTATCTCTCTCGCTGAAACTGATGAATAGTGATTGTACATCCGAAATATCCATACATCCTATTTGTAATCCATTTGTGTTGATTGAGGTCTACTGGCTTGTGCATAAAATATTGTTTCGTGTTCCGTTCCGTTCCGCAAAATACAGTTACCCATGTGCATATGATGTGGGTAATTGTATTTTGCGGAACGGAACGGAACCAGATAAATAACGAAACGGCGAAACAATATGCTTTTCATTATCCATTTATTATGCATTCACATGGGATCAGTCGACATACACAATTAATAATAGGAGGAAAATACAAACCTGTTTAACATTAATTATATTATTGTATTTTATTTCAATTACAATATTTATTTTGTTACCCCCTTTTGGTGCCTCTGTCGTTGTTCCGTTCCGTTCCGTTCCGTTCCGTTCCGTTTCGTTCCGTTCCGCAAAATACAGTTAGCCGATAAAACCGACATCGCATGATTTGTTGTGTAAAGAACGTATTATAGTGTTTTCGTCTAGTGTCGATCCAGATCATCATACATATCTGCGCAATCTGATCCGGAACTCCATTATTTGCCAGATTCATATTTTCACACTTACGAATTGTATTGCAATCAGTGTAGATCCAGATAAGACTGCACATATGTGCAGTCTTATCTGGGTCTACCCTGTTTGCAGTCTTTATTTTTGCCAAGTTATTCAGTAAGAAATAAACGCTAAAATAAACAAAAGGACCGGATCTTTATGAATAGATTTGCAAAGGGAAATAACTAGCTACGATCCCCCAGTGCGGTGGTTTCTTTTACAGTCAAATCTGGCGCCGCACTGTTCACAAACGCATCCCGAACTAGAAAATGTGGTCCGGTGGGGGGATGTTACATACCAAGTTTCAATCGCACTTATTACGGTGTAAACGTGTTACGGGTTGACAATGGTAACACTAAATGCCCGCTCACTAATGATGTGGGGCATAAAAATGTTAATATTTACGTCCTTGCTGCCATTGTAGCTTGCAGTCTTGAAAATAAAATGAAATGTCCTCAATGACGTGGGATGTATGCACAGCAATGCTCCATCGCGAGACACACCTTGTGGCCAGATATTATTTTACAATCGGTGAAAGGGTCAAGCAGTTATTGAGAATCAGGAGCGGGGGGGGGGGGGCATTTGCCTTACAAACAATGTCAACCAAAGTCTTCAGTGATCTTGACATTGGGTGTTACTAACGCATATGTGTACGTCTATCGGCGAGGGGATAACAAGCAATCCAGTCAACAATATATTCCAAACGCTTTCGCCAACGGTCTTTAGCGACACAATTTCAGCTTACACAATCTTACAAAGTTCGTCACTTATCCACATCAATTGCTAATTATAAGATAAGCTAATTATAATTATGGCGGGCCACGTGTTTCCGGTGGTTGCTTTTATCGGCAAACCTAGCGCCGCACAGATCACACGAGAAAGGACGTTCCCCAGTGTGCGTCCGTATATGGGTTCTGTAGTTGTAACTCTTTGTGAACGACTTCTTGCAGTAGGGACACGTCATCAACCCCACTTCATCCGCGATACTGCCAGTAGGCGTGGCGTCATCCGGGTTACTGCGAGTAGGCGTGGCGTCATCCGGGTTACGCCCTGTAGGCGTGGCGTCATCGTCGAGAAATACTGACGTAGCGAATGGGAAGGAACCTGGGGCATACGTCATCATCAGCATCTCTGTTTCCGCTGAAAAACAGAAATAAATGTTTTAGCTAGTATGTTTTACATACATAATGTTCAAGTAAATAATTATATCAACTTGGAGACAAGCGCTGAAAATCCATAATAAACAAACTAGTAAAGACATAGATATCACAAAAGATGTATATAACTGGGGGCCGTTTCACTAAACTTTGTACGACTAAAATAATTGTAAATAATTATTGGATTTACATTTATTGAGCATAGGCTGCATATGCAGCCTATGCTCAATACATGTAAATCCATAAATTGAAATTTCCAGACGATCCTAAATTGTCACTTACGAACATTTTAATCGTACGAAGTTTGGTGAAACGGCCCCCAGAAGGGTGACCGGGCGATAACCGATGTATTACCACACAAACATTGATATAATCATGATAATCTGTCCGTTCTTATAATAAAATATTCAGAATAGGTCCTACAAATAGAAAGCTGAAATCACGTATTTGATTGGCAAAGCCTGAGCATTTCTCGACCTCGGCTTATCAATACAAGAATTCCGTCACAGAAGCGGTGTCGCGCCTGCTGAGGCATTTGACCGTAACATGAGCATGTGCTAAAGTAAGCATCACAAACACCGTCAGAGAAGTGAATGCTTAAAACATGAAAAAGGTCAAGGTTGAAGAAACTTTTTCACATAAAAAAATGGCAAAGTGTTTCCACAACCATGTGAAGGTCAACAAGGTCAAGGTCATGTTAATGACGACATGAGTGTGCTCCAAATACTTACACGTATCAAGTGTTCAAACATTGAAACAATTCATCAAGCAACAGTAATGCCATACGATGATGAAGAAACTTGTACAAACATTTTGACGCAAACGATGGTTAAGTGTTTCCGCAAACATGTGATGATAAAAAAGGCCAAGGTCATATTAATGGCGGCATGAGGGTGTTCCAACTGCTTGCATATATCAAGTTTCCAAATATTGAAGCAATCCGTCAAGTAATATTAAAGTTATACCATGATGACGAAGCTTGTATAAACTTTTGAACATCTCGGACGACGACGAAAAAAGCGACGACCTACTGCTAAAGCAGGCGCAACAAAAATGAAACGTCAGAAGAGAAGTTGCTATGACCAGATGTGGACCGATTGTCAAAATCTAACTTTTGTTTTCTTAGTGACATCATTTCCAAGCTATCTATCCTGGTATCAGAGTCAGTTTTCATTTTTTTCTATTTTGTTTTTACTCCTCACCCACCTCTTCGCCTCTTTTTCCCCCATGTTAAGTTACTGTGTCTCAGCTGTTACCTCCGAAGAAGCATCCAATGGAGACGATTCTCGTGTGCTGTCAAAACAGGTAATTGTTGAGAATATTAACAAAAGAAATGAAAAGTCATGCAGAGCATGATGTTATTAGCCGATCAAATCAGGGTAAAGTGCATCGAACATATGTAGGTGTCTCTGGTAACATTGTCAATGGTAAACTATTTTCGACCACAGTTCTGTACCCAGCGTTGACATTTTTCTCGATTTTGTGCAGGTTTTGGAAACCCGTTCCCAAATACATCCAATAGCAGCAATGCCATAGCAGCAATGTTTTGTTGTCACCATTATGTTGCGAAATATTCCAGCGTAACACCTGGTACTGTATGCTCTAATTTATCTACAAATTACACTCCGCAATACACAAAGTTGTAGTCACTGTGTGTGTGTTTGTCGGAATTCTGTGGACAGCATGCGATGTGGGCGGAGCTACCAGGGCTATATATATCTAGCGGTTACAGTGTCATCTAAAAATAGACGCAAGCTCCTGCGTATTCAGGCACATGCCCAGATTGGCCTAATGTGCCCCATCCGTGATTTTTTGCGCGATGTCGGGCGCAAGACAATCAATAATTTGCGGCATTGACAATAATTAAGGGGGATTGCCGCAATCGCGCGTGCTGGATGCATCCCTGCCATCCCTAGCATGATACGTAAACAAATCAAAGTTGGCTATGAAGGGCAATTCTTCGTTTTGATTGGTGGAAAATTTTTGTGAATATTAACTAGCGTCAAATGACGCGCGTACGCGATCCAATGGGATAAACCCGAGATGCTGGGATAAACCCGAAAATGCTGGGTTACTAGTAAGGAGATTTTGAGAAGAGGTCGATTATAATTTAGCCGAATAAACACATTTTACGCGATTATACGTGGCTGAAACTTGTTCTGTTTAATAAATAAAAGCTTTAAATTAGCCCAATAATCGGCGTATGTTGGCGTATATGGCCATTAGAGCCAACTATGGACTTCAACAACAATAACTTCCGGGTTAAATCTCTTCAGGCGTTCAGCTCATTAAGTATTCAAAATTGTGTTATTTGGCTATAATTAAAGTTTTAAACGGAGATAATTGCCAAAAATGCAAACTTTATCGGTTGGTGCAATTTGGAAGTGATACAGAAAAATTCGCGTTCGTAGATTACCGAATAGCGGAGAAAAGGGTTGCTACAAACTTTTTCAGAATTCGATGGATAACCAACATATTAGCCGATCTATAAATAGATCGGCTAATAAAAAATGGTTACACTAAATGAACCGCCACAAACAGTGATTATGTTACCTAGTGACGACATGAGTGTATCACATATGTCGATGTGACGATTGGATTGGTCAGAACATTAACACATCACAGTCCATTCCAGTTAGATATGGTTGGAACGGTTAATGCATCGTAGTATAGTTCATCAAGGGGAGATAGCAGATTGTCTCCCTTCGGTCTAGTTTATAAAATAATAGGGCCACGATCTGACAGCTCGAACGAACATTTTATTCGTACGAAGTTTAGTGAAACGGGCCCCTGAACTCTATCTGGAGAAACTCTCACAAACTTTTCGATTTTTCGGCATAATGTACACGGACGGACTATCGCATCGGGGAGCATACTGAAACTAATTAGAAGAACTACACAGCGCTCCAGATAAGCTGCGTATTTTTGCATAAATACCCAATTAAAATTGCTAAAAACCCAATTGAAATCAGAAGTAGCGAGTATCAATAACAAGAGCTGTAGGAGAACAGCATAGCTCGACTACGAGGGTTGTCGATGTACACATAGCTTGACAAACAAGGTGGCTGCGGCCTGCATAAAAACCTTAACCAAGGTTGACTAAAAACCTTAACCAAGGGAAATGAAGTAAGTCATTCAAGGTTAAATGTAGGTCAATGTCAGATATAGGTCAGGGGTTATTGATGTACATCACTAGGAGATGAAGTTTTCCAAGTATGTTTGCTGTAGGCCCAGCAGTATTCCATATACAAGCTTGACTAAAAACCTTAACCAAGGGGAAATAACTAAGTAATCCAATGATAAAAGTAGGTCAAGGTCAAATATAGGTCAGGGATTATTGATGTACATCACTAGGAGATGAAGTTGTCCAAGTATGGTTGGTGTAGGGCAAGGAGTATTCCATCTACAAGCTTGACTAAAAACCTTCACCAAAGGGAATAACTAAGTAATTCAAGAGGAAATGTAGTTCAAGGTCAAATATAGATCAGGGGTTATTGATGTACATCCCTATGAGAAAAGGTTGTCCAAGTATGGTGTCTGTATGCACAATAATATTGCATGTACAAGCTTGACTAAAAACCTTAAACAAGGTTGACTAAAAACTTAACCAAGGGGAATTAACTAAGTAATTCAATAGGAAATGTAGGTCAATGTCAAATATAGATCAGGGGTTATTGATGTACATCACTAGGAGATGAAGTTGTGCAAGTATGGTGGGTGTAGGGACAGTAGTATTCCATATACAAGTTTGACTAAAAACCTTAACCAAGGGGAATTAAGTAAGTAATTCAAGAGGAAATGTAGGTCAAGGTCAAATATAGATCAGGGGTTATTGATGTACATCGCTATGAGAAAAGGTTGTCCAAGTATGGTGTCTGTATGCACAATAGTATTCCATGTACAAGCTTGACTAAAAACCTTAACCAAGGTTGACTAAAAACCTTAACCAAGGGGAATTAACTAAGTAATTGAAGAGGAAATGTAGGTCAATGTCAAATATAGATCATAGCCTTTGAGGTACAACCCGAAATATCAGAGTTGACTACCAATTGGCGGGAATAATTGCCACTATGGTTTTCAGTTTGCTTGGTGTCTCAGGTGTATGGAATCATGTGATGGACTTGCACCATGCCCAGCTAAACATGATTTTGGCGGCCATTTTTAAAGATGGCGGCCAATTTTTAACAATTTAGTATGTATCGGGAAATCAGCTATAACAGTAAGATATTTTGAGGTAAGTAAGTTGTTTTCCAGTATGATTGTGGACAATATATTGGTGTAGTCGGAAATATTAGTTTTTAAGTCATTAGTGCTTGAAAAAATATGAAAATCGACATTCAAACGCCAAATTCTTAGAGTTTTTTGAAAATAAATCTGGAATGTGTTATATGTTTGCAAATGAAACGCTGTCTATTGTATTATTCTAACACGAGATGAATGTGTAGTTCGAAATATATGTATAATCTTACTAAACATCATAATAAACACTTATTTTAAGGGTTTAACGGCCTGTAGTGAATTACCCCACCCACCTACTGAAAGCAGGGACACATTATTATGCACACGCCAACCTTGTTTTCTCATATACATTGTATATTTTGAGTTTTTGTGTATTAAAATATTTTGTTTTCTTTAATATATCGTATAAACGTATATAGACTACTAATAGTTATTTACTTTGGAATATATAATTCAAGATGGCTGCCATATATATCGCTATTTGAGTGTTACATATAAATGTGTGTGTGATATGTGACTTTCAATATACATAATCTGACACATTATATTATCTCTTGAAGTTGTACGTTCGACACCAGTCGTGCTTCTAACTTCAGCTGTCATCAATGTCGCTTGTACCATCATCATCATCATGATGTATATCATCGTCCTCATCAGCAACATGCATGTTGGAACATGTTACCAGTTTACAAGCAGCTGTACATCTGAGTCCGTTCATGATGCATGTACAATCAGCATTACATGTCCGGGAGCACTTACACGATAACAGACCAATGACCGCTTCTGGAGCAGGAGTACTTGTCATCCATTCATTGACAAGGCTTCCATTTTCATCCTTTATCCAGCCATATCCCGCAGTGGGATCTGGAATATCAGGTGAGTTTTCAAGACTATTCCTCCAAATCGCAGTCTGATAGTTTGCACGGCGTGTGTGCTGCTTCAGCGTATCCTCACATGGGGGTAACTTTCCAGATTCAACATCCCCCTTTCTGGTACGGAACATGTTTGTACCGCAGTTCATTCACCACGCTCGTCCTGGTGGTACTACAGTACAATTTGCATGCAAATTCTTGGACGTCGCAGAAGACCTGCTGCGGTAGATCCCAGTCTTTACCAAGCATTTCAAATGCTTTCCTGAATGTGATGTTTCAGAATGATATTCAGTGCTTTAATCTTTCCTTGCCCGCCAGTGCACTAACAGTATCACACCCGGTCCAGGCGTGAAGACCCATTAAAGCCAAGCAAATTCTGCCTTCAATGTATTTGCTCAGGCCCAAGCAGATGATAAACACACATCTGTGTCATCACACACACATAGCAGTGAATGATAGTCGCGTGAAACATGCTTTGCGTGTAGCTATATGCTATAGCTTCAGCTGAACCGCGGCTGACACGTTCTGCTGATTTGATGGAGTCTTTCTTGTAAACGTCAAATACCACATCGATTATATTGCTACGATGTCCGTCATGGAGTACTTGTGTAAGCACATGATTGGCCAGTTCACTGAATGTCTGGTTATCACCATGTATCTTGTATATGAGACCCATTGCGTCCACCAGTGTTGCACATTGATCTGGGTAGTCATTTGTTGGCGAAACTCTGCTCTCGACTTGTTTTGCAAGGACGGCCTTGTTCGTCTTTTTCATGGTACCATCGGCATTTGCCAGAGACCAAGGTAAAGGGCCAAGCGGATAGCAAAGCACTTCCCCCATTTCCAACTTTCTGTTCTGCGCAATGATATCATATTCCGAATAATCTCCTGTCGGCCTTCAACACAACTTCCTTCGTTGTGCCTTTCTGTATTTTCTTTTTCATTGAGCCGAAAGTTTTCAGTTGTAGTTTCTTAATTGGTTCATAGAAACCGTCACCCATTTCAAGTCGTTCTTGGAATTCCCGATATGCAGTTTCTCCTTGTTGATGTGCAGTTAGAAGGTCATGTACAACATTTGGTGGGGCAACGGTACCAGTGGAAATACTGACCATGTCTTGCGAATCTGGTAAAAATGGATTTGTCCAATTGTTCTCTAACAGATCAGTAATTGAGGAGACATCCGACTCGTCTTTGCTTATGCGAGAAGCCCCTAGATCAGCATGACTGAACACCCGAGAACTGGTTGCCACATGTTCACGCATTTGCCTCAATGCTGAGGCCCGATATTCTGCTGTCAAGTAATATCGTGACACTGTCCCAGGTTTGAGACTAAAGCCACGTGTCCCACCTGCAGTCTGTGTGTCCTTGTTCACTGTTTCCTCTGTTTGTCTGGTCCACAGCAATGCGACCAAATGGATTTGTATCGCTTCGCTGAACAGTGAACCCACCAAGTTCAAAAATGTTCGTACAAATCCGGGTTGGTCTTATGCAAGTTTTCTATGTGTGCATAATACACGGGAAGGTATCTGGCGTAATTGGTTTTGTCCATTGCAAAGCACCAGGGTATGATTCCTCTAATGCAGTGCAAGTGAAGCTGCCAGTCGCCCTCTCTGTCAGCACGCAGCAATCCCAACAGTGTCTCAACCATCTGAATGTATGTCATCCATAGAGCCGACAAAGGGCCCCACTGATTCATCAGAAGCTTCTGATATTCGACAAACAATTCGACGATCCGTTTGCACGACTCGTTTTCCATAGCGGATGTTAGTGTTGCAGAACATGTGTTCTGGTGAAGCTCGAAGCACTCTGAAAGAGTGTGGTTCAGATGTGTGAGATCGTCATGATGCTTAGCCTCTAGCCAATCAGAGAAACCTGCCCATGCCAATCGCATTAGTGCTTCGTATGTGAGTTTATGGAAGCGGACGGCTCGTTGTACTGTTTCCCTTCCAAAACCTTGTTGATGGACCGTTCAGCAATCACCCCCCCAGATTCAACCGCCATGTCACGAAGTCCAGCGTCCCCAAACATCTTCCCAATAGTTGACATAAAATTGCATATGATATGAAAATTCCCCATCAAAAGTACAATGCTTTTGTACTCTTCAACATATTTCCATGCAATTTCGGATGCTTTGCTATATAACGCCTGATCCAGGACGACTGCTATTGCTGGTAAGTTGAGTGATTGCTGAATGTTGAGGGACTGATGTAGAATTTCCTGTACCGTCGACATTTCCGTTGCGGGGGCATTGATTGTTGGCAAGTAATCAACTGTGTCTGAAGTAACAGATATGTCATCTCGTGTCGTTATATTGAATCCCGTCCATGAGCTAGTAATGTTCACGTCGACATCGTGTTGTCGTACCAGTACCGCATGAAATTCCGCTGCCTTGCAGTTGCAGCCGAATGGGTAATGTGCATGGCCACATCTGCACGTATGACCGGTGGTGGACCAACCCGTATATACAGGGAGTGCCTGATCAGTCGGTTGGATTGTGCGCCTCCTTTGTCGTTTGTCAGTAGGAGCTATTGTCTTTGGCGGTGGTGCACATGTCATAGTTGATGGTTGGACTATTATGCCATTGACACGATGTGATGTCCCTGCCCTACTTAAGACTTCTTCTTGTCCATGTTGTCAAATGCAAGAACTGTGGGGTGATGAACGGATAGTGTGTTTGATGGCAGGGGTGTGTCGTCAGTATCAAATTTCTCCAGGTTTGATAAACACAATGCCGTGTCAATCTCTTCAAGGCTGGTGTATGAGCATGAATGCCCCATTTTGTTGAGGATTTGTATCAGCTCAACATTTCCCGTGAGTGTTTTCAACACTGACGGGAGTAGAACATGTTTTGCTGTGAGTATTTTCTCTCGTGTTATGGCGTAGATTATGTCCTGGGCTATTGACCACGATACTCTGCCAATGCGAGCTGATGAACTATGTTCACCGCACAACATGACGGATAACGGATTGCCATCGAATCGGGCGACAAGTTGTCCGGCCATACATACACCTTTCGACCGACTGTAATGAAATGTAGCGAATTTCCCAATTCTGTCTCTAATTTCCGTCGCATGTGATTCTTGGTTGCTTCCATGACCGTAAGTGCTTTGACCTCGATGTAAGACACAAGTATTGATGTTAGTTCTGTGAGAGTAATTATGCGTGGGTTAACAAAGACATCTGTTCGGATGTAACTATACGCATGAACGCTATTAATAGACATACAAACGTTTTAATGAATAAAATACAGCGTTGTTTACAAGCAAGTCTACTAGAAACAATACACCGTGTTAAATATGCACACTTATGCCTGCATGTACTATATTAAGAGTAATACAGTGATCGTCACATGTAGGCTACGCATCTTAAAAATACAGCGTCCGAGACATGTACGGTTATTCATCACATTAACAACACAGCGTCTTACACACGTGCGATAAAGAAAATACAGCGTTCATCACATGCACACATACAAATGTATATGTTTATGAGAAGAAAAATACATCGCCCTTGACTGACGTGCGTGCTTACAGGGTATCTGCATTCGTGACATCATTTGAAATATGCCGTTTTTACGTATGGCGTAGCCACGGTTGCGGCATGGTGTTGGGGGGGGGGGGGGGGGCATTCATGAAAACGTTATCGATGTTGTTTAATATAACACTGCAATGTATATCTGCAACATGTAAAGCATGATGTCATACATCATATACATTATGATAATTCAGATAATGTGCTATCAAGTGAAATTCACGAAGTAAATATTTCAACGTTCTGGAAAAGTGGGTGGGGTAATTCATAACACCGTAGATAATAAATGCAATACAACATTAGAAAAAATGGTATTAATGGTAATTTTCTTGCACGAATTGTACCTATGGTCATGTGGCCATTGATATCATGTAAAATATTTCGTCACGAGTATGTACTATGGGAATGAAAATGAAAAATATGCAGAAAAAATGTGGATTTATTAGAAATTTATTCATAATGCATGTAATATATTTTTCATACTATCACTACTTGGTAATCCGCATGTGCCATGACTTGTGAACACCTATACTGAATAAATAAAACCAAAATGTAGGCGTGTATGTCTTCAGACCTCTGAGATATTGCGATTTTACTAACATACCCCACACTTGGCCGCCATTTTTAAAGATGGCCGCCAAAAACATGTTTAGCTGGGCACCACGAAAGTCCATCACGTGATTTCGTATTATGGACACATCAAGCTATTTGAAAAACATAGTGGCAATTATTCCCGCCAATTGGTAGTCAGATGTTGTGTACCTCATGGACTATCAGGGGTTATTGATGTACATCACTAGGAGATGAAGTTGTCCATGTATGGTGGGTGTAGGGCCAGTAGTATTCCATATACAAGGTTGACTAAAAACCTTAACCAAGGCGTGACGCCGACGCACGCCGACGCCGGGGTGACAACATAAGCTCTACTTATTCTTCGAATAGTCGAGCTAAAAATCAATAACAAAATTGTGGTACCTTTATCATGCTGCAGAAAACAATAAACAGACCACAAATATAGCATATTTGTCTTATTTTCCATGAAAACACATCTTGGTAGTTCATTAGAATTGTCTCCAAGGAGACAATTCTAATGAAATGCCAAGATATGTTTTCATTTTGCTGTCTGTTGATGTGTAAACAGTAGTGTGTTTCAGAAATGATGGAGTGACAATACTGAATTACTAATTCCTTACCTGGAGCATGACTACATGAATAATATGGACCAATTGTGGCGCTGCAGTCACCGTGGTGAATGCTTAGTGTGACAATGACTACACCAAGATTTGCATAGCTCAGTGTAGTTCCTGAAAAGTCTATGGGTTCATACAGCCTGTAAATAGCTCATACTGTTAAAGTTGGGGAACCACACACCTGGTTATAATATAGGGAAACAGATAGTTTTGTATATTCTGTTTGTTTGTTTGGTTATTGGTGTTTAACAGCCTATCGACAGCTAAGGTAATGTAAGGCAAACGGGTTTGATCCCATTTTAACCTGCTGCAATGGGGGGAAAATACCAAAATCAGAACGGAATATTTACATCGAGAACAAATATATTCAGCCCGTCATTAGAATAACCTGACCTGGTGCCAGGTCCATACCACACCAAAGTCACTTGGCCCCTTCCCCTAAAATAGGATTACGAATAATCGTAATACTCATATAAGGGGTATAACCAGATTTAACTGTCGCATACAAAATGCCAAAGACGTATATGAGGGCCAAACCAGGTCTCATTGCGTGCTACCGACCAACCACCCACTTGTATATTCTGTAGATATTACATTTTCTGGCAAAACAGTTCACCATCACCCCATGTATTGATTGATTATTATTAACATTTTATTATATCAACGTACATTTCCCACACCTGATAACAAGGGCGATAAAACCGTGTTACAATGATCAATACACATGTACGTTTATAATCTGTCGAAAATATTTGTATTCTCTCTGGTTGACCGCATTTAATTAGTAAATAAATTAATTAACTAGATGGCCGCAGGCCTGCATGTCCCGCCCTCCTTGTGGCGCGGCATGGACACTAAAAAAAATAGATATAGATTAATAACGAAAAACTTTAACCAAATACTTTAACCAAAAAAGTTTAACCTCGGTACACACGTACGCTACGCCAAAGATGCCCGACTAATTATCAACGCTTTCCGCAAGCGGAGGCGCCGACAAAAACAATTAACCAAAAACTTCAAAGTAATTTGGACCTTGACCATTGGGCCACAGGGTGGCCGCATGGGAAGGGGGTAGAATGAAAATATAGATGAAGATAAACATCCCATGTGAAGATTTCAATGGTAATGGGTAAAGCAAAGCATTGGCAGAGATTATCGTAAAACGAAAAACTTTAAACCAAAAAACTTAAACCAAAAAACAAAAATTAACCAAAAACTTCAAAACTTCAAAGAAATTTGACCTTAGACATTGGGCTACACGGGTGAAAAAACATTTAAACCAAAAAACTTAACCAAAAAACTTAACCAAACAACTTTAACCTAAAACTTCTCAAAGTAAGTTTTGACCTTGACATTGGGCCACAGGGGAGCCGCTAACGGGAGGGGGGTGAAAATGAAAAAATATAGATGATGATAAACACCCATGTGAAGTTTATTCAAGGTAATGGGAAAGAAGCAGTTTGCAATAGATAATAGTAATAAACAAAAAACTTAAACCCAAAAAAAACTTAAAACCAAAAACCCTTAACCAAAAAACTTAAAACCAAAAATAAAACTTTAACCTAAAGAGAACTTAACCAAAAATAAACTTCAAAGTAATTTGACCTTGACATTGGGCACCAGGGTAGCCCACAGGAGGTGGGGTAACAATGAAAATATAAGATGGATGATAAACAACCGATGAAATGAAGTTTCAAGGTAATGGGCAAAGCATTTGTATGACAGAATGTTAGTAATAAACGAAAAAACTTTTAAAAACCAAAAAATTTTTAAAGGCAAAAAACTTAATCCAAAAACGTTTAACCAAAAAACAAAACCTAAAAACATTCAAAGTAATTTTGACCCTTGACAAAATGGGCACCAGGGGCCGCATGGGTGATGGGTGGGTAGAATTGAAAATATAGATGATGATTAAACAACCCATGTGTAAGTTTTACAAGGTTAATGGCAAAAGCAGTTGCAGAATATCTAGTATAACTAAAAACAAACAACTTTAAACCAAAAAACTTAACCCAAAAACTTAAGCCAAAAAACCTTTAAAACCAAAAAAACTTAACCAAAAACTTCCAAAGTAATTTTGACCTTGACATTGGGCACCAGGGGGTCCGCACTGAAGGGGGGTGGTAAGAATTGAAAAATAAACAGATGATGACAAACACCCATAAGTGAAAGTTTCAAGGTAATGGGCAAATAGCAGTTGCAGAGATAAATAGTATAACGAAAAACTTTTAAACAACAAACACTTTAACCAAAAAACTTAACCAAAAACTTTAACCAAAACAGAACTTAACCAAAAAACTTTAAAAACCAAAAACCATTAACCAAAAACTTTAACCAAATAACATTAACCAAAAACTTCAAAGTAAATTTTGACCTTTGACATTGGGTGTCAGAGGGGCCCTCAAACGGGAGTAGGGGGGTAGTAAATGAAAAACAATATAAATGATGATAAACACCCATATGAAGTTTCAAGGTAATGGGTCAAAGCAGTTGCAAGATATAGTGTAAAACAAAAAAACATTTAACCCAAAAAACTTAACCCAAAAAACAAAACTTAAACCAAAAACCAAAAACTTTAAAACCCAAAAAACTTAAACCCAAAAACATTCAAAGTAAATTTGAACCTTGACATTGGGCACTAGGGGCCCGGCACTGGGAAGATGGGAATAAATGAAAATATAGATGATGATAAACACCCATGTGAAGTTTCAAGGTAAGTGGGCAAAGGCAGTTGCCCAGAGATATAGTATCAAACGAAAAACTTAACCAAAAAACCTTAACCAAAAAAACCTTAACCCAAAACAATTTCTTTAAACCAAAAGAAACTTTAAAACCAAAAACTTTTAACCGAAAAACTTAACCCCAAAACGTTTAATCCAAAGAACTTAAATACCAAAAAATTTTCCAAAGTAATTTGAATCCTTGGACATTGTGGTCACAGGGGCCGCACATAGGGGGATAAATGAAAATGAAAATAAATATGATAGATAAACCACCCATATGAAGTTTCAAGGTAAATCGGGCAAAGCAGTTCGCAGAGATATACGTATAACGAAAAAACAACATTAAAACCAAAAAACTTAACCAAAAAACTTAAACCAAAAAACTTTAATAACCTAAAAAACTTAAACCAAAAAACTTCAAAGTAATTTATGACCTTGACATTGGGCACAGGGGTGCCGCACGGGATGGGGGTAGGGAATAGAAAATGGAAAATAAAAGAATGATGATAAAACACCCAATGTGAATGTTTTTTCAATGGTAATGGGCAAAGCCAGTTGCAGAGATATAGTTAATAACTTAAACAAAACTTTTAACCAAAAAACTTAAAACCCAAAAAACTTAACGCAAAAACTTTAACCAAAGAATTTAAAACCAAAAACTTTTAACCAAAAGCAACTTAACCAAAAACTTTTAACCAAATAGAACTTTAACCCAAAAACTTTAATAAAGAAAAAACTTAAACCTTACAGCTTAAAAACCAAAAACTTTACTTAAAACCGGTACACACAGCCAAACTGGCCCGACTATACTCGCGCGCTTTCCGCAAGCGGGCCGCGACAAAAAACTATTCATTGCCTCATTTTGCATATGAAAAATAGCCTGATAACCACCGCGAGTTCACTAAATGACTATCCCAGTAAAAACTAAATAACAATTCTGTATTCCTAAATGATTATATCTGTATAAATTGGTGAACAAAGGAATAGTGGACACAATTATACACTTTAATTTAATTCATTTAAAAGAACCATTTTGACCTACCGAGTTGGACCAATTTTTGTTTGTTTGATTTTTGGGTTTTGGGGAAAATAAAAACGGCCTATCAACAGCTAAGGTCCATTTTAAAGGCCGGGTTGAACCTTTACATATTTTTACTGAAAGACGAACATGTAGACGTTGGACAACAATGCGACAGGTCCCAAAACTTTAAAGGCATAAATCGACGCAACGGGCCTTACCGGCGACCACACAACTTTCCGGAGTTAGCCCTCTTTCTTCCACTGACCCTTTACAATGTAACATCGTTGGCCCATTTTTATACAATTATGGACAGAGCGATTTATTTATAACAATGGGAAATCCAAAGTACTGGAAAGTACTGAGCTGCGAAAGCCCTACAGACTGAAATGGGATGGTAAAAAGTGGAAGTGAGGGCAGGAAGTGCTTTTGTGAAAGACGGTTGTGGACCGATTCCGATGGCGGTATATATGTAGGTATGGCCATTTGTTTGAACAAGTAATCACGTGGAACCACTAAAAAAACCGACCACGCTTGGGACCACAATTTTGTCTCAATTTAGATGAAGTTTTCAATGGTAATTTTTATTGTCCTGTTTGTTCCTAACCAAAAAAATGGCAAAAAATTGGCCATCGATTAAGCTTAAATTCAATGTGGAACCATCTCTAAACCGGACACCCTGGGGACCACATGGGTCTCCGGTTTAAGAGAATGGTTTCCACTGTAAATTTATTAAGCTCTTTTAATTAATTACCGTAACCTGGTCCTGGTGTGAGGCTACCCACCAAACCAAATAGCCAAACCCGTTCATTCCCTCAAAACTCAAATATCATTAGAGTAGTACACAGGTGCTGGGAGAAAGCCGTGTGATGTTCATTTGTGTTCATGAAATTATCAAAAGTAAAAAAAATAAAAACCTTTCACCCCACCTTTAATCAACTTCTTAACTACATTGATATATTCACACGCTTTAGTATAATAGTATAACGAAGACAAAAAAAATGACCTGACTTTCTACCAATTCTCCATTAAATAATTTCTAAATAGAGACATTGTAAGTAAAATGGTGTTAATGGGAAACTGGTATATCCCTCTACAAATTATGTAATATTTACCACGGATTTCAAGTCGTCACGACTGAAACCGTGGTAAAAATACACAATATATCGAGGGGCAAATACAGTTTTGTGTTTGTTAGAATCATAATGCCACGGCAAACCAAAATAAATACCTAAGGAAAAAATCTAAGCTCCGTCCATTTAACCAAAATGTCCGCATATTTCGACGTCAAATTAACCAACATTATGCGACTCGCCTAAATTGACATTCTGTATTTGCTTTATCCTACCGTAAGAAAGTTCAAACAACTGGACCATAGGATACTTTATACGCAATTCTCCTGATTGGCAAAATACAATTTCAGTGAGGTTGGGCCGCTAAAATACACCGCGACATCTATGACCAAATAAACAATCCAACCGTGGATTTACCAAATATTTATGTCGCAAAACCGGCTCCGCGTAAAGACGGTTTTTCCGTTGCTATAAAGAACGGTACAAATTATTAGAGGCACCGCCATAGGATGTTAGTACCTTCTGACATCATGCGTAATTTCATTAAATCACCGTTTTACAAAATTTGCAATAATGTTTAATAAATTAAATTTAAGGTTTAAATTGTGACAAAATTTGCAGAGTACATGCGAAATAATGCCATTTGAAATGAACGTTTATCCGATATTTATGGTAAAAATATTATAAATTTTTGCAAAAGTATTTCGTGAAATTACGCAGAATGTCCGAAGGCACAAAAATCCCCATGGTGTGCCTCATTACGTGCCAGTGGCTCGTCCAAAAGTAATTTTATTTCCTTCACAAAAGAAAAAAAACAAATGTAAATTTGCGCAACTGTGATTCAAAATAATGGCAATCTGGTGAGTGGTATCCCATAACTTTAATGACTGACGCTCGTAAGATTTAAACTTGATTTTTATGCAAGCTAATTAACATATAAATTTAACGTCTCCAGAAAATATTGAACGCATCTCGACATTCTCATTCGACGACGTTCCATTTCGTTGTTTGTTGTTGTTTCAAGACGGTTTCAAATTCACAGTTGGTAAAATCATAATATACCTTTGGTGAAGATGTGTACCCAGTTCCATCTTATACATAAGTTTACACTGGTTTATTTTACCCTTTTACATCCCACCCGTCCAGATCCTTTCATACTCGCAAAAATAGTAACGTCTAATTCTTCGTGGCTACGGAAATCAATGGTGCAATGATCAGGTTTGGGATAAAACAACAAAAACAACAGGTTGGCTGAAAGTGTTGGTGAACTCTTGGCCCCCACTTCAAAGTAAGTATTAATTGATATTTTATCCTTCCTTAATATCTAATCGGATTTTTATGAAATATGGCGCAGCTAACGCATTCTTTCAAGAGCTGCATTTGGTCGTTCCAGGACGGGTCTAAAACCGACAACAGAAATCGATTTTCTTCGCAAAAAGACGACAGAAGTTTGGACCAAAGTAACAACAGTAGACCACCAAATGCAGCTTGACAAGACGCGTTTGAATGCGCCAATTTTCAAAAAATAAAAATCCGTTTCCGTAATAAGGACAATTATAAAAGAAAATCGAACGTACTTTGAATGAATCCATGGATACTTGGTAAGTTTAATCAGTACATTGTTTATTAGCCGATCTATTATTAAGATCGGCTTAAATAATGGTTAGTTTATCTAATTGGTTTGCGAAAAAGTTTTTGTAAAGCACCATTTTTCTTCCTATAATTCGGTAATCTACAAACGCGCAAAATTTAGTTGTAATCACTTCATTGTTTGGCCAATAATATCTCTGTTTGAAAACTTTAAACATATAGCGAAAAAATAACACAAATTTGGTTATAAAAAAACGTTTTTCACTACAAGAAGTTCGGTAAACTAAAGTTAGGCTGGTTTGCAATTTGGCTATACAATAAAAACTAAATAGTTAGGCGGTTTGCCTTCTAAGTCCAGAGGCAATTATAGGGTAATATATAATAAGAATACCGGTCACCTACGTGTTTAAATTTATTAGGTGGCACCCGTGGTTTTGTTTTATAAACTTGGAAAGGAAGGTAAATAAGGTTTCCAAAAAATCCGGGTGCCAATTTTTTAAACCAAGTCCAAGTTCCAATTGTTATTTCAAGGTCAATTGAACTTTAATTTTATGTTTTGAACGGAAGTTCGAAAAATTGCCCAATATATGAGCCTCTAGGTCAATGGTCCTTAACTTAGGAAATTGGTTAAAGTACGTGTTAAAAAAACATTTCTGATGGATCTATAATTAAATTTACGTAAACTAACACTTAATATTCAGTAATAAATAATTATCAAATTTTATTTTCAATAATTGGCCGCCAAAAATCGGGTATTTATGAAAGATTTCGGTTGACTTGCTACATTAGTTGTGTAATGCTAAGCGCCTTCACCTAATATTCAAAGGTAAATTCTTTGAACTGGAATACTATTGTTTACATTTGAATACCATAAGTATTGCTATGATCAGATATTAATGATAGCTAAATATAACTGGGATAATTTGGTTGGGGAGGAAATCAACACTTATCTCACTTTTCCCTGAGATTCCGTAACTACTAAAATGTGGACATATATTGAACCCTGATTTGATCGGCTAATAACATCATGCTTTGCATGACTTTTCATTATTGTTGTTAGTACCACGTGATCATACACCTTGAATATGGCGAAAATATAGTGTAAGTGAAAGTGTATGAAATTACCACTCATTCAAAACAGCTTGATGATACAGATCAAATGAGTGATAACAGCGTATACTATTGGTGAATTATGTTTACATTTTCTGTATTTATCAACGAAAGTGAACGCGTAAATATATTGTAAGTGAAAGTGTACATGTTCAGGGGTGGGGGGGGGGGGGGGGGGGAGGGGGGGGGGGGGGTCTCAAAATCAGAACTGAATATTTACAATAACAAAATCTGTATATTCAGCCCCGAAATCAGAATCATCCTGATCTGGTGCCAGACACTAAAATGTTCGTAAGTGCAAATTTAGAATCGTCTGGAAATTTCAATTGATGGATTTATATTTATTGAGCATATGCTCAATAAATGTAAATCCATCAATAAATACAATCCAATAATTGTCTACAAGAAAACATTGTTAATGTGAAATTTACAGACTATCATAAGTTTGCACTTACGAACATTTTAGTCGTACAAAGTTTAGTGAAAAGGCCCCCAGATCTCCGGTTGGGATTCCGGTACGGATGCATTCCGATCGTTAACTGTACCATTCGCATGCTCCCAACCGACCACCCCAGAGTTATAATACTGGATAAACACACGTGCATTTGTACATATTCAAAGTAACAAACGTGGTAACATATACTAACCATGACATTCGAGAACACATGATTTCATTTGATTTAATGGTGTTTAATGGCCTGTCAACAACTAAGGCCGGTGTAACGGGGGTCGAATACCATAATCATGTTACCTATTGTGATAGGGGGGGGGGGGGGGGGGTGTAAATCTCAAATATCTCAAAAATCCGAACTGAATATTTACAGAAAAAAATATAATCTTACTACTTATATAATTGGTTTAACCGGATTCAACTTTCAAGTAGAAAGAAAGCCAAAAATGTACCTGAGGGGTCCAAACAAGGGATATCGGGATTCTGGCAAGGATGAATCCCACCGTTAAACGTACCATTGCCATGCTCCCAACCAACCATGCACCCAACATGAACCCTCGTACCTTGAATTATATATAGTAATAGAGCCATAGTTAGGTGAAAGTGGCACAAAATGGCGGCCATCTTGAAATCGAAGAAACTAATATGAGGCACGCCATGTGATTTTGTACCTTCGGACATATGCGTAATTTACGTTTACAAAATTTACAATAACGTATTTAACACCACAGACTGTATTGTGGCATTGGCAAAAAAGTGTAGATCCAGATGAGCAGTCTCATCAGAATCTACACTTTTTGCAACTAATTTTCATATTTTTTGAGAACAAAAACACCCCCTTATCATAAAAGGACTAGTCTGAAAATTATTTTATGACGATATTATTGGTCGGAAAATTAACCCAGTTACTTAGGGGTGAAAGGGTTAATGAAATTACGCAAATTTCCAAAGATACAAAATCACATGGCGCGTCTCATATTTAACTGGAGTCATGAATTGAGCCTTTACAGTCCTCTATCAAGAAATCAAATATCCAAAGTCCCGTGAAATGAAACAACAGTTTATACAAGAAATTGACACAAATTTAGTCAGTGTGTGATTGACTGGTGGTCACGTACGAAAAACCCGGATTCAGAACGGTCAGTTCATAAACTTTTGCCCACCGACCGTTGATTTGTACGGAGCCCCGCAGAGAACATGAATTGTTTTTATTAATTTGTTCCCACAAAATAACAATTCGTTCCTTCAACTTAACAATTTTTTCCCTCTAATTAATAATTCATTCCCACGATATAACAATTGGTTCCCTCGAAAAAACAATTCATTCCCACGATATATCAATTTGTTCCCTCAAATTAACAATTCGTTCCCGTGGGAACGAATTGTCATTTCGTGGGAACGAATTCAATTGTTAAATTGAAGAAACAAATTGAAGAAACAAATTGTTGAACAAATTGTTAAATTGAAGGAAAAAAAATTAAATTTGTGGGAACAAATTGTTAATTTGTGGGAACGAATTATTAAATTGTGGGAACGAATTAGTAAAAAAAAGAATTCTACGTCCCCTGAGGGTCTCCGTAGTTTTGTTATGGTTTTATGTATGTAGAGTATGCAGTGTCTTTACATGGCGATCCAGGTTACCTTTTATTGTGAATTATTTTTTATTAAATCGTTCCCACGAAATAACAATTTGTTTAATAATTCGTTCCCTCAAATTAACAAATCACTCTCATGATATAATAATTCGTACCCTCGAATTAACAATTCGTTCCCACGAAATGACAATTCGTTCCCTCAAGTTAACAATTCGTTCCCTCGAATTAATAATTCGTTCTCACGATATAACAATTCGTTCCCACGAATTAACAATTCGTTCCAGTGGGAACGAATTGTTATTTCGTGGAAACAAATTGTTAAATTGAGGGAACAAATTGTTATTTCGTGGGAACGAATTAGTAAAAAAAAGAATTGTACGTTTTATGTATGTAGGGTATGCAGTGTCTTTACATGGCGATCCAGGTTGCCTTTTACTGTGAATTGTTTACCACAATAGAGACAAATATACGGTCTGTCCCCGCTGTGCACCCTCCGGTGCCTAACTAGGTCACAGTTACTATAAAAAGACTTGGGGCATTCCAAACAGCGGTGAATAACCCGGCCCGGTGGAAATTCCCGCTGAAAATTGAAGGTGTCTACATCACCGGTAGCCGGTAATTTGTGAAGAAATCTAAAGGCGTCCATGTCACTGGTATCAGTTGGGTAAGTATTATCGTATGCAGCTATGTCGCCGATGTGAGGTGGTGGGTCTGTGAAGCCATGAAGCTGCGAATCATGGTGGGAGGAGTCTATGTCACGGGTACCCGGAGCAAAGGCAGCAGCACTAGTGCTTATGCGGCTGGTGTCCCGGGGCTCAGAAGTGCGGTCACGTAACGTACGTGACGATTTATCTGGAAAGAAACAGAAATTCATCATAACAAAATGTTAAATATAGCTGGCTTAGAGTTTCTAAGCTGTTTACTAGGTGCACACACACACACATATATATTGATTGATTGACTGATGGATGGATGGATCGCCGAGCATAATTAAAATAACTTGTCACCATTTTGATTGTTTTTCACGGTAAATGGAGCTTATGCTCCGTCTAGCCACTAGCACACTTATACTCAGTCTAGCAGCTAGCGCACTTATACTCATTCAGCAGCTAGCGCACTACTCAGCCTAGCCGCTAGCACACTTATACTCAGTCTAGCCGCTAGACACACGTTATGCACATCAGCCGCTAACACTACTTATACTCGTCTAGCCGCTAGCACACTTATACTCAGTCTAGCCGCTAGCACACTTATACTCAGTCTAGCCGCTAGCACACGTATGCTCAGTCTAGCCGCTAAGCACACTTATACTCAGTCTAGCAGCTAGCACACTTATACTCAGTCTAGCAGCTAGCACACTTATACTCAGTCTAGCCGCTAGCACACTTATGCTCATCTAGCCACTAACACACTTATCTCAGTCTAGCTGCAGCACTTATACTCAGTCTAGCCGCTAGCACACTTACTCAGTCTAGCCACTAGCACTATACTCAGCTAGCACTAGCACACTTATACTCAGTCTAGCCACTAACACACTTATACTCAGTCTAGCCGCTAGCACACTTATGCTCAGTCTAGCCGCTAGCACACTTATACTCAGTCTAGCCGCTGGCACATTTATACTCAGTCTAGCAGCTAGCACACTTATACTCAGTTCTAGCCGCTGCACACTTCTTATGCTCAGTCTAGCCGCTAGCCGCTAGCACACCTATGTTCAGTATAGCCGCTAGCACACGTATGCTGAGAGCCGCTAGCACACTTATGTAGCTCAGTCAAGCCGCTAGCACACTTATACTCAGTCTAGCTCTAGCACACTTATACTCAGTCTAGCGCTAGCACACTTATACTCAGTCTAGCTGCTGGCACACTTATACTCAGTCTAGCCGCTACACGTTATACTCAGTCTAGCAGCTAGCACACTTATACTCAGTCAGCCTCTAACACATTTATACTCAGTCTAGCCTCTAACACACTTATACTCAGTCTAGCAGCTAGCACACTTATACTCAGTCTAGCCTCTAACACACTTATACTCAGTCTAGCTGCTGGCACACTTATACTCAGTCTAGCCGCTAGCACTTATACTCAGTCTAGCCGCTAGCGCACTTATACTCAGTCTAGCCGCTAGCACACTTATACTCAGTCTAGCCACTAACACACTTATACTCAGTCTAGCCGCTAGCACACTTATGCTCAGTCTAGCCGCTAGCACACTTATACTCAGTGTAGCCACTAGCACACGTATGCACAGTCAAGCCGCTAACACACTTATACTCAGTCTAGCCGCTAGCACACTTATACTCAGTCTAGCCTCTAACACACTTATAGTCAGTCTAGCCACTAACACACTTATACTCAGTCTAGCCAATAACACACTTATACTCAGTCTAGCCGCTAGCACACTTATACTCAGTCTAGCCGCTAGCACACTTATGCTCAGTCTAGCCACTAACACACTTATACTCAGTCTAGCTGCTAGCACACTTATACTCAGTCTAGCCGCTAGCACACTTATACCCAGTCTAGCCACTAGCACACTTATACTCAGTCTAGCAGCTAGCACACTGATACTCAGTCTAGCCGCTAGCACACTTATGCTCAGTCTAGCCGCTAGCACACTTATACTCAGTCTAGCCGCTAGCACACTTATACTCAGTCTAGCAGCTAGCACACTTATACTCAGTCTAGCCGCTAGCACACTTATGCTCAGTCTAGCCGCTAGCCGCTAGCACACCTATGTTCAGTATAGCCGCTAGCACACGTATGCTGAGAGCCGCTAGCACACGTATGCTCAGTCAAGCCGCTAGCACACTTATACTCAGTCTAGCCGCTAGCACACTTATACTCAGTCTAGCCGCTAGCACACTTATACTCAGTCTAGCTGCTGGCACACTTATACTCAGTCTAGCCGCTAGCACGTATACTCAGTCTAGCAGCTAGCACACTTATACTCAGTCTAGCCTCTAACACACTTATACTCAGTCTAGCCTCTAACACACTTATACTCAGTCTAGCAGCTAGCACACTTATACTCAGTCTAGCCTCTAACACACTTATACTCAGTCTAGCTGCTGGCACACTTATACTCAGTCTAGCCGCTAGCACTTATACTCAGTCTAGCAGCTAGCACACTTATACTCAGTCTAGCCTCTAACACACTTATACTCAGTCTAGCCTCTAACACACTTATACTCAGTCTAGCAGCTAGCACACTTATACTCAGTCTAGCCTCTAACACACTTATACTCAGTCTAGCCTCTAACACACTTATACTCAGTCTAGCCGCTAGCACACTTATACTCAGTCTAGCCTCTAACACATTTATACTCAGTCTAGCTGCTGGCACACTTATACTCAGTCTAGCCGCTAGCACACATATGCTCAGTCTAACCGCTAGCACACATATGCTCAGTCTAGCCGCTAGCCGCTAGCACACATATGCTCAGTCTAGCCACTAGCACACTTATGCTCAGTCTAGCAGCTAGCACACTTATACTCAGTCTAGCCTCTAACACACTTATACTCAGTCTAGCCTCTAACACACTTATACTCAGTCTAGCAGCTAGCACACTTATACTCAGTCTAGCCTCTAACACACTTATACTCAGTCTAGCTGCTGGCACACTTATACTCAGTCTAGCCGCTAGCACTTATACTCAGTCTAGCCGCTAGCACACTTATACTCAGTATAGCCTCTAACACACTTATACTCAGTCTAGCCTCTAACACACTTATACTCAGTCTAGCAGCTAGCACACTTATACTCAGTCTAGCCTCTAACACACTTATACTCAGTCTAGCCTCTAACACACTTATACTCAGTCTAGCCGCTAGCACACTTATACTCAGTCTAGCCTCTAACACACTTATACTCAGTCTAGCTGCTGGCACACTTATACTCAGTCTAGCCGCTAGCACACGTATGCTCAGTCTAACCGCTAGCACAAATATGCTCAGTCTAGCCGCTAGCCGCTAGCCGCTAGCACACGTATGCTCAGTCTAGCCACTAGCACACTTATGCTCAGTCTAGCCGCTAGCACTAGCACACGTATACTCAGTCTAGCCGCTATATATAGCACACTTATGCTCAGTCTGGCCGCTAGCACACTTATGCTCAGTCTAGCCGCTAGCACACTTATGCTCAGTCTAGCCGCTAGCACACTTTTGGTAAGTCTAGCCGGTAGCACACTTATGCTCAGTCTAGCCGCTAGCACACTTATGCTCAGTCTAGCCGCTAGCACACTTCTGGTAAGTCTAGCCGCTAGCACACTTTTGCTCAGTCTAGACGCTAGAACACTTATGCTCAGTCTAGCCGCTAGCACACTTATACTCAGTCTAGATGCTAGCACACTTATGCTCAGTTTAGCCGCTAGCACACTTATGCTCAGTAACCGGATCAGCATGCGCGGATGTGCATACCGATCTGTGACTATACTGGTTGCAAACATCATAAGCACGTCATTTCTATAGTCACAACTGATCCTTAGACCAATCTAGCTCCTGAAATGTTTTGCAATACGACGATATAATAGGAGAGCAAAGACGATTATGGAAGTTTTCGTTAACAGCACCAGTAGCCTATTTCACCAAAATTGCAAAGTATACTTATCTTGCTAAGTACATTTTGAGGGAGACATTTTCAATTTAAGTATACATGTATTCATTTTTATTATACCGAATGTATTACATTATCACAGCGATTTTGAAAACTTAAAATTTCTCCCTCAAAGTATACTTTGCAATGTTGGTGAAATCAGCTACAGAGGCCGCGGATTTGTGGCATTTACATTAAAAGAAACGTATATACTAATGTCTATTTCACAAAACCTGACCAAATATTACGGCTATATAAACAATGCAAAAACAATATTTGTTTCGATAATATTAAATACTATCAACATTTAAAAATGAGCCTTCTTTTTATTTCGTGAAATTTGGTCCAATATTGATTGTATTGAAAAAATCAAAACAATTTCCCCATGTTAAATCCCCATAGAGTGAAGATGTCTATGATGATTTAACGTGGGAAATATTTTCTAATTTCAGAAATAGTGGACCAATTTTCAAATTTAACTTTTTGTTTTAATAATTATACCGTTTCCAAGCTAGCGAGGTTTCAGGGTCAATTTCCTTTTTTTTCGTTTTTTGACTCCTCCCGCACCTGCACCAGCTCTTTTCCCACATGTTAAATAGAGAATAGTAGGTTAGTGCCGTGAATGGGAAAAAGTATCCGGCAAGGCTCAAGAATTTCTTTATTTCTCATCAGAAATATATGTTGTGACCACTCATTTGAACCGTCTCGGCGAGACGGTTTAAATGAGTGGTCACAACATATACTTTGGTTCAGAAATAAGGAAAATAGATAGAGAATAGTAGGTTAGTGCCGTGAATGGGAAAAAATATCTGGCAAGGCTCAGGAAACGGGATGGGCGAGGCTCTGCCATTCACGGCACTAACCTACTATTCTATTTATCCAGTCAACACCTACAAATGGCTGTAAAATGCAAAAATAGTATTGACTGGATATCAAAAATGTTTCACGGCACCGTGTTTCACGGCACATACGCACTGTGTTGACGGGATAAATTCCCATAGACAAATCAAATTTTTCGTAATCGTAATAAAATAACATTATTTAGATCAAATTTCATGAAATAAAGAGAAGGCTCATTCTTAAATGTTGATATAATAAATATAACCTAAACAAATATTGTTTTTGCATTGTGTACATAGCCATAATATTTGGGCAGATTTCGTGAAACAGACAGTAGCTAGTTGTTAATTCAGGCTACAACCCTCCTTCCCATACATGTATATGACATGAATATTTTAACTAAAAATATAAACTGCAGAAAATACAGCATTATCAAATTCGACAATTGCAACACTTTTGCCTGTTTATTGACCCGTTTACCTATATTTTGTATGGGAAGTGTCGTTTGTGTCTTTCAGGTGACCTTGACCTTGCTGACCTTGACCACCATGTTAGACATTTTGAACTTTCTGGCCGTTGCACAAATGCAATAAAATCAAAAAGATTTATCATCCCCTTGATTGTGTCTTGTAATCACAAAAAAAAAAAAACTTGATGGTAGATAATTTTGACATCCAGTACGGCGTCTAATATTATTCGACATTTTCTATAACAAATCCAAGATGATGTCAAGTATGACATACATACATAATCATATATAATTATACAATCAAACCTGTGCTAAACAATGAATCTGCGAACAAAGAACAACATTGAACAAAGTCCACATTTTTCTCTCCTGTGGCTGGCCTATATTCGCAGGTTTGAGTCTCTCGCCTGGGAGGGTCAATGTCACGAGGACCAAGGTCACAATTTAGGAAGCTATCAATGAAATTTAGTAATGATCCGACTAATGGATCAGGAAATATTATAGAAATGAATGGCCTTTTTGTGGAATTTATCGGGGTATAAACTTGGAACAGTCGGGGGAATACTGGACGAAGGCTGGAAGGCCTCGTCCAGTATTCCCGCGACTTTTCCAAGTTTATATCCCCGATAAATTCCACAAAAAGGCCATTCATTCCTTATAATTCCAGCATTTGAAATACATTCATCAAGAAAATGTGTTTATTTTCCGTTTTCTTAAGAATTATTTTTTATGCGCCTGACGGTTACGGAAAGTAGTTCGGCATGGAGTTTACTGGGATATAAATTCTGGACAGAGACTTGCTACGGACCAATCAAATGTTACGGAATTGTGTAAATATTTTTGTGCTGGAATTATTCAACATTAAGACGCATCAGCAAAAGGATGAAAGTCAAGGTCACCAAAAGACACTGTGTGGATGGGCATCAATGTGAGGAAGCTATTCGATGACATTTGGTAATAATTCCAGCATAAAAATATTTACACAATTCCCTAACATTTGATTGGTCCGTAGCAAGTCTCTGTCCGAAATTTATATCCCAGTAAACTCCCATGCCGAAACTACTTTCCGTAACCGTGAGGCGCAGTTAAAATAATTCTTAAGAAAACGGAAAATAAACACATTTTCTTGATGAATTGATTTCAAATGCTGGAATTATAAGGAATGAATGGCCTTTTTGTGGAATTTATCGGGGATAGCATTCCCGCGACTTTTCCAAGTTTATACCCCGATAAATTCCACAAAAAAGCCATTAATTCCTATAATGATCCCAATAACGGAGCAGTGGATAAACAAACTTTGGACGTCTGTCCAAAATTGTTGACACGAATGTCAAGGTCACCAAGATCAAGGTCACATGAATGACACTGGGTGGATCGCCATCAATGTCAGGAAGCTATTAGTGAAATTTGGTAATGAGCTGATTAATGGATATTCTATTTTTTGACTTACATTTACAAACGTTACGACGTCGACGTCTATGCTGGATTGTGACTGCTAGGTCTCACTTTCCACTAACGTTGGTGGACAAAAAGGTACTAGATCCTTCATAAAATATACAACTGTAAGATTTAAAACTAACTGTGATGTGATCATACAGAGTGGCCTGCGGTTCTCTTACCAGGCGAATTGCAATTCCTGGAGCGCAGGATTGCAATTCGCGTTCCCATTAATTGCAATTGGACAGCAAACGGACTGCAATCATGTGACTGCGGTCCAAAGAGTTGGTTGCGGAATTGCAATACGTAAAGCGCAGTTAGCGCTGCGCTCCGCTTTTAATTGCAGCTTACACTCCTTTTTTTCTTTAAAATGCGAAAGAGTGACCGCTTTACGCTGCGCTCTGCGGTCAAACCAGCGGACCGCTCTGCTTGACCAATGCGGCAATAAAATCAAAATAGTTGATTTTTTCTAACGAAAAGATATATTTTCCTATCTGTATTTAGCCATTTAAAATCCAATAAAATATACATAAATAGTAGAATTAGGTGTATATATACACGTAACGCTAAGTTTTTATTGGACCGCAATCGGACTGCAATCATGTGACTGCGGTCCAAAGAGTTGGTTGCGGAATTGCAATACTTATAGCGCAGTTAGCTTTTAATTGCAGTTTACGCTCCTTTTTTTTTTTAAACTGCGAAAGAATGACCGCTTTACGCTATGCTCTGCGGTCAAACCAGCGGACCGCTCTGCTTGACCAATGCGGCAATAAAATCGAAATAGTTGATTTTTTCTGACAAAAAGATATATTTTCCTATCTGTATTTAGCCATTTAAAATCCAATAAAATATACATAAATAGTAGAATTAGGTGTATATATACGCGTAACGCTAAGTTTTTACCGCAAATAGCGAAAGAATGAACGCAGAAACGGTATCGCGAAAGAATGACCGCACAAACTGGACCGCGAAAGAATGACCGCACAAACGGTATCGCGAAAGAATGACCGCAAAAACGGGACCGCGATTGGACCACAATTAGACTGCAATTTCAGAGGGGACAAATTGCAATTCAAGGACCGCTGGATTGCAATTCTTGGTAAGAGAATCGCAGGCGGGAGTGTAAACAAGTAAAGTTTCGTCGTAGGTGCAATGCATTTATCATCAAAATCCGTCAGCTTACAGTGAAGATTTTAAAGAAAATTTATTGCAAAAGATACACAGTATGACACATTGTGGTATGGTGTTAGGCACCTTGACTACACCAGATCACTTGGTCTCATGTGTGAAAATCAATAACATTGACCGTTACAATTTGAATCCACGAATACTCCCAACAATCAAGTTTTTTTGGAAAATGTAGTATTTATAACTACACATGAAAAAGTAGATCGTGCGTGAGTGTATACCAGTTACATTGTCATCAATGCAACACACGTTTATGCCTGTTCAAGTTGCAAGATTCAGTGAAACCTTTACCGCATACATCACATGTAAAAAGCCTTTCACCAGAGTGAATAATCTTGTGCTGTTCGAACTAGGTTTCTTCTATGTCAGTAGCCTATTTCACCAACATTGCAAAGTATACTTTTCTAGGAAAGTATACTTTGAGGGAGAAATTTTCAATTTCAGGATAAATTTATTAATTTTTATTATACTGAATTTATTACATTAATTATCACAGTTATTTTGTAATAAATTCAGTATAATAAGTCTGCATACTTTTAACCATCAAATATATGCAGTCGTTAGTTATAAATGACATAATGCATTTCGGGAAATATAAATGAATACTCCCTCAAACTATACTTTACTATATAAGAATACTTTGCAATTTTGATGAAATCGGCTAATGAACACCATGCTACACGTGAGACAGCTGTGGAGACTTAGTTTGGCCTCTTGATCCTGGTCACGGCACCAATTTGAATATCCTGCAAATTGGTGCTGTGACCAGTAGCCGATTTCATCAAAATTGCAAAGTATACTTATCTAGCAAAGTACACTTTGAGGGAGTAATCACTTATTTATCCCGAAATGCATTATTTTATCTAGAACTACCGACTGCATATATTTGATGTTTAAAATGGCTGTGATAATGTAATCAATTCAGTATAATAAATTTATCCTTAAATTGAAAAATTCCTCGAAGCATACTTTGCTCAGGCGCGGATACAGGCGGCCCCCATACCCCCCCCCCCAACTTTACGATTTTGCGCTAGCAGAGGGCGGCTATGCCGAATTGTAATTACAGACCCCCCCCTGCAATTATTTCTGTATCCGCCCCTCTTGCTAGATAAGTATACTTTGCAATGTTGGTGAAATAGGCTATTGGTCACGGCACCAATTTGCAGGATATTCAGATTTGAGTTCATTATGCGCGCCGTCAGTTATTTGCATTTGCTGTATCTTCAGTTGTGTCCATGTTGATGTATTCGAACCAGATGAAAATAACGACTTGTATGACTACCGTTTAAAGAGCAATGGTATGGAGATGAAACTTTAAAGTTAATTAAATGTATTATGATCATGTACAAAACGTACTAGCAGTATGGAATATTATCATACGTACGGTATTTGATTGAAAACAAGTCTTTTTACTTAATTTTCTGTAATTAAATTTGATCGTTACATAGCAATTTATCAGTACATGTATGTGCAAGGAGAAGGTGTTAGTGGATGGCTTGTAGGGTCACAAATACAATGCAATGGTGGACAACAAATATTAACATAACAAACAATAAAGAAAACAAACAACTTTCCAAACGGCAGTATGATAGTTTCAATGGCAAACTAGGCACGTCCATCTATGAGACAGGACAATTGATGTGGATATAGTTTTCTTAATTTGTTTTTCCTGAAATTTGCGCGTAAATGAACACATCTGCCATTGGGAACAATACAGTATATTAGATTAGAGAATTGAAATATTTGGTATTTGTTTATATTAAAGCAAAGGTACATGCAACTGACATTGGAAATCACAGGCAAATGAAATTTGTCAAATTGAATCTTGAAAAGTTATTCATACGAACATAAACGTGATCAAGAGGAAGATCACCTAAGAAACAAGAGCTGTAGGAGAACAGCATAGCTCGACTATGAGGGTTGTCGATGTACACATAGCTTGACAAAGAAGGTGGCTGCGGCCTGCATAATAACCTTAACCAAGGTTGACTAAAAACCTTAACCAAGGGAAATTAAGTAAGTAATTCAAGGTTAAATGTAGGTCAATGTCAGATATAGGTCAGGGGTTATTGATGTACATCACTAGCAGATGAAGTTTTCCAAGTATGGTTTCTGTAGGCCCAGGAGTATTCCATATACAAGCTTGACTAAAAACCGTAACCAAGGGGAAATAACTAAGTAATCCAAGGATAAAAGTAGATCAAGGTCAAATATAGGTCAGGGATTATTGATGTACATCACTAGGAGATGAAGTTGTCCAAGTATGGTTGATGTAGGCCCAGGAGTATTCCATATACAAGCTTGACTATAAACATTAACCAAGTAATTCAAGGTTAAATGTAGGTGAAGGTAAAATAAAGGTCAGGGGTTATTGATGTACATCCCTATGAGAAAAAGTTATCCAAGTATGGTGTCTGGATGCACAATAGTATTCCATGTACAAGCTTGATTAAAAACGTTAACCAAGGTTGACTAAAAACCTTAACCAAGGGGAATTAAGTAAGTAATTCAAGAGGAAATGTAGGTGAAGGTCAAATATAGGTCAGGGGTTATTGATGCACATCACTAGAAGATGAAGTTGTCCAAGTATGGTGGGTGTAGGGCCAGTAGTATTCCATATACAAGCTTGACTAAAAACCATAACCAAGGGGAACTTAACTAAGTAATTGAAGAGGAAATGTTGGTCAAGGTCAAATATAGATCATGGGTTATTGATGTACATCCCTATGAGAAAAGGTTGTCCAAGTATGGTGTCTGTATGCACAATAGTATTCCATGTAGCAGCTGGACTAAAAACCTTAACCAAGCTTGACTAAAAACGTTAACCAAGGGTAATTAAGTAAGTAATTCAAGAGGAAATGTAGGAGAAGGTCAAATATAGATCAGGGGTTATTGATGTACATCACTAGGAGATGAAGTTGTCCAAGTATGGTGGGTGTAGGGCCAGTAGTATTGCATATACAAGCTTGACTAAAAACCTTAACCAAGGGGAATTAAGTAAGTAATTCAAGAGGAAATGAAGGTCAAGGTCAAATATAGATCAGGGGTTATTGATGTACATCCCTATGATAAAAGGTTGTCCAAGTATGGTGTCTGTATGCACAATAGTGTTCCATGTACAAGCTTGACGAAAAACCTTAACCAAGGTTGACTAAAAACCTTAACCAAGGGGAATTAACTAAGTAATTCAAGAGGAAATAGGTAGGTAAGGTCAAATATAGATCAGGGGTTATTGATGTGCATCACTAGAGATGAAGTTGTCCAAGTAGGTGGGTGTAGGGCCAGTAGTAATGCATACAAGCTTGACTAAAAACCTTAACCAAGGTTGATTAAAAACCTTAACCAAGGGGAATTAACTAAGTAATTGAAGAGGAAATGTAGGTCAAGGTCAAATATAGATCAGGGGTTATTGATGTACATCACTAGGAGATGAAGTTGTCCAAGTATGGTGGGTGTAGGGCCAGTAGTATTCCATATACAAGGTTGACTAAAAACCTTAACCAAGGCGTGACGTGACGGTGACGCCGATGCCGACGCCGGCGCCGGGGTGACAACATAAGCTCTACTTATTCTTCGAATAGTCGAGATAAAAAGTGAAAGCGAAACGGTTTAACGTCACAGCTATGATCATATAGAGACGGGACCTCAGTTTAAAGTCTCATCTGACAGACCAATGGGATGGAAATACTATAAAAGTAATTGTTGATGCCTTAGGCCACAGGCGATAGCATAGTGTATTGTACTTATTTAGACATGTAGAAAAAAGATTAGTCATTATATAGCCATTGTAGCATAATACATTGGCTATAGAATGACTACATGTTTTTATACATGTCTAAAAAGTATAATACACTATCATATCAACATGCCGATCACCGCATCATTCAAGACACAGGTCTTGAAGATTCAGCACTCTAGACTCAACTAAATTTGAACACTCTTCTTTCTCTGTATTCGGTTCCTTTCTTTACTTTCTTCTATCTTTCCTACCTCTTCTGCTCGATCTCATCGTTTTCATATTTCACTATTTCTTTTTCCTTCAAAGCACTCACTGGTGATAAGCCTCAGTATTGAGGGTATACCAGTATACTGGCAAAAGCAAAAAAAGCCTGTGCCCTAGGCGAGGTTTGAACCCACAACCAAACGATTGGAAGTCAGGTGTTCTAACCAATAGGCTACAACCCATCAAGTTCACCTAACAGACCGAATATTTCTATCGAAATAAAACTTATTAACCCTTAGACCGCTACTCACAACAATTGTCGTCTGCTGTTGCTTTTACATCTTGCCTTATTTCTCATGGTTTGACAGCACAATGGAAATGATTTATCCTGAAATCAGAATAATCCTGATCTCATGCCAGGTCCTCGCCACACCAGAATCACTTGGCCCCCTCCCAAAAGCAATAACCCAATTCAACTCCCAGGTAACAAAAGAGCCAACGATAAAAATGTACCTGAGGGCCAAATCAGGCAAAACGTGATTCCTGTAACGAGGAACCCCTACCGTTAATTTACGCCGTCGCCTGACCAACCACCAACCTCAAAATTGACAGAACAGAGGACATAATATTAAACAAATTAGCAAAGATACACCATATTACGGTAATAAAAAAAAACAATGTAACACTCGATGTAAATGGTCATATTTCATATATACGTATTTCATAAGTACCATTTAATAAACATAGAAAACGATGTCATAACGTGCAGATGAAAATAATATGATCTTTATGAAAAATATTGTATAATTGAATGGACAATAACATCCGCACATGTGCATTGCATTATAGTTTCAATATAAGTTTAATAAATTTATGAATGATACATTATGTCAGCATATGTGACAATACTTATAATTGTAGACAAAATTATGAGAAATATCATTATAACTTTCCTTTATAGTTAACACGAACATATATTTACACATACAATTCTCATTTGCATAGTTTCAACATAATATTCCTTCATGTAGACCATGTCGACACCTGTACAAAATATTTCGCATTCAACACGAACAAGTGAGCTGGGGTTCACAGATACCGGGGGAGAGGGGGGGCTCATGAATACCCCCAGTCATTGCAAAAAACAACAACTTTAACATGGACTTGGGGTGGGGTGGGGTGGGGTGGGGTGGGTGGTGGGGGGGGGGGGGGGGCATGGGTTGACTGTAGGACCAAAATGGACAATGCCACAGGATGATGTTAGAAAGGCATCAGCAATATACGAAAACATAATGAGAATTTAAAATTTATGAAATGTTAAGTTTGTGTTACGGATGGATGGATGAACGAACAGATAGGCAGAAAGAAAAGCAACAAGAGTTGTCAGAAGACAACGAAGCTCGCCTGTTGCCAGCCTTCACTCAAACTTGGCACAGTTGCATAAAAAACATGAATATTATATAACTTGACCTTGGGTTAAGGGGCGTGTGGTGGACCTTGACATTGGGGTCAGTGGTGCAAGGTGGGTCGTGGGTTTGTTATAGCATAATATAGCATATTAAGATGAAAGCATGTATGAAATATCAATGCGCTCCCTGAAAACAGAAGTAAAACAAAATTTAACCCAACGTTAAGTTTATGAACATACCAAGTTGGTGATGACAGCATGATAGCTATTCACATGAGGAATGCATGTATGAATGTGCTAAGTTTATGACCTTGACCTTCAGGAAAGGGGTGGGGGGGTCATAGATTTGCTGTAGCACAATAGAGGATCATCAGATGAATGCATGTATGAAATATCAAAGCGTTCCCTGTAAAGAAACAGAAGTTACACAACATTTACCCCAATGTAAAGTTTATGAACATGCTAAGTTTGTGACCTTGACCTTGGGGTAAGGGTTGGGTGGTGGGTTGTGGATTTGCTACAGCATGATAGATGGTCATCTGAGGAATGCATGTATGCAATATCAAGGCGTTCCATGAAAGGAAAAAGATGTTATAAGACAATTACCCCAACGTTAAGTTTATGAATGTGCTAAGTTTGTGACCTTGACCTTGTGGTAAGGGGCGGGCGGTGGGTCATGCATTTGCAATAGCACGATAGGGTATAATCAGATGAATGAATGTATGAAATATCAAGGCGTTTCGTGAAAGGGAACAGATGTTATAAGACATTTACCCCAATGTTAAGTTTATGAATGTGCTAAGTTTGTGACCTTGACCTTGGGGTAAGGGTTGGGTGGTGTGTCATGGATTTGCTACAGCATGATAGAGGGTCATCTGAGGAATGCATGTATGAAATAACAAGGTAATCCATGAAAGGAAACAAAAGTTATAAGACATTTACCCCAACGTTAAGTTTGTGGGGGTATGCCATAAGCTCTTCTGCAGGCGAGCTAAAAACTATATACCCCTCGGTCGGCATACTTCGTATGCCGGGGCTACACAAAAAGCTCATCATGTCGAGCACATCTATGTCTGTACAAGCGGCTTCAGTGAGAGAAAGTTTTGCATTCAACATAATTTTCCTTCATGTATAACACGCCTATGTCTGTACATGTGGCTGCCTTGAGTGAATGTTTTGCCGCACACGTCACATGAGTAAGGCCGCTCTCCCGTGTGAACTCGCTCATGTTTTGTCAGATCAAACTTGCTACTGAACATCTTATTGCATATCAAGCAATGGTGGAATGAAACTTGCAGCTCCATTGAATGATCCTGGTCATGGCACCGAACTGACGATGTAGCGTAGTTCAGATTTCTGGTCACGTAGTCCATCGGGTCAATCTGCTGCATGTGTACTGATGATCTTTGTCTCGTAGTGTTGGCCAGAGTACCTGGAAATGAAGAATTGTAATTATGAAGCAAAATTACAGGATATCAACTATCATATGTCGCTCTCAACTAATAAAATACACACAACACATGGTGTTATTCCACCATTGCTACAAGCAATGACATTTACAATAAATTGTTTTTTTTGTTGTTTTTTTGCATTCCTTTGTCTGGACTTGCAACGTCAGAAGGACTAGGAATTCTCAAAATAAAATATAAGATGCAACATGGAGATACTAATGTTTTATTTGATATCTATATGTGTGCATACATACATGTATCACCATATTATACAAATGATGACCAATGCAAATAAGGAAAAACAACTATATACATGTACTATATGGCTGGAGCCTAGACTAGACCTAGACTATATACATTTGATAGTCCCAGTGTGTACCGTATTGATGGTGCTAATGAGAAAAGAGAATTGATGGTCATGGTATGCGATTATAAATATCAGGTACACACATGAATGAGCTACAGAATAGAAGATGACAAAACATGTTGATGTTTCATGTCAATGTGACCCAGGGTTACAAGATCCTGGCCTGGTGCCATGCACCCTTCCAACATACAAAATATCACTTAGACAATTCGTTTTCATCTACTGTCTGTTTCACAAAAGCTGCCCACATTTTACAGCTATATAAATGATGCAAAAATAACGTTACCGGTCAATTTTATCAAAATTCAAGAACGAGCCTTCTTTTTATTTGTGAAATTTGGTCCAATATTGACTGTATTGCGAAAAAACGATTTGCCCATGTTAAATCCTAATAGACATCTTCACAGAGTGAAGATGTATATGGGGATTTAACATGGGGACATTTTTCTAATTTCAGAAATAGTGGACCGATTTTCAAAATTTAAATTTTGATTTCTTAGTTAATTCCAAACAATCTAGACAGGATTCCGAGTCAATTTCCAAAAAGCTATGTTTTTTTTTTAATCCTCCCACAGCTCCGCCACCTCCTTTCCCCCCTACGTTAAATTCCCATAGACAAATCAAGTTTATTGTAATAAAATAAATATTTGACCACGTATGTAACCTGCTGAATTGGTGGGTGGGGGTTGGGGGTAAATATCACAATCAGACACAACCAGGCTTCTTGCATTGTGAACAATGAAAACCTAACTATGTTTTTCTATGCCATTTACAGACTTCTTAGTCTTTTGTTTCACAATGAGAAAATCTAAATTTGGGAACATATGCTACCTACAGAAGTCTGACAAACTACTTAACCAGACCAATGGAAACAAATGTATGTGTTTCCATTGGTCTGGTTAAGTAGTTTGTATGTATGTTTGGACACACGTATGGACACACACATGGATGGCCACAAATTGCAAACACTATATGCCTCCCTGCTCTACCAAGACAGACAAATAGACAGACAAATAGACTAGACAGACAAATAGACTAGGACTAGACTAGACAGACAGACAGGTTTAAATTATTTAGGATTTAAACATGAATTACTTCAATATGTAAGTCGATAATCAAACCACAGTAAAATATTTATCAAGCAATGGACTAGACTGTAGAAAGGATTAAGACTAGTCTATGTATCATTTAAATCTAATAAGAAAATGTTGAGTTCCAAATAACTAACCAGTAACCGACTGTATCCAGTAACCAACGCATGCGATATTGGACTCGCATTCTATCACTTTCAAGTGTTATAGACACAATACAATTACAAATCAAAAGACAGGTATAATAATACAAACTAGATAAAAGACTGTTTGTTTGTTTGTTTGTTGGGGTTTAACGGCCTATCAACAGCTGTCATTTAAGGCCGGGTCAATGGGTTTAGTACTAAATCCCATATATTACCTGTACAAGTACATGTACATGTTCAAGTAAATGTACAAATGGGGGGAAAATCCCAAAATCAGAACTGAATATCTACAATAACAAAACTATATATTCAGCCCTGAAATCAGAATAATCCTGATGCCAGGTCCTCGCCACACCAGAATCACTTGGCCCCTCCCAAAAGCAGTAGGATCAGTAATAATCTTACTACTTTTATAATGGGCAATAACCCAATTCAACTCCCAGGTAACAAAAGAGCCAAAGATAAAAATGTACCTGAGGGCCAAACCAGGCAAATCGTGATTCCTATAAGGAGGAACCCCTACCGTTAATTTACGCCGTCTCGTTCGCTCGACCACCACCCACATAAAAGACTGACATACATACTGTGACTGACAGACATTTGACGGTTGATTATGCACGCAACCAAACCACAGTAAGAGATTTCATAAACAAATGAACTACTGTCTGTTCCACGTATTGCTGCCTATTTATCTATCTCTATATTATATCTATATATTTTCCCATTTTAAAAAGCAATACAATATCAAAACATATAATTGTTATTATAATATCCTTAAAGTAGCTAAATTACAAACAGCTTTGATATAATGTAACCATTTCAGAACAAATGTACATAATGTATAGAATAATCTTAGAACAGTTGTAGAACCATCTAAACAATTAACAGTTCCAGAATTGCTCCTTAAATTTAGATGGTTCTACAACTGTAACATAACTTTTTTCCAGAACTGTTCTACAAATAGTGCCATTTAACGTTGTAGAACTGTTCTACAAATAGTGCCATTTAACGTTGTAGAACTGTTCTACAAATAGTGCCATTTAACGTTGTAGAACTGTTCTACAAATACAGGCTACGCTCGTTTACTCAAAGTCGCTTACGTCGAAATCACCGGTTACGTCGAATTACTATTATTTTCTATATAACTAAGTTTGGTTAAGTCAAATTTCGATAACTCAAATTTTCCGTTTATTCGAAGGTATATTTAGGTCCCGAAAACGTAAATCTACTGTATTTCACACTCGTTATGTCGAAATGTCAATTTGCGGAGGTAAGTAGAAGTTTGGTCACCTGCAGTTTACCTGATCAAAGTCGGGTATTCAGACCGTAGTTAAAGGTGTTTGCGTTGACACTGATTAAACAGGCCTCCCGAAATGACCGTCGGTGATCATTAAGCGGTGAGCAATAAATGGCAACTATTTTAATTGGACTGGCATTAAATGCTTTTACTCGAACGTTAATTAAAGTGAACACAAGTTGCGCGATTAGAAATGAGTGAAATATTTCACACTCGATCATTATTAGTTTGTACAATCAAGTCTGGTCAGAAATAATCATTTATAATAGTGTTACAAATCAGTATTTCTTGTTGTTTTGTGTTGTTTCCGTGTATAATTTATTAAAATAATTCATAAAATATTATGTTCTTGTTATTATTTATTTCATTGGTGAACTGAATATGTACATATCGCTACATGCACATGTCACGTGTGCCACATCCGGGTAATCTATTAATTACACACACACATGCATATGTGTATTTGTAAACAAACCGAAATTGTTTAAATATGATTTGTCTTAGAAACAGCATTTAACATGTATCCATGTACATTTAATTGCTAAAATAAATCATATTTGCTACTCAAGGCTACATCAGCAAGTAATCATTTGGTTCTAACTGTCAATAAAATAGTTTGTTGTCCGACAGGTTGCGTACTACGGATACGTCAAACTACGGTTAACTCAAAGTATTTTTTTATCTCCCTTCGAATTCGAGTAAGTGAGTGTGGCCTGTAGTGCCATTTAACGTTGTAGAACTGTTCTACAAATAGTGCCATTTAACGTTGTAGAACTGTTCTACAAATAGTGCAATTTAACGTTGTAGAACTGTTCTGGAAGTGTTCTAGAACATATATGGAATGGTTCAAGAACAGTTCTGATACACTTGTTCTAGAACTATTCCAGAATTTACTAGAACTATTCTAGACTTTTTCGCAGGGGTGGATTTGTCAGTAAGCGAGGTTTACGGAATACCCTCCGCGTGGGCCCATGTGCCCCTAAATATGTAAGGAAATAGAAGTTATAACATATTTCTCTGATGTTAAGTTTAGAGACGGACGGACGGACAGACGGACGGACAGACGGACGGACAACCTGACTCCAGTATCACAGAAGACAGTACCACATGTGACCTAGAAACTTACGTTGAGTTTTTGAGGTGTGAAGTGTCTAGGTCATTTGACCTTGAGCACAGGAGTTGTATAGGTGCCAGGGCTATTGAATGGTCTGTAGATGATGACAAAGAAGCATACACAGTTTCAAGGCAATCCTGTACTACGCTGAATTAAATTTTGTCGTCAACAGGAACTGTTTTATTTTCAATATTTCTCCAATGGAAACGATTCTCATGTGCAGTCAATATCGTTTTTTTTTGTTAAGAATGAAGGCAATAATGAAAAACAGCAGACAACAATTTCCATCTCCAGCGTAGTGAGGGTTAATATACGGTAACAAGATATAGTGGGCAGACAAAATATTTAACGCAAAACTCAGGAGACGGAAGGATGGACAGACAACCAGGGCGGAAACTATACATCTATGTACTTTTTTGTTTAACCCATTAAAGACGAAGATACAATTATAGTAGTATGTAACTTTATATGGGAAAAAATCCTATTTTCTTTATTTCATCTCGAAAGTACAAATATAATTATAGTAGTATGAAACTTTTCAGGGGAAAAATACTATTTTATTTATTTCATATCAAAATATTTATATGTCGTTACCACTCAATTGAGTTGTAACAACATATACATTTATGGAGAAATAAACAAAATAATGAGATATTTTCCAACACAAATTATCGTATCCTTCGACTGAAATGGGTTAAGTCACATGTCCAGCTTCACAGATCCACATTACATTGTTTTATTATGCATATTATAATTTTATAACGGACACAGCTATTTTAACCCTCAGATCGCTATCTTATTTTTTTTGTCGTCTGTTGTTTATTTTCTATTTTCCATTTTTATCATCAAAAACATCCTTTGACAGCACTTTAGAATAATTTACAACATGCTTTGACAGCACTTCAGAATCATTTCCAATGGAAATGATTCTGAAGTGCTGTCAAAACATGTTTTTATTGAGAAATAAGGCAAGATATAAAAGCAACAGCAGACAAGGGTATGGAAGGTCTTCGAGCCATTTCCCACCCATAAATATAAGAAATACAATTGTTTTGAGTAGCGGTCTAAGGGTTAATACATGTCATGTCCTGCTTCAAAATCCACAAACATACTTCACGACACACACACACAGCTCTTAAAGGTACATGTACGTGCCCACTCATTTGACAGAAATGCCAGGCTCTAATATAGGGAAACAGATAGTTTTGTATATTCTTTAGATATGACATTTTCTGGCAAAATAACCATTCATTCACCATTACCCCAGGTATTGATTGGCATTATTATACATTTTATATCAGACGAAAATTTCCATACTATTATCAGGGACGATAACCGTGTTTCCTTAAAAAGTTAACGGACATTACTATTTAATGTTCTCTGTATTTATTTTTTGATGTGCAATGATAATACATTGTACTTTATAATCTGTTGAAAATAATATTTTTTCAGGCGACACATTTAATTGAATTAGTATAAATAATTAAAAAATTGCATATGAAAATAGCCCGATATCACCGCGAGTCACTATCAGTAAAATATATATTACTAAATGATTATTATATCTGTATAGCGGGCTCATAAATTTTAGAACTGTTGGAATAGTGACACAATTATACACTTATTTAATTCCTATAAAGAACAGTTTGTGCCTACCGAGTGGGCATGTACCTTTAATTCAGATGTCCCATTCCGTAAATCCAGATTATTAACATCATTCAAACATTTCCTATCAACCCTACAGACCACCATAAAGACAATATTCTTAACCCTTTTCATGCTGAGGACACGCCATTATGTTTGCGGAAACTCCTAAATATTTTCCTTCCATGCGCTCAAAAGTATATGTCGCGACCACCATTTGAACCGTCTCATCGAGACGGTTCAAATGAGTGGTCACAACATATACGTTCATTGAGAAATAACACGCCCACACCAAAGTAAGTATATTTTGATAGTTTCCCTAATATGCAATGGATTTTTATGAAATATAGCGCCACAAACGAGTCTTCATGAGCTGCATTTGGTGGTCTCGGGACTTCGGCATATATATACTTATGTCATTTTTGCGTAGAATCGATTTCCATGTCAGTATTACAGTAAACACGGAAATAGATTATTCGCAAAAATGACAGAAGTTTGGGCGAAAGTACCGAGATCACCAAATGCAGCTTAACAAGACGCATTTGATGCACCATATTTCATCAAAATCCGTTACATAATAACAGGGGCGGATCCAGCATTTGGGGAATGCACTTTCCAGTGTTTTACGGCATTTAAATTCAGACTCCAACTGGTGGTAAACTGTGATATACCCGGTATGTAAACTCCGTGGCTGAACGGGTGGGGGGGTTGCAACCCGGAACCCCCCCTCCAGATCCGCCCCTGAATAAGGACAATATAAAAGAATATGTACCTTGAATCAGAGGCGCTTCTAGAAGTTTCAGTAATTGTTGTTGTCACCACGTGATCATGTACCTTGGTACTGATTATATTATAGTTGCTACCATCTCGTAAGTGATATACACGTACAAGTAAAATACATGTATGTTTACACAAACATTTGCAAATACTGTATATCCTGCCGAGCCGGCTCGTAACGAGCCGTCTCAGCAGGATATGCAGCATTTGCCAGTATTGTTCCTCCAGTTCCACTATAAAAGATTTGATGTCCTGGTGTTTAACAGCCTGTCAACAGCTAATGTCATTTAGGTCGGGTTAACAGGGTCGAATCCAATAAGTTACCTGTTGTGATAGGTGGGGGGAGGGGGTAAATCCCAACACCAGAACTCAATATTTACAAAAAATCCTATTACTTTTACAATGGGTATAACCAGATTCAACTCTCACATTCCAGAAAGCCAAAAATGTACCCGAGGGCCAAACCAGGGATATCGGGATTCCGGTAAGAATGAAGCCCATCGTTAAATGTACCCTTCACATGCTCCCATCCAAACACACCATTCTTATTGGAACAGTCAAAATATTAGCTGGGAGGTTAACCCTTAGACCGCTATCTTATTTTATTTGTGATCTGCTGTTTATTTTCTATTTTCCATCTGTATCATCAAAAAGATGCTTTGACAGCAGTCTTTAGAATAATTTACAACATGCTTTGACAGCACTTCAGAATCATTTCCATTGGAAATGATTCTGAAGTGCTGTCAAACCATGTTTTTATTGAGAAATAAGGCAATATATAAAAGCAACAGCAGACGACAATTGTTGTGAGTAGCGGTCTAGGGGTTAAGATATTTGGTTGAAGGGTAAATTCACACGTCCGGCTTTGTGGATCCACATCGTTTCCTCTGATGTCTATACAGTGCACTGCTCT
>CM055279.1:28109697-28134808 GCA_029237695.1 Conchocele bisecta | reverse complement strand
GCACTGCTCTGCGTGAAGCCACGCCCACAAACCGTGCAGACGAACGGACGGTCACCGGTGTGAATTCGCTCATGCTTGACCATACAGCCGCGTTGGTAGAACAGACGGCTGCAGAACGAGCACTTGTATACAGGTTTGCTACGCCATGATTCACTGACCAGCGGATCAAGGATGTCACGCGGGTTGATTACCCGGATATTGGTGTCGGAGGTGGGCTGTCGATAGTTCATCATGGATGACAGTAGTGAACCTGCAATTATATAAATATAAATAATATTGATGATTGATTGATTAATTGATTGCATGCATAGCTCCAGATAAGCTGCGTATTTGCTTAAATACCCAATTCAAATTGCCAAAAACACAATCGAAATCAGAAGTAGCGAGTATCAAAAAGCAATACCATATATTCAGCACTAAAATTGACTTGATTTGATTAAGTGATTGGTTCAACGTTTGTCCATTCAACAGCAGTGTCATATGCAGATGGGAATACACCAGCGGTCCGTTTCACTAAAATTTGTACGACTAAAATGTTCGTAAGTGTAAATTCAGGATCGTCTGGAAATCTCAATTGATGGATTTAAATTTATTGAGCATAGGCTGCATTTGCAGCCTATGCTCAATAAATGTAAATCCAATAACAAGAAACATTGTTAATGTGAAATTTATAATTTTGCACTTACGAACATTTTAGTCGTACAAGGTTTAGTGAAACGGGCTCTTGTATTGGGGGTGAGGAGCGTTAAACATTCAGCACTAACATTTACTTGATATGTTTAATTGATTCAATGACAGTTTATGTCCATTCAACAGTTAGGTCATATACAGATGTGAATACACCTGTCTGGGGAGAGGCACCATTTGTTCAGCACTAAAATTGACTAGATTTGAGACAATGCCAGAGGGGTGGCATGATTTACCCAAATCTACCCAAATCTACCCAAATCTTACCCAAATCCACCCAAATCTTCATGTAATTACTATATGTGTTAATAAATAAAGCTATGCACATCATAATAACGATGTTTGAACCGTATCTGTCATTAATTTGCTCATGCATACCAGGGCCCATTTTAATGTTTTGATGCAAAATGGAAATATTTGTAAATAAAATAAAGGGAGAGTACCGCAATTAACTTATACTAGGAAGCCAAGGAAGATAATCCACTTTATAATGGCTAAATATGCTAAAGGGAATGATGATTTTTAGTTCAATAATTGAGCTCATTGATGTGAGTATTGTGTACTCCCACTTTTGATAATCAATGCATATTCTGCTAAAATAAGTGCGTAAAATATGCCAATACGCACCATATCTGGGGGCCGTTTCACTAAGCTTCGTACGACTAAAATGTTCGTAAGTGCAAACTTATGATAGTCTGTAAATTTCACATTAACATTGTTTTCTTGTAAATAATTATTGGATTTACATTTATTGAGCATAGGCTGCATATGCAGCCTATGCTCAATAAATGTAAATCCATAAATTGAAATTTACAGACGATCTTAAATTTGCACTTACGAACATTTTAATCGTAAGAAGTTTAGTGCAATACGCAATTTATCTGGAGCGCTGTGTGATGGATGTACATGAACCAATGCTATTGTTAGACAGATATTGAAGTGAATACAATTTATTTCTAAAAATAACGTTGGCACATGCTGATCAGGATGTGAGATCAGAGTTTGTGAATGACGTGATGTCATGTTTTTAAATGTGTTTACAGTATATTTCCTTATGTTTCTAATCAAATCATGACCGATTGTTATGACATATAGGCTATAAACGCAGAAAATGCAAAAGTATTTCCTTTGATTGAACAGTTTCCTTTAATCTCATAGCTCTTGTCATTTTGACAAAGAATCGGTTACCGTCAATGAAAATCTAGAACATGTGAATGTCAAACATAAACGATACTCTATTCTTTGTAGAAGTTTTTGGTTGTTTATTTGCTGGTGTTTAACGGCCGATCAACAGCTACGGTTATTTAATTAAGACCGGGCCAACGGGTTGGACTACCGGTATCCAGTATTTAACCTGTCCATCATGAGGCAAATTCCCAAAACCAAAACACTGAAATAAGAATATGCTGACCTGGTGCCAGGTCACACTAGTCAATTGGCTCCAACCCCAAAAGTAATATGATCAACAGTTTCCTTTAATCTTGTAACTCTTGTCGTTTTGACGAAGAATCGGTTACCGTCATTGTAAATACATTTATCCTGTCAACACAGTGAGTCTGTGCCGTGAAACACGGTGCCATGAAACATTTTTGATATCCAGTCTATACGACCTAATCACTGCGTATGAATATGTGCGGTGGCTGGGGTTATATTTTTGCATTTTAAAGCCATTTGTAGGTGTTGACGGGATAAATAGAATAGTAGGTTAGTGCCGTGAATGGGAAAAAATATCTGGCGCGGCACTGCAACGGGATGTGCTCGGCTCACCCCCGTTTCAGTGCCGCGCCCATGCACGGCACTAACATACTATTCTCTATATCTACAGCATGTGACTGAATTGTAAGACATACATGGTACTCAATTCTTGATAAAAGCCATACGGTTTTGTAACAAACGTTTAGTACAACCATAAAACATGCTTGTCATCATACTTAGTACGCTATACAATGTATATCACCAATATCTGTCTCAGAGCTCCAGATAAGGCGCGTATTGGCGTATTTCACGCCACTTATTTAGCAGACTACGCATTGATTATCAAAAGTGGGAGTACAAATTACTCACGTCAATGTGAAAATACGCATTGATTTTTAAATTGAGTAGCGAAAATACTGTAATACAAGAAGCGAGGCAAGGCCACGAAGGCCAGGTTTTTTCCAAGCATGGACACTTGGATAACATAATTATACCCACTTTTTGTAGACTAGATGGCCGTGGCCTGCATGTCGTGCCTTGGGGCGAGGCATGGACACTAAAAATATAGATATAGTAGATGGAAAAACTTTAACGAAAAAACTTTAACCGGACACACGGACGTACGGACGGACGTACGTATGCCAAAATGCCGACGATATCGCGCTTTCCGCAAGCGGGTGCGACAATGATGATAAACACCCATGTGAAGTATCAAGGTAATGGGTGAAGCAGTTGCAGATATAGTACACGAAAAAACTTTAACAAATAAATTCAAAGTAATTTGACCTTGACATTGCGCACAGGGGCCGCACGGTTGGGGGTTAGAATGAAAATATGGACGATGATAAACACCCATGTGAAGTTTCAAGGTAATGGGTGAAGCAGTTGCAGAGATATAGTACACAAAAAAACTTTAACAAATAAATTCAAAGTAATTTGACCTTGACATTGCGCACAGGGCCGCACGGTTGGGGGTTAGAATGAAAATATGGACGATGATAAACACCCATGTGAAGTTTCAAGGTAATGGGTGAAGCAGTTGCAGAGATATAGTACACAAAAAAACTTTAACAAATAAATTCAAAGTAATTTGACCTTGACATTGCGCACAGGGGCCGCACGGTTGGGGGTTAGAATGAAAATATGGACGATGATAAACATCCATGTGAAGTTGTTTCAAGGTAATGGGCGAAGCAGTTGCAGAGATAAAGTATAACGAAAAAGTTTTAACTTGACATAGGGCACAGGATCGCGCTTTCCGCAAGCAGGTGCGACAATGATGATAACACCCATGTGAAGTATGAAGGTATTGGGTGAAGCAGTTGCAGAGATAAAGAACACGAAAAAAATTTAACAAAATAATTCAAAGTAATTTGACCTTGACATTGGGCACAGGATCGCGCTTTCCGCAAGCAGGTGCAACAATGATGATAAACACCCATGTGAAGTATCAAGGTATTGGGTGAAGCAGTTGCAGAGATATAGTACACAAAAAAAACTTTAACAAAAAATTCAAAGTAATTTGACCTTGACATTGGGCACAGGATCGCGCTTTCCGCAAGCAGGTGCGACAATGATGATAAACACCCATGTGAAGTATCAAGGTATTGGGTGAAGCAGTTGCAGAGATATAGTACACGAAAAAACTTTAACAAAAAAATTCAAAGTAATTTGACCTTGACATTGGGCACAGGATCGCGCTTTCCGCAAGCAGGTGCGACAATGATGATAAACACCCATGTGAAGTATCAAGGTATTGGGTGAAGCAGTTGCAGAGAATTAGTACACGAAAAAAATTTAACAAAATAATTCAAAGTAATTTGACCTTGACATTGGGCACAGGATCGCGCTTTCCGCAAGCAGGTGCAACAATGATGATAAAACACCCATGTGAAGTATCAAGGTATTGGGTGAAGCAGTTGCAGAGATATAGAACACGAAAAAACTTTAACAAAAAAATTCAAAGTAATTTGACCTTGACATTGGGCACAGGATCGCGATTTCCGCAAGCAGGTGCGACAATGATGATAAACACCCATGTGAAGTATCAAGGTATTGGGTGAAGCAGTTGCAGAGATATAGTACACAAAAAAACTTTAACAAAAAAAATTCAAAGTAATTTGACCTTGACATTGGGCACAGGATCGCGCTTTTCCGCAAGCAGGTGCGACAATGATGATAACACCCATGTGAAGTATCAAGGTATTGGGTGAAGCAGTTGCAGAGATATAGTACACGAAAAAACTTTAACAAAAAAATTCAAAGTAATTTGACCTTGACATTGGGCACAGGATCGCGCTTTCCGCAAGCAGGTGCGACAATGATGATAAACACCCATGTGAAGTATCAAGGTATTGGGTGAAGCAGTTGCAGAGAATTAGTACACGAAAAAACTTTAACAAAAAAATTCAAAGTAATTTGACCTTGACATTGGGCACAGGATCGCGCTTTCCGCAAGCAGGTGCGACAATGATGATAAACACCCATGTGAAGTATCAAGGTATTGTTGGGTGAAGCAGTTGCAGAGACATAGTACACGAAAAAACTTTAACAAAAAAATTCAAAGTAATTTGACCTTGACATTGGGCACAGGGGCCACACCGTTGGGGGTTAGAATGAAAATATGGATGATGATAAACACCCATGTGAAGTTTCAAGGTAATGGGCGAAGCAGTTGCAGAGATATAGTATAACGAAAAAGTTTTAACCAAAAAACTCTAACCAGACGTACATTAAAAAGTTAACGTTGAAAATGGCTAAGTCAATTACGTAGAAATAATAGGTGAAGGTAAAAAAATGGTCACATGTTGGATAGTTGCATGTGGTAGGCACCTCTTGGTTATGAAGCTGTGAAAGTTTGGTGATCCTAGGTGGTACAGTACCAAAGAAATGGACTTAAACACGAAAACTTAACATTGTAAACGCGAAAACTTAACATTGAAAATGGCTAAGTCGACTGCGCGGAAAAAATGGGTCAAGTTAAAAAAAAGTAACATGTTGGATAGTGATATGTGGTGGGCACCCCTTGATTATGAAGCTGTGAAAGTTTGGTGGTCCTAGGTGGTACAGTAACAAAGAAATGGACTCAAACACGAAAACTTAACATCGATTGTGGACACCGCCCGCCGCCCGCCGCCCGCCGCCCGCCGCCTGCCCGCCCGCCCACCCGGCTTTCGCCAATCCAATAGCCTGGATTTTTTTTCAAAAAACCTGGCTAAAAATTGAAACTTTACTTAGTTGAACAGTGTTTGCTTTTAGATCAAACACCTTAGTTGAACAGTGTTTGCTTTTTGCAGCTCAAACACCAATGTGAAAATACGCATTAATTTTCAAATTGAGTAGTGAAAATACTGTAATAAAATTGAAACTTTACTTAGTTGAACAGTGTTTGCTTTTTACAGCTGAAATAAGTAAATTTTTAAATTTGTTTTATTTTTTATCATGTGTTCCCTATTTAATAAAGGAAGAAAATCAATACTACATTTGTAAAAGTTGAATACGCAATAATTCCAGAACAAAAATATTTACACAATTCCCTAACATTTGATTGGTCCGTAGCAAGTCTCTGTCCAAAATTTATATCCCAGTAAACTCCCACGCCGAACTACTTTCCGTAACCGTCAGGCGCAGTTAAAATAATTCTTAAGAAAACGGAAAATAAACACATTTTCTTGATGAATTTATTTCAAATGCTGGAATTATAAGGAATGAATGGCCTTTTTGTGGAATTTATCGGGGATATAAACTTGGAACAGTCGCGGGAATACTGGACGAGGCCTTCCGGCCTTCGTCCAGTATTCCCGCGACTTTTCCAAGTTTATACCCCGATAAATTCCACAAAAAGGCCATTCATTCCTATATTGAATTTCAAATCTGGGGATATAATACTCTTTAGATACAAAATGTATCTGAAGCTCTGTCTGTCCGTCTGTCTGTCCATTTGTTGAGCACATATAGCATGTAACATATGATTATCATACAAAAACAACAAAAAAACACAACCAAATAGGTTCGTGGAAGAAGGTGGCTAACTCGCCAATGGAGTAAGCCCTCTTCTTCCACTAACCCCTTTTGTTCTTTTGGACAAAGTCTAGGATTAGGATATAAGCCAAAAATCATTTACTTTTTATATTTATTAAGAATTGCTAACTTTATTCAATATACAGTATACACGTGTGCAAACAAAATATATGTTGGCAACATACACGAGGGGTGTTCAAAAAAGTATACAAAACAAACATAGCTCACCCAATCTATATACCGGTAGTTATTATATCTTCAAAAGATATGGTGTGGATATATATATATAGGCATATGATGAATACAAACAGAAAAGGTTTTTATCATACAACAACTAACAAATCCATGTCAATGTCGGTTGTGTATTTTTTTTTTTTAATTTTGGCTCATTTACTTGAAAAATATTCAATTTTCGAATCGCAATAGGGATCACAAATTGCATCGATCATGGTTATGTGAATTTTTGTTATATGATGGTGTTATGTACAACGTGACATGTCATTGGTCACTGATGTGATCTGGGGGCCGTTTCACTAAGCTTCGTACGACTAAAATGTTCGTAAGTGCAAAATTATAATAGTCTGTAAATTTCACAGTGACATTGTTTTCTTGTAAACAATTATTGGATTTACATTTATTGAGCATAGGCTGCATATGCAGTCTATGCTCAATAAATGTAAATCCATTAATTGATATTTTCAGATGATCCTAAATTTGCACTTACGAACATTGTAGTCGTACAAAGTTTAGTGCAACGGCCCCCTGGTCGTCGTTTGGTTTCGATATTGTGGAAATTAGAACACCTCGGTCATCTCTCGTAGCACCAGTATAAATATGCACCTTTATTTTTTTTAGACTTTTCCATAAATTATTTGAACACCCTTCCTAAGTTATCTCGAGTACATCAATACGTTATTCATGACATCAAAAGTTGGCAACACATTCAGAGCCAAATGAGAATTTGGACACACCTGGGGGCCGTTTCACTATATGTCATATGACTAAAATGTTCGCAAGTGCAAATTTAGGAGTCTGGAAATTTCAATTGATGGATTTACATTTATTGAACATACATATAGGCTACATAAGCAGCATATGCTCAATAAATGTAAATCCAATAATTGTTTACAAGAAAACATTGTTAATGTGAAATTTACAGACTATCATAATTTTTCACTTACGAACATTTTAGTTGTTCGAAGTTTAGTGGAAACAGCCCTGAGGCCGTTTCACTAAACTTCGTACAACAAAAAATGTTCGTACAAAGATTTCTATAAATTTACGTCACACATAACATTAACGTTACCACCTATTAATAGATCTGAACAAATCCACCAAACAAAGCCAAAAATTGGCTGCTAATGTGAACTTTCTTGTACATTTTTAGTTTTTCACTTAAGAACTTCGTATAAAGTTTAGTGAAATTTTTATCTGTAAATTTCAATTTATGGATTTACATTTATTGAGCATAGGCTGCATATGCAGCCTATGCTCAATAAATGTTAATCCAATATTTGTTTGCATGAAAACATTGTTAATGTGAAATTTACAGACTATCATAATTTTGCACTTACGAACATTTTAGTCGTACAAAGTTTAGTGAAACAGGCACCTAGTCTGCTACTTTGAACAACTTTACATTTACAGAATATATTGTAAAGTGTGAAAGATCATTGGAATTTTCTGTGCATCTCAATGAAAAACATTGACTTTTAACAAAGTGTCGGGGATTTTTGATATCGACAAATATTCGCCACCCCACCCCGATCTCAATTAATACTTTACTCAGTAATACATACGTCTACATGTATTGATCTGCATAGACAAGCCATTCATATGCAGAGAAGGGATTAACCCGTAGAAGGCGGGAACTGAAAATTGTCGTCTGCTGTTGTTTCTTATTTTGTATATTCTCTAAATAAAAACATGGTTTGGCAGCATTTTAGAATCATTTCCCTTGGAAATGATTCTAAAGTGCTGTCAAACCATGATTTTGCTAAGAAAAATGGAAAATACAAAATAAACAGCAGACGACAAATTTTAATTCAGCGCTATAAGGATTAATTGATTGGGCTCGTATGTTTGTTCCACAGCAAGGTCATTATACAGACAGGAATGCACCTGTATGGGGCAGCACCATACATCACCACTAAAACTTACTGTCTGGTTCACTAAACCTGCCCAAGTTTTACGGATATATATAAACAGTGCAAAAATAATTTTATTTCTATAATATTAAATTTTATTAAAATTTAAGAATGAGCCTTCTTTTTGTTTCATGAAATTTGGTCAAATATTGATTTGATTACGAAATAATTTGTCTATGCTATGGGAATTTAGCATGGGGGGGAGGAAAGCTGATGGAGGAGCTGTGGGAGGAGTAAAAAAATAAAATAAAATGGAAATCGACTCCGAAAACTGGCTAGATAGCTTGGAAATGATCCAACTAAGAAAACAAGTTAAATTTTGAAAATCGGTTAAGTATTTCTGAATTTCTAAAAATGTCCCCCATGTTAAATTCCCATAGAAATCAATATTTGACAAATTTTCATGAAATAAAACGAAGGCTCATTCTTAAATTTTGCTTTAATTTAATATTATCAATTTTTTTTTTTTGCATTTTTTACATAGCTGTACAATTTGGGCAGGTTTTGTGAAACAGACAGTAGAAGATATGTGTTGTGTCGTGTTACACGGTACGATTGGCATTAACCAGGGACAGTTAGCACATGAGAAAAACCACACGAATGTCGTCTAACACCACACGAATGTCGTGTAGCACCACAACACCACACAAATATCATGTAACACCACACGAATGTCGTGTAAAACAACACAAATGTCGTGTAACACCACATTAATGTCGTGTAACGCCACACGATTGTCGTGTAACACAACAGGAATGTCGTGCGACTCCACACAAATGTTGTATAACACCACACAAATGTCGTGTAACACCAGACGAATGTCGTGTAACACAACAGGAATGTCGTGTAACTCCACACAAATGTTGTATAACACCACACAAATGTCGTGTAACACCATACAAATGTCGTGTAACACAACACGAATGTCGTGTGACTCCACACAAATGTTGTATAACACCACACAAATGTCGTGTAACACCACACGAATGTCGTGTAACACCACGCGAATGTCGTGTAACTCCACACAAATGTTGTATAACACCACACAAATGTCGTGTAACACCACACGAATGTCGTGCGAAACAACACAAATGTTGTGTAACTCCACACAAATGTCGTGCAACACCATTAGTGACGTCTGACACCCCACACGTGTGGTGTAACACTACATTGTTGTATTTGATTGGTCAAGTCAATAGTGCATCCAAATTCTTGCATATCGTGTGAATATGAGGTTGTGTTTATTCGTGTATGCACGGTTACGCCACTGTACAATACAAGCCATACGTGCCATAAGCCACATTTCTCAAGTCATAATAGTCACCAACAAATATAACGAAAGAGATATTATTATTATTTCATGGTCATTCGGGGAACAGTCAAACTATTGCCTCAAATTACCATGAAATAACTGTTTTATTACTCAACTCAACTTGTAACAGTGTATCTGACACAATGAACGTAAATTTGGCAGGCGCGTCGACATTATGTTGAATTTAATGATGTAATCTTCTGGCGTGAAAATAGTTTTTACTATTCCACGGGCACGCGGAACTATTGACCGGGCATGCAGAATTATTGCACAGGCACGTCAAAACCCAGGGAATTAGTCAAAACTATGGAATATCAACTTATATAGAGTTGGGTAATAATAATAATTGTTGCAATATGTCCTAATAGCACGTTTACATGATCTTGTTCCGGTATATTTCATACATGTATCCCACCACTAATCAACAAGACTATTAATTACCTTTGAAATCAATATTTAACCCTTAGACCGCTACTCACAACAATGGTCATCTGCTGTTGCTTTTATATCTTGCCTTATTTCTAAAAAAAAAACATGCTTCGACAGCACTTCAGAATCATTTCCTTTCTGAAGTGCTGTCAAAGCATGTTGTAAATTATTCTAAAGTGCATTCAAAGCATGTTTTTGATGATAAAAATGGAAAATATAAAATAAACAGCAGGCGACAACAAAAATAAGATAGCAGTCTAAAGGTTAATGTACAGCTATTATGTATACACGTGCTGCAGAGTTTTCTAACATTCATCCATTCTCTCATGGTTCATAATGTAGATTTATGAATAATAATATGCTTCATATATACATGTATGCACTAGTATTACAAATGTACAGTTCTATGACAATTATGTTATCACATGAAATCTTTGTTACGATGTGTTTCAAACAATTTCATAAACGTGATACAACAGACATGTAATTAACACCTGGAACGATTTTGATTGGCTGGCCGCATCACCCTAATTACGTATTCATATTATGCACCAACGTTATGTCAAATGAATAAAACATTGAGACGTTCCAATTGACATCCGTAATGGCAAGACAAAGCAATGATGATTTCACGTTGACGACATCATGTTTTAAATGTCATTAGAAGCGTCCGTGGGTATGGTATGGTAAACAGACCACAACTATAGCATATTTTTCTTATTTTACAAGAAAACAAATCTTGGTATTTCATCAGAATTGTCTCCTTGGAGACAATTCTCATGAAATACCAAGATTTGTTTTCATTTCGAAGAAGCAAACTATTCAATCATTGAAGTCTGTTGATGTGTGATTCTATTTTACCCAATTAAAATATTGAAATACCCAATTGCTTCAGACATGATGGAGTGACAATACTCAATCACTAATTCCTTATCTGGAGCCCTGCACGTAACAAGAAGTGCAGTAACATGGCAAGTACACTGGCATTTGCGATAAGTTCACAGTATAGGAATGAATCGCCTTTTTGTGGAATTTATCGGGGTATAAACTTGGAAAAGTCGCGGGAATACTGGACGAAGGCCGGAAGGCCTCGTCCAGTATTCCCGCAACTTTTCCAAGTTTATATCCCCGATAAATTCCACAAAAAGGCCATTCATTCCTTATAATTCCAGCATTTGAAATAAATTCATCAAGAAAATGTGTTTATTTTCCATTTTCTTAAGAATTATTTTAACTGCGCCTCACGGTTACGGAAAGTAGTTTAGCATGGGAGTTTACTGGGATATAAATTTTGGACAGACTTGCTATGGGCCAATCAAATGTTAGCGAATTGTGTAAATATTTTTGTGCTGGAATTATTACATCATGTCCCCTACATTTATTTCCCAGACCAATCATATCAGAGACCCACACACTTTCCTCTGGTGTCTATACAGATGACTGCTCTGTGTAAACCCTCGTCCACACGTCGAACACACGAATGGACGATCACCCGTGTGAATTCGCTCATGCTTCACCAGAAAGTCCGGCCGGTTAAACACCCGAGTACAGAATGGGCAATGATACAACGGCTTATTTCCCCAATCTCCTGGATATTTTGCAGGGCGTTGCGACAATGGTTTACTGTCCAAATCTCCCGGTAAGTGTCCGGGATTTTCCAACACCGATTTATTGTCCCAATTGCCCGGTAATTGTCCGATATTTCCCATCGCTGCCATCGTGTCCTGTGAATTTGTTCCTTCCTCCGTCACGTTGGCAGCGGATCGAGAAAAATCCATCATAGCTTGTAGGGCTGCATCTGAAATATGAGATATAGAAAATATAAAAGAACCCAAACTTCAATAGGATACTAACCAAAATTTACTATTATGAGACGAAAATGAAAATAAATGGCAACACATGTGGACAAAATTGTTAGTATTTTTGGTGATTTGATTAGATACAGGCGATATAATGACTGTATACATTTATAGGACAAGGTCATGCATCATAAATTAAGTTTGTTTGTTTATTAGTGTTTAACGGCCTATCAACAGCTAAGGTCATGTAAGGCCGGGTATAAATTAAGTGCCAAAAACAGATACCAGAAACAATTTTACATGCCAACTAACATTATTTTACTGTTTCAAGTGTGTCACAGGCGGTGTCGTTTTCCTGATTTACTTGTCCGTTCTACTTGTTCTTTGTGGCTGTGACTAAACAAATGGGGCTTATGGGTTTTGCGATCAGTGTAGATCCAGATCAGACTGTGCAGATGCACAGTCTGATCTGGATCTGCACTGTTCGCCATTCCATCAATGAAACACCTGTCATCCTTCGAACCAGCAGCAAATTAGAACATTATCAGGCTACAGGAGTGTGCTACTTGATCAGGATTTGGTCACCAATCCCATAAACCCCGTCTCTCCAGTTACAGCCGCATCTGCGTCAGTATATCTATTGTCGAAGTGCATGGCACTGAATTCCCTGACAAAAGAAAAACTGAAAGTAATGAGACTAATATGAAAAACAATAAATATTTGGAGACAATTAATTCTGGGAAACACACATTAAGGTCATAAAAATAAGTACTGTGGTTCTCAGACACGGGGTTTGCGGAATGTGAAGTGGCAGGGTGGATTTTTTCAAATATTTTTTGTTATATTAGATCTGGAAAATCAGTGACGAACATCTCAAAACAAAAAATGTTATATAAAGTCACTATTACACTAGACTTTCATCAGACATGATTGGATTTAACATATTTTTGCATGGTTTTTATTGACCATGTGGCGAATCAATAGTACAATTTTTTTTCTCCATGACGATAAAATGCTTCACACGCAGGGAATATGGAGATGCGGCGATATCTGAGAACCAAAGTACTTTATGTACGGCCTATGGTTGATCACAGCAAGGAATGTCCTATTTATTTATTGTATTTAATGACGCTTAACGGTCTGTCAACAGCTACTGGTATTGTCACTTAAGGCCTGGTAACGGAATGTCTAACAGAGCTCCAGATAAGCGTTCTGTCGAAAGCGTACTATACCCCGATTTCAAAATCATTGCGGTTACAAATGAATTATTGATTTTCTTCATCACTAAATAGAGAACAAATGATAAAACATACAACAAATTTAAACATTCACTTATTTGAGCTGCAAAAAGCAAACTCTTTTGCAGCTCAACTAAGTGAATTTCCAACTTTATGACAGTATTTTCACTACTCAATTTAAAAATCAATGCATATTTTCACATTGCTGTGCGTATTTTGTACTCCCACTTTTGATAATAAATGCGTATTCAGCTGAAATAATTGCGTAAAACACGTCAATACGCACCTTATCTGGAGCTCTGGTCCAACAACAATGTATTGGGTATATGTTTAGCACAATAACAATGTATTGGGTATATGTTTAGCACAATAACAATGTATTGGGTATATGTTTAGCACAATAACAATGTATTGGGTATATGTTTAGCACAATAACAATGTATTGGGTATATGTTTAGCACAATAACAATGTATCATGGGAAACCCCTATTTCTCAACGAGTTGGTTAAATTGATGGTCGTGATATATAATTCGGAGCACAATAAATCAAGAAAATACTGAGGATTTTCCAACAAAAACGGTGTATGGTAAGCAGGAAATGTGTATGCTTATAATTCTCAACCGGTCAAACTACTCAACTCCACCAATCAAAATACAGTAGAACCCCTCTAACACCGACACCCAGAAAACCTCAGTGTGCTTGATTTTGATGGGTTTCAGGGCTCCAGATAAGGAATTAGTAATTGAGTATTTTCACTCCATCATTTCTGAAGCAATTGGGTATTTCAAAATTTTAATTGGGTAAAATTAAATCACACTACTGTTTACACATCAACATATAGCAATTATTGAATTAGTTTGCTTTGAAATGAAAACTTATCTTGGTATTTCATTAGAATTGTCTCCTTGGAGACAATTATAATGAAATACCAAGATGTGTTTTCATGGAAAATAAGAAAAATATGCTATATTTGTGGTCTGTTTATTGTTTTCTGCAGCATGATACAGATACCACAAAATTGTTATTGCTTTTTGATATTCGCTACTTCGGATTTCAATTGGGTTTTTCGGCTATTTTAATTGGGTATTTACGCAAATACGCAGCTTAATCTGGAGCTCTGGGTTTCACTGTAATTTCTATCTAATAATAATGTATGTTCCTGATTGCAAAGCACATAAACTTGGAACACTCGAATACTGACATCACAGTGGAACTTCTCCAAACCGGACACCGTGGGGATATCCCGAAAAGTTACTAAAGTAATATGATTAGTAATAATCATATTACTCATACAATGTGTATAACCAGATGAAACCCTCACATACAAGAATGCCAAAGACATACCTGAGGGCCAAACCAAGTCGGTAGATATCCATCAATGTGAAGAAGCTACTGATGAAGTTTGGAGATGTTCGGACTAACGGATCAAGATATATTCAATTATTGACACAAATGTTACGGTCAAGGTCACACGAATGACAGTGGATGGATAGCAATCAATGTGAGAAAGCTATTGATGAAATTTGGTAATGAAATGGATCAAGAGTTATGTATGTCCAAAATGTGTGTCCCAAAAAGGCGAAGGTCACCCGAATGACACTGGATGGATCAAGAAATATGTCCAATATTTACATCCCAAATTGTTGACACCACCGCAGCAACCGGAATTCTGACCGCTCTGTGTCACTTTCCACTATTGTGGGTGAGACAAAAAGTAAGTCAAGGTCAACGGTTTTCTAATATACAACAACATTAGGTGATTATTATGTGGAAGGCACATGTATTAGAAACCGAGTGGCTGAGGTGATTATGATGACCAAATCAATGGAATAGAAACAGTAGGTCAAGGTCTCTGTATAAAAGAAATAACAAGGTTCTCTGCACATGAAATGCAACATCAATCTATACACAGTGGAACCTCGGCTAAAGGCCACCTCTGAATAGCAATTACCTGTCTATAGCGGCCGCACTTTCGCTTTCCCAATTAATCAAATACTATAATTGGATTTACATTCATTGAGCATTGTCTTTCCATGGATGGCCTTTATTCAGAGGTTTCAGAGCTCCAGTTAAGGTGCTTAATTTGACCAACTTGGCGTGAAATTTTGTTATTTCTTCATCAAAAATGGCAAGTTGAGAGTGCTTTAGAATCGTCTCATTGAGACGATTCTAAAGCACTCCCAACTTGCTATTTTTGATGGAAAAGTAAGAAATTTACCTCCAAATTACGCACCTTAACTGAAGCTCTGGGTTTCATTGTTTATTTGTTTTTTTATTGGTGTTTAACGGCCTATCAACAGATAAGGCCATTTAAGGCCGAGCCAACGGGTTCGATCCCGTATTTAACCTGCTGCATTGGGCGGAAAATCCCAAAATCAGAATGGAATATTTACATCGAGAAAAAATATATTAAGCCCTGAAATTAGAATAACCTGACCTGGTGCCAGGTCCATAACACATTTAGCAACTTCCCCTAAAAGTAATAGGATTACAAATACTTGTAATACTCACGTAAGGAGTATAACCAGATTCAACTGTCACATACAAAATGCCAACGACATTATTATGTGAGGGTCAAACCAGGTCTCCATTCGGAATTTCGGTAAGGATGAACCCCGGAATTTCGGTAAGGATGAACCCCGGAATTTCGGTAAGGATGAACCCCGATCGTTAAATTACCCATCGCATGCACCCACTCAGTTTTCTTTGTTTGTTAGACAAGTACCGGAAGGTAATGACACAGAACACATTCATATAATCTACTAGAACATATGTTCTGTTCTGTTCTCATATAATCTACCAGAACATAAGTATGTTCTGTTCTGTTCTCATATAATCTACCAACCCTAGATACAGCTCTGTATACCTAGACTATGTACATTATCCCATTCCATTCAGAATACACCTTTACATGTACAAAATTTATTAAATATTTTATTTTTATTTGTGTCAAGTCTCAATGAAAGCATATGTTGCGACCACTCATTTGAACCGTCTCGATGAGACGGTTCAAATGGTGGTCGCGACATATACTTATGAGTGTATACATGTAGAAGGAAAATATTTAGGATTTTCCGCAAACATAATGGCGTATCCTCAGCATGAAAATGGTTATACATGTACATGTTAGAAGAAACAACAATTTTGATGGGTGGGTGTATAAACTTTATCCAGGAAAGTCAGTTTTTGTTTGTTGGGGCTTAACGGCATATAAACAGCTAAGGTCATTTAAGGCCGTGTCAATGGGTTTAGTACTAAATGATAAAATCCCATATATTACCTGTACAAATGGGGAAAAAATTATAAAATCAGAACTGCGTATTTACAATAAAAAAAAAAGTATCTATTCAGCCCTGAAATCAGAACAATCCTGATCCGATGCCAGGTCCTCGCCACACCAGAATCACTTGGCCCCCTCCCAAAACCAGTAGGATCAGTAATAACCTTACTACTTTTATAATGGGCAATAACCCAATTCAACTCCCAGATAACAAGAGCCAAAAATAAAAACGTCAAACCAGGTGTATCGTGATTCCTATAAGGAGGAACCCCTACCGTTAATTTACGCCGTCGCGTTCGCCCGACCAACCACCCACCCCAGGAAAGTCAGACCTTTATAAAGCTTATATCTCCGATAAATTCTTGAAAATGTTTCAAATTGTCTTTTTCACATTTCAAATCGATACAAATATTCAACTGTTCCAGATTTTATTTAGGGAACGAGGCCGTGTATCCAGACGTGGCTAATCGTGGACGATGAAAATGCTCAGGATCGTGTAAACACTGGATAAATTAGGCCATAAAAAGGGCACTTTGGTTCTCAGACACGGGTTCAGAGCTCCAGTTAAGGTGCGTAATTTGGAGCTAAATTTCTTATATTTCTCCATCAAAAATGGCAAGTTGGGAGTGCTTTAGAATCGTCTCAATGAGACGATTCTAAAGGACTCCCAACTTGCCATTTTTGATGAAGAAAATAAAAAAAATTCGCCCCAAGTTGGTCAAATTACGCACCTTAACTGGAGCTCTGGGGGTTTGCGGAATGTGATGCGGGATGGCGGATTACGCAATTACGCGTCTGTCAAACAATGTTTTTATTGAGAAATAAGGAAGCAACAGAAGACGACAATTGTTGTGAGTAGCGGTGTAAGGGTTAATCAAAGATCCATAAAATAATGGTCAGATATCCAACATGAATATCATATTCACCCCTTCAACACTACAGACCTGTATAGTGGTATTGGCAAACAGTGTAGATCGTGACGAGCCGTCTCATCAGGATCTGCGCTCTTTACAAGCTTTTCATATTTTTTTTAACAAAAACATCCCCTTTTCATAAATCATAAATGTACTAGTCTGGGCCCGGTTGCTCAAAACCTCTGTTAGCTTAACAGACTGTTAAATCCTTAGCAATGCTAAGGATTTAACAGTCTGTTAAGCTAACAGAAGCTTTGAGCAACCGGGCCCTGAATAATATCATTTAATGACCATTGGATTTGTTTCAAAATTAACATATCAAATTCCATTAGGGTTAATATATATTTATTTTTTTGAGATGTTCATCTCGGATTTTTTCAAATTTTCAGATTCTTTTCAGTGGAACCTCCGCGAACAGCCACCTCTCGATAACACCAACCTCTCTGTAATAGCCGCTATTTGATATCCCAATTGGACAATTACCGACTCTGTTTCACGAAACCTGCCCAATATTTACGGCTATATAAACAATGCGATTTTTTTCAATAATAATAAAATTTATCAAAATTTAAGGGTGAGCCTTTTTATTTCCTGAAATTTGGTCCAGTATTGATTTTATTGCGAAAAGAAATCTCCCCGTGTTCAGAAATAGTGGACCAATTTTCGAAATTTAAATTTTGTGTTCTTAGATCATTTCCAAGCTATCTAGCCAGGTTTCGGAGTCAATTTCAATTTTTGTTTGTTTTTTTACTCCTCCCACAACTCCTCCACCTCATTTTCCCCCATGTTAAATTCCCATAGACAAATCAAATGTTTGTAATAAAATCAATATTTAAGCAAATTTCACAAAATAAGAAGAAAGCTCGTTCTTAAATTATGATTTTTAATATTATCAAAAGAAATATTATGTTAGCATTGTTTATATGGCCGTAAAACTTGGGCAGGTTTCGTGAAACAGACGGCATATACATGTATTATATTTCCCTACAACAACCACCTCTCTGCAACAGCAAGTTTTGTGTCTTACCATGACTGGCTGTTGTAGATACTGTCTAATGAGGTTGTAGTCACAGGTTGAAGTAACGGACCGAGGTCTATAAATACATTAAATATGCCTAAAAGCATCAATAAATGACAAAAAAAAATAAGCTAAACATTTTTTTTTTGCTCCCTCCATGTACCGGTAGACTCCATATGGAGTAGTATATGAAGGGAGCAAAAAAAAAATTGTTCGGCTTATTTTTTTTTCATTTATTGATGCTTTTAGGCATATTTAATGTATTTATAGACCTCGGTCCGTTACTTCAACTTGTGGTTGTAGTAACTTTATAGAACATACAGTGCAACCTATGATAGGTTGCACTGCAAATCTATAAAGTTACTACAACCTCATTAGACGTGAACAATCACCACGACGACACAGTTCCAATGAGTAACAATTAACATATATACTATAAAGAATTATTTTTATTTTTCATGCAAAAAAAATATTGTAATTTTACTTCACATATCCGGTGTTGCAGACCCACACAGTTTTCTCCGATGTCTATACAGATTATTGGTCTGTGAAAACCCGCGTCCACAAGTCGAACAAACATACGGACGGTCACCCGTGTGAACCCGTAAATGCTTGACCAGAAAGTCACGTCGGTGAAACACGCGATCGCAGAACTCGCACTTGAACATAGGTTTCTGTTGCCATGCCGGCAATTTTCCAGGTTGTTCTATCGTGTTTTGTACTGGTGGGTCGTTTATAACGATATTGGTGTCAGAAGCGAGATGGTGATACTTGTTCATGGACAGCAACAGTGTATCTGAAATCATAGATACATGGAAAATATGAGTAATTACAGTACGGTACTATAATAAGGCCATACCATTGTTTGTCTCTGTACGCTTAGTCCACCTAGATTGCCAAGCCCTACTTACGTGTCCGGTAAAAACAAACAAGGCTTTGAAAAAAACAAACGAATGTAAATTTATGTTAAAAACTTCCTCAACCCTTTGCAGTGTGCAAAGGGTTGATGAAGTTTTTAACATAAATTTAAAATTGCCGCTAAATAATAAGAAAACACTCTTATTAAACTTATTAAGTGTAAATTCATGAACGGATTTAAAACTTAGACAAGTCCCAAATCAAATTTCATATTACTTCACCAGTAAATAGTGTAAAAGTCAAAAAGGGGGTAGATAATCCATGACCAGGGGTAGGAATAAAAAAATAAACTTTGAGCATCTACTCATCATAATAAAACAACATCTGTAGCTAGTATGGTTTAAAAGTTTTACTATGGTGGTGGGGCATATTAAAATGTAGCTAGCAATAGTACATTTACTGGCTAAATCACAGGTTGAAGTAACGGACCGAGGTCTATAAATACATTAAATATACCTAAAAGCATTAATAAGTGAAAACAAAATTCTTTCCTTCCTCACATGTGTATATGATATAAGAGGGAGTAAAGAATTTATTTTTTTTTAACTTCTTTTTTTTTCACTTAACTCTTTGCATGCTGGGAAACTTGTGGGCAATAAATAGTTCAAAACTAGCGGACAAACATATCTTGTATTTCTCCGCGTAAATATCATGAATATGTTTTGGAATTTCATTAGAATCGAGTCCTGAGGACTCGATTCTAATGAAATTTCAAGACATATTTACAGAGAGAAATAAAACATACACTCCTAATTTGATTGGCGGATATTTTCGCCGCTAGCATGCAGAGTTAATGCTTTTAGGTATTTAATGTATTTATAGACCTCAGTCCGTTACTTCAACCTGTGGGCTAAATCTGTTTGTTATCGCTTGAATCAGTTTGGATCACATGAATTGCAGCAAGTGTAATGTCACAGTTGACACATGACACACACTCCCTTCCCATTGTGTGTTTGTTTGTTGGGGTTTAACGGCTTATCAACAGCTAAGGTCATTCAAGGCCGGGTCATTGGGTTTAGTACTAAATCCTGTATATTACTTGTACAAATGGGGCGAAAATCTCAAAATCAGAACTGAATATATACAATAAATAAACTATATATTCAGCCCTGAAATCAGAATAATCCTGATCTGATGCCAGGTCCTCGCCACACCAGAATCACTTGGCCCCGTCCCAAAAGCAGTAGGATCAGTAATAATCTTACTACTTTTATAATGTGCAATAACCGAATTCAACTCACAGGTAACAAAAAAGCCAAAGATAAAAACGTACCTGAGGGCCAAACCAGGCAAATCGTGATTCATACCACACCAAAGTCACTTGGCCCCTTCCCCTAAATGTAATACCGGTAGGATTACTCTTCTTATAAGGGGTATAACCAGATTAAACTCTCACATGACTTGGGGTAAAAATGGTTCAATAAATAATCTTTGATGTAGAACTGATAAACTGCCGAAATAATAAAATAAGAGAAAATCTTTTCCCAAGAAGGCCATGTTCTGTTTTTACCAAGATATGCTGTACTACATGACTTCAATTTAAATGTCAGATAAACACCTCGACACGGTAAAATAACATATTATTTTGTACACTTGTATGTTCTTTATTAACCCTTTCACCCCCAAGTAACTGGAATTGATTTTGATATGTTAATTTTGCTACCAATCCAATCGTCACAAAATGATTTTCAGACTAGTCCATTTATGAAACGGGGGTGTTTTTGTGCAGATCCTGATGAGACAGCTCATCATAAGCAGACTCATCTGAATCAACACGTTTTGCCAATACCACTATACAGGACTGTGGTGTTGAAACGGTTAATCATGTATTAATACATCTTTGACAGTTTTATATCGCTAACTTATCAAACACGCCGGATAAACGATTGCAAAAATCACTCTTCCATGTGTTACATTAAAGAGATGGGGTTAAATTGCTACCCTAGCGAATGGTATGGAGCGCGGTACAAATTTTGTTTCTACATGTGCATATTCGCAGTCTGATCAGGGCCTACAATGGCAATTAAAGGTACATGCCCACTCAGTTGGCACAAAGTGTTCTTTAAAGGAATTAAATAAGTGTCACTATTCCACCAGTTCAAAATATTACGCGTGCCCGCTATTCGGATATAATCATTTTAATTAATATTTATTTTACGGATAGTAACTCGCGGTGGTATCAGGCTATTTTCATATGCAAATGAAGAACGATATTTTTTAATTATTTATTATGCATTAACCTTTAACCATCATTGAAACCTCTAGCAAAACTTGTAGCATCGTCACCTACACTGGTCGGAAATGCAATAAGATCAGTTTTGTTAAATCATGGCACAATTTAACCCTTACTACGCTGAATAAAATTTTATCGTCTGCTGGAAATGTTTCATTTTCAATATTTCTCGACAAAAACCTGGTTTTGACAGCACATGAGAATCGTCTCCATGTGCTGTCAAAACCAGGTTTTTGTTAAGAATTAAAGCAAAAATGAAAAACAGCAGACGTCAATTTCCGTCAACAGCATAAGAAGGGTTAAATACATGTGACAACTTGGGTGGTCACAATATACTTTTATCCTGTGTATGGAGAACAGTTTGGAAACTACACCTTTACCATCTGAATGATTGGTTGTGGCTTTACGTCCATTCAACAGCATGGTCGTACACAGAATGGATGGTGGGGTGGGGTGGGGGAAGGGTGAGGTGAGGCGCCATACAGTCAACACTATAATTACAATAAAAACTTTCATCACTGAACTGTTTGTTTGTTTATTGATGAATCCTGATCCATAAATTACCCACCGCATGCACCGAACCACCCAATCCTGATACAGTGCCAGGCACACTGACCACACCAGATTACTCTGTATTATGGCAAAACAACAGAATAATCCAACTAATTCACATTCCAAATTTACTGTAATAAAGCCCCCCCCCCCACCACCACCCAGAGCTAAAAATGCTGTCTGTGCAGTATGATGGTACATTTTGAAAATTGAAATATCCCTATCTCACCGCTATCTTATTTTTTTTGTCGTCTACTGTTTATTTTCTCTTTTCCATTTTTATCATCAAAAACGTGCTTTGACAACACTTTAGAATAATTTACAACATGCTTTGACAGCACTTCAGAATCATTTCCATTGAAATTTCTTATTTCTCCATCAAAAATGACAAGTTGGGAGTCCTTTAGAATCGTCTCAATGAGACGATTCTAAAGGACTCCCAACTTGCCATTTTTGATGAAGAAATAACAAAAGTTCACCCCAAGTTGGTCAAATTACGCACCTTAACTGGAGCTCTGATAAGTTGTCCGTATAACACACTAATACTCGTACTGTGATGGCAACACAATAAAATCCATATGTTTCAGCCTCAAATGGCGCGTGAGGTGACTTTTCTGTCGGAACCGTTCCTCGCACAAATCACACTTCAGCGGTTTATCGCCCGAGTGAATTAAAACGTGCTTATTGAGGTAGTCCTTTCTTGTAAACCCACGCCCGCACGTGGGGCAGACATGTCGCGCGCACGTTGCCGGTTGCCCCGGAGACTGGTCATAGTTGCCATAGCTACGAGAGGTCACCGACTGTGTTGATACTTGGTTGTAGTTGATCGAGTTAACTTGGACGTTTGTAGTGGATCCGTATAGTAACTTCTCCATTTCCATAGCTGAAAGCAGATGAATCATAAATTAACTCAGTGCTCTAGATAAGGTGCGTATGGGCGTATTTTACGCACTTATTTTAGCTGAAAACGCATTGATTATCAAAAGCTGGAGTACAAAATACTCACAACAATGTGAAAATACGCATTGACTTTCAAATTGAGTAGTGAAAAAGTTAAAAATTTACTTAGCTGAGCTGCAAAAAGCAAACACTGTTTGCTTTTTGCAGCTCAACTAAGTACATTTTCAACTGTATTACATTAATTATCAGTAAGTGAATAAGTAATAATACACTCAAATAAGTGAATTTAAACAAATTATTATTTGTTCCGTATTTAATAACACAACTTGTAGAAGTAAGATACGCATTGAATTTGAAATCAGGGGGTATAATACTCTTTAGACACACAACTTATCTGCAGCTCTGTTAACTCACAAGCAAGTACCGTATATGGTTCGTCAGGTAATGAGCTTTGTATTGGCCGAATACATACTCACTGATAACATATTGCTTATGTCAGGCATTGACCTGGGTTACAACACATTACTAGATGGCCGTGGCCAGCATGTCGCACTTGCCGATGCATTTGATAGTACTAAACAAGCTTTGATAGCATACCAATGTGCCAACTATATTGCGCTGTTCACTAAGAAGGCGATAATTTTTATTTTTTTTAAAGCAATGTGACCTTGACATTGGGCATATAATGAAAATATTGATGATGATAAAGACACATGTGAAGTTTTGAGTGAATTGGCAAAGCAGTTTCAGAGATAGTGTTCTTAAAAACTTAAATCCAAAAAAAATTCAAAGTAATTTGACCTTGACATTGGGCACAGGGGCCAAATGACAATATGGATCATGATAAACACACATGCCGAGACTTTGATAGTATATGGAAAAACTTTAACCAAAAAACTTTAACCTTGGGCACATGTACGTACGTGTGTACGCCATTGTGCCAACTCTATTGCACTGTCCGCAAGTGGGACCGACAAGAAACATTGGTCGAATGGCGTCACATGACGTTACCGAATACCAGTGGAATGACGTCGCGGAAACAAGTCCTCGTTCTTTTCAACGAAAACAACGTCATAATTGCTGCTTATGTAGCTGAAAACGTTACCTGATAAATAGAAATATCATGCTAACTGTCTTTTGATATCCCCCAAGTTTATCAGGCTCGGCTAGGAAACAATAGGAATTCCTCGGCAAGCCTCGAAATTCCTACGCGTTTCCTAGCCTTGTCTGATAAACTTGATATCAAGACACTAGCTTGGTATTCTCTATATCTTGGCATAATTACTATGCAGTATTGTGCCTATAGGTCCCAGATTTAAGGACAATTTGAGGGTTTGGGCCCCTTTCCGATTACTATATAGTATATGTCAATGGGAGGGTCTAATATTTTTACCCTTTTCATGCTGAGGATATGCCCAGATGTCTATGGGGATTTAACTGTTTCATCCCGAAGTTACTGGAATGGATTTTAATATGTTGTTATTGCAACCAATCCAATCGTCACAAAATGCAGACTAGTCCATTTATGAAAAGTGGGCATTTTTGTTCGCAAAAATATGAAAATTACTTGCAACAAGTGCAGATCCTGATTGAGCGGACTCATCTGGATCTACACTGTTTGCCAATACCACTATACAGGCGTGTGGGGTTGAAAGGGTTAACATGGGGAAATTGTTTTTTCACAATAAAATCAATATTGGACCAAATTTCACGAAATAAAAGAAAGGCTCATTCTTGAAGTTAGCAAAAACAATATTTGTTTTTAATATCAAAATAAATATTGTTTTTGCAATGTTTAAATGGCCGTAAAATTTGGGCAAGTTTCGTGACACAGACAGTCGTATTACACACCATAACATCAATGTCCGCAATCACTTTGGTCACCTCAACATGATCATCAATGCAGAATTTTGATTCGTCATTTTTTTCATAAAAATTACTTTATGCTGCATAATTGACATTATTGAA
>CM055279.1:28079838-28109197 GCA_029237695.1 Conchocele bisecta | reverse complement strand
TTCAATAATGTCAATTATGCAGCATAAGTAATTTTATGAAAAAAATGACGAATCAAAATTCTGCATTGATGATCATGTTGAGGTGACCAAAGTGATTGCGGACATTGATGTTATGGTGTGTAATACGACTGTCTGTTTCACGAAACTTGCCCAAATTTTACGGCCATTTAAACATTGCAAAAACAATATTTATTTTGATAATATTAAAAACAAATATTGTTTTTGCTAACTTCAAGAATGAGCCTTTCTTTTATTTCGTGAAATTTGGTCCAATATTGATTTTATTGTGAAAAAACAATTTCCCCATGTTAACCCTTTCAACCCCACACGCCTGTATAGTGGTATTGGCAAACAGTGTAGATCCAGATGAGTCGGCTCAATCAGGATCTGCACTTGTTGCAAGTAATTTTCATATTTTTGCGAACAAAAATGCCCACTTTTCATAAATGGACTAGTCTGCATTTTGTGACGATTGGATTGGTTGCAATAACAACATATTAAAATCCATTCCAGTAACTTCGGGATGAAACAGTTAAATCCCCATAGACATCTGGGCATATCCTCAGCATGAAAAGGGTAAAAATATTAGACCCTCCCATTGACATATACTATATAGTAATCGGAAAGGGGCCCAAACCCTCAAATTGTCCTTAAATCTGGGACCTATAGGCACATTACTGCATAGTACATGTAATTATGCCAAGATATAGAGAATACCAAGCTAGTGTCTTGATATCAAGTTTATCAGACAAGGCTAGGAAACGCGTAGGAATTTCGAGGCTTGCCGAGGAATTCCTATTGTTTCCTAGCCGAGCCTGATAAACTTGATATCAAAAGACAGTAGCATGATATTCTATTTATCAGGTAACGTTTTCAGCTACATAAGCAGCAATTATGACGTTGTTTTCGTTGAAAAGAACGAGGACTTGTTTCCGCAACGTCATTCCACTGGTATTCGGTAACGTCATGTGACGCCATTCGACCAATGTTTCTTGTCGGTCCCACTTGCGGACAGTGCAATAGAGTTGGCACAATGGCGTACACACGTACGTACATGTGCCCAAGGTTAAAGTTTTTTGGTTAAAGTTTTTCCATATACTATCAAAGTCTCGGCATGTGTGTTTATCATGATCCATATTGTCATTCTACACCCCACCCATTTGGCCCCTGTGCCCAATGTCAAGGTCAAATTACTTTGAATTTACCTTAAAGTTTTTTTGGATTTAAGTTTTTAAGAACACTATCTCTGAAACTGCTTTGCCAATTCACTCAAAACTTCACATGTGTCTTTATCATCATCAATATTTTCATTATATGCCCAATGTCAAGGTCACATTGCTTTAAAAAAAATAAAAATTATCGCCTTCTAGTGGACAGCGCGATATAGTTGGCACATTGGTATGCTTAGTACTATCAAATGCATCGGCAAGTGCGACATGCTGGCCTCGGCCATCTAGTAATGTGTTGTCAATGCCTGACATAAGCAATATGTTATCAGTGAGTATGTATTCGGCCAATACAAAGCTCATTACCTGACAAACCATATACTTGCTTGTGAGTTAACAGAGCTCCAGATAAGTTGTGTGTCTAAAGAGTATTATACCCCCTGATTGAAAATTCAATGCGTATCTTACTTCTACAAGTTGTGTTATTAAATACGGAACAAATAATAATTTGTTTAAATTCACTTATTTGAGTGTATTATTACTTATTGACTTACTGATAATTAATGTAATACAGTTGAAAATGTACTTAGTTGAGCTGCAAAAAGCAAACAGTGTTTGCTTTTTGCAGCTCAGCTAAGTAAATTTTCAACTTTTTTACAGTATTTTCACTACTCAATTTGAAAGTCAATGCGTATTTTCACATTGTTGTGAGTATTTTGTACTCCAGCTTTTGATAATCAATGCGTTTTCAGCTAAAAATATAGCGGTAAACAAATACGCCCCATTCGCACCTTATCTAGAGCACTGAGTTAATTTATGATTCATCTGCTTTCAGCTATGGAAATGGAGAAGTTACTATACGGATCCACTACAAACGTCCAAGTTAACTCGATCAACTACAACCAAGTATCAACACAGTCGGTGACCTCTCGTTGCTATGGCAACTATGACCAGTCTCCGGGGCAACCGGCAACGTGTGCGCGACATGTCTGCCCCACGTGCGGGCGTGGGTTTACAAGAAAGGACTACCTCAATAAGCACGTTTTAATTCACTCAGGCGATAAACCGCTGAAGTGTGATTTGTGCGAGGAACGGTTCCGACAGAAAAGTCACCTCACGCGCCATTTGAGGCTGAAACATATGGATTTTATTGTGTTACCATCACAGTACGAGTATTAGTGTGTTATACGGACAACTTATCAGAGCTCCAGTTATGGTGCGTAATTTGACCAACTTGGGGTGAACTTTTGTTATTTCTTCATCAAAAATGGCAAGTTGGGAGTCCTTTAGAATCGTCTCATTGAGACGATTCTAAAGGACTCCCAACTTGTCATTTTTATGTCTTCAAACTAACCTGAATGGTTGCAAACTGATAGGTTGCTATGAAATCGTCCTAATAATAAAAATCTGCCTACTCTAATCACTCAAATAACCCACCATAGACCATTCCGCTCTACCCACAGCCTATTGGCTAGTCCGCTATTTAAACTCCTCCTATTATTTTAGGACGCTATCAAGAGTGCAGGTATATTTGTCTCTCTCTTTATTTCGTGCTTATTTTGAATTTCTGCCGTGTATTGTGCCGTATTTGTCATTATATTTCGTTCAATACATATTATTACACTCTTGTGTGTTACGTGATTTTCTCCATTGCATTTTTTGGGGTTTTTCACGGTGTTTTACTTTGTGTCACATATTTTCGCGTGTACGCGATTCGTACCTAACGGGTTCGTCCCAAGTGGATTCGCTCCCGTGACACATTTTTTTGTAGCGTTTTTTGCGTTTTCTTCTATCAGGTTTTGTTATACAATACTTGTTAGAATGCCGCAATCACGCGCTGCGTGTGGACACATGACTTCTCCTTGGGATACCCATACGGACAGGTGCTTTGCCTGTTGCGGTGTTGCAAAGAGAGGCCATGTGATTTGTCCGTCCGTTGGACGGATTCGACGTGGGGCAAGGCTGGGTCTAGTAGGTCCCATACCTCACGTCTGAAGAAGTCTGTGTCGAGTCTCAGCTCTTGGGAGCAGTGGAACCATCCGAGGTTTCGGAGGTTGTGTTAAGTGATAGGCCGGTATCCATACAGGGGATACCGGGCTGCTGGGGCCGGTGCCTGATCGCTATCACCCGGTTCGCAGAGGGCTATACCTATCACAGGGGTGTTTTCGGCTGGTTCTTGTTGATACTATATCACCCGGTTTGAAGCTGACCAGCCTCTCTCAGTAGAGGCGCCCGGTACGGGCACGGGCACCGGGCACCGGGCATTATGTCACCGGGCACCGGGCTATACCTATCACAGGGGTGTTTCGGCTGGTTCTTGATACTATATCACCCGGTTTGAAGCTGACCCAGCCTCTCTCAGTAGAGGCGCCCGGTACCGGGCACCGGGCACCGGGCACCGGGCACCGGGCATTATGTCACCGGGCACCGGGCACCGGGCACCGGTTAGGCTACCGGGCACCGGTCAAACACCTGGCACCGGGCACCAGACTCTCCTTGGACAGCCTGCTGCTTCCGGTAGGAAGACGTTCTTGTCTTCGGTTGGTCTTCGTTCTACGTGTTCACGTAAGTCGAGGAGTCGATCTCGTCGTAGGTCAGGATTGGGTTAGCTCTTCGATTTCGGGTTCGGAGTTTAGATCTTGTTCTTCCTTTTCCTCGAGGTCATTCTCAGGTTTTGGAACAGGTTCATCTAGATCTCGTTCTCCTGTTCGTCGTAGGAGACGGTTGTATAGGGCTTCTACATGTAGTACTAGCTTCGGCAGTACATATACTATTTGGAACGATACAGTACAGTTCAGATTGAATCAGATTCCACGTATGTGGTAGGTGACTGCCAGTCTAGGGTTGCTGCGGCAGGTGCTTATCACATTCACACCGGTCACAACCTACCCAATAACTCTCGCAGGAGAGGTGCCGGTATTGTGTTACGGGCACCGGGCACCGGGCACCGGGCACCGGGCAGGCACCGGGTACGGGCACCGGGGGTAGGCGGGAGTATCATATGACCGGGGTGTTCGTGGGTTCGTATCCTGTGTACATATTGTGTTTTTGTATCCGGCTCCTCGAGATCTAGCTCTTCCGTTCTCGGAGGAGACGGTCGAGGTGGTATTGGACGCCGTGGTGCTTTGGCTCCGTACTTGTCTGGCCTGCTCTTTATTCGAGTGTATATGAGTTCGAATTCCCAGTCTATATTCAGGACTCGACACGCGATAGAGTTATGATGGTTCAGTTGGCTAAGATTCTGGAGTTCCTGTCTAAGTCCTAATACTTAGTGGGTTTGTCGGCTCTTTCACAGCTGGTGGTTTTGCCAGTGGAGCCTCCCATAGGGGTACTTCCTCGGATGGCTGTTGTGAGGCTGATTCGGTGGTGGTGGAATTGCCGGAGTTGTCGTGGTTTCATTGCTCTCCTACAGTAGGGCTTCTTGTTACGTACATTGGGGAGCTTTAGGTAGGATTTGGCCACTGCGGGGTTCCTAGTGCTCAAACTTTGATCGCCACACTGGGGTCTAAGTACATGCCCCTCTATGCGGTATGGTTTTTGAGATCTCCGTTTCTGGACAAGGCGGACGCCGCAGCGTTTGGGATATCTTCGGCTCCTCGTCCTGGTTCGCGTTTGCGAAGGCATGGGTGTAGGCTGTTAAGTCGATTGTGGCTATGCCAACTTTCGATTTATGTTTGAATCAGTATGATTCATCGTCTCTGGACGCAGTGCTTCAGTCGGCGATTTGTGCCGCTAAGCCTCTTGTCAACATGTCTTTGGAGTTTTCTATGGACATGCTCTTGTCCAGGTGAGACGCAGTGATAGCCGGCTAGTTTTTTCTTGAACGGCCATAGTTTTGCTTCGTTCGCCTCTTTTGACCTCTGTTAATTGTGCGATCGAACGGCCAAAGGGCAGCTACGGTACCGATGGTCCCTCCTGCTGCTCCTTCTTGTCTACCTCCTGTGGGGTCGTTTCCCCTGACGGGGGTATTTTCAAGGGTTTAGTAGAGTCTCTCTCTTGAAGTATAGTGCTATAGAGGAAGTTCGGGACGTGGTCGGAGCGCCATTTGCCGGTAGACTGGGTTGTTTCCATAGATCTGCGGGTCTCGTACTTCCACGTGCCCTTCCGCAGATGCTCTCGGAAGTTTAAGTTGTTTCCGAGTTTTGTGTCTTTTAGATCTAGAGTAGTCGTAGTTGGTTCCCACACAGGATTTTTCTTAGGTGGGAATGAGCTTATTGACCGATCTATCAGTCATCATAGTACCTTTGGACAGGGTGCGTGGCATCTTGTTTTAGTTTCCGGGTACTGGTCAGAGGTTCTCTGTCAGCTAGGAAATTTCTGCACTCCTGGTATTTCGGGGTGCAGAATAGGGGAAGGTTATGTTTGCGACTTCCAGTATTACTTACTAGGGCTATGGAGGCCGCACCCCGATCCTTTGGATCGGTCTCTGCTAGGATCACCATCTTCCTACGTTGTATCAGATGGTGGGCAGTGGAGGTCTGGTTCCTACAGGGATTTCCCATAGTGTTACCTCCTCCTACTCGCTTTCTGTCCACAGACGCGTCTGTGAGAAGGCTGGGGGGCTCATTGGAGCCCCTACATTGGTGTGTTGGTGGTCAGTGCAGGAAACTCAGGGACACATCAACATGTTTTAGCTTTTGGCAGTGTTCCGGGGGTTGACAGCGGCGGATTCTGTTCTGCACGGACAGGTGGTTATGGTTTCTGCGGTCATCTCCGGTTCTGACGGAATGGCTTCTGCATCCGTTGGTGTCCAGTGCTATCTTGTCCGGATGGGGGTATCCATTTGTGGATTTGTTGCGGCAAGGCTCAATAAAACGTCGGTTTTATATTTCCACTGTTTGCGCCCACGTACCGATTCGGACTTTTCAATTTACTTGTTCCAGTATAACTTCGGACCATGTACTGCATGTTGGACATTGCTAAGGAAGTTATTTGAGATACCAACTGTTCGTGTTTATAAGATCGCATGTAATTCACTCAATTGTAATTATTATAAACTAGCGTCCGTTAATGATTATGGCATTTACGGATCGATTCATGTCAGGCATATAATTGGCTATTAACAAGAGTATTTTTGTGATTTCACGTCACACTGTCGTTAATTGGTTGACCACGGCTTACGTGGTCGGCTTGACGGTATTTTCCGCGATTGTAACACGGTTACCGGCGGCTGTTTTGATTCACTTTGTATGTGTGAAAAACTTACCTGTGCCAATTAAGTTTGACCAGACTTTACGACGCCGCTGTTCAAATTGCATATCGACATTACAGTATAATGTGTATTAATTATACCATCGGGACTTGTTTTCCACATCGATATAAACGAAATGTCGACATTTCCGATATCGATATATCAGGTATGTAATGTATGAGTTATATAGCAGTTCGGCCGGACCACTAGCGTATATCGACATAAGCAGGTATATCGATGTAAGCAATGTCGACATAACGCGTATAGACTGTATATACAACATGCTGTTGTCACTCCATCATTTCTGAAGCAATTGGGTATTTCAAAATGTTAATTGTGTTAAATAGAAGCACACTACTGTTTACACATCAGCAGTTTCTCCTATGACCGAGATTTCTCCCTCAGATACTTTATCCCTTCTCACATGATCTGGAATCAGTTGTGGTTCGGGCCTCCCTCCGTCACGCCTGTCAGCGACAGTGGTTCACACTTTCTGTCCAGTCCGTGCTATGAAGCATTAGGTTCGGAAGAATTAGGACATCCGGTCCGACCGTAAAGTTTTTTATTACCAATTTTAAGCCAACGGGAGGTATCGCAATCCTTTGTCTTCCGTTGGATAAGATAGGGCCATTACTTGAGTTTATTCTACAGTAAGTGGTTCTGCAGCTGAGTTGTTTAGGCCCTAAATGCACGAGGTGCATGTAGTCTCAACTTCTTTCTATGATCGCTCTCTGCACTGGCAGGAGATGCGTAACTGCCATCTGTTACGATTTTTCCGTATTTATTCCGGGAAATACGTTAGATAGACGGTAGTACGGATTACTATTAAAAGTACGATTTTTGATCGGCGCGGGTATATCTGGATATTATTATTTCGTTTAAATACAATTCTGCCAATAATCCTATTGTTTTATTTACCCGTTATCATTCTCGTCTAGGCGATTACCATTTGATATTCCAGCGTTCAGAGATATTGATTTATTCATCACGTAATTCGTATAATGTCTGATCTAAGCGTGCAGCCAACTTATTTGGGGATTGTTTTATCGGAAGAAGTTAGGACAACACTTCTGTTCATCTATGATTACAGCGAGACATGGCCCGATTTGGTCCTGTCACAGCGCGGTGATGTTTTTGCGTCTTGCAATCAGTGTTATTGTAGTCATTCGGGTGCTCATGGTAGCCGAAACTTGGGCCAAGGCTATATTTAACTTATTTTATGCATATAAGTGAGTACTGATTTGTGTTCCGGAATACATATGTGGTGTTCCGGAAAGTAACCCCCTTTTCTCTCCATGTTCCTCATGTGACCGACATGGGGTTGGCATCTCAGGGAGATGTTTAAGAACTGGGTCCGTTAATAGCAGCGGGTGCAGTTGTGGGTTTATCAGCCGGTAGCATCAAGTTTAGGAGGCTGTTTGGATCTACCTGTTCGCGATAGTCTGCGATTTTTTCTGATTAATGTACCCGATTATTCGGTTTTTGTCTTTACAGTCCCAGTGGAATCCTGGGGGTTGGTAAGTGTGACTCTCCGCTCGATGAACTTCACTTGCTTTTGTTGATGAACGGGGATCTGTGGTGATCTATGGTTCTTACGGTTCATCACGCTGGCCCAGGAGGCATTGTTTTGTACATGTTTCAATTAGGGCGAGGCTACCTTTTCTAGTTTGTAGCAGTGTTGTTGCAAAAAGGATAGTGTTTCACTTTGGGTTAATGATTCTATTCTCTTTGTCTACTATACATGGGTTTATAGGTATACAGTGGTCGACACTCGCAGTGTCCCGAGATCCCGAGGATCCCTGTTTTGTAGGAGGAATCACTGCATTTTCAAGAAAATCCCATTCAACATTATGTAACAATAGGGATGTCCATGCTGCGGAATCCCTGGGCCAAAATAAAAGTCGGTGTCAAACCCTGGTATAGGTTTTGATCTGGCTTTAGGGCCAGTTTAACTCCTCAGCACTTGCTTGTTAGGATGACCTTAGTGCTTAGGGCGTTTATACTGTGTTCTCGATATGTACGAGTCATGTGTCGTCATGAGAACTATGTATAGACTTTGAGTTTATCTCAGTTTGAGTTATTGCGTGTGAAGTGCCGGGCGACTACATTCGCCAGGGCTTCGTCTGGTAGCAGCAGCTATACCTTGAGTATTCTCCGGCGTTTTAACCAAGTATAGCAGGTTGGAGTCTACGAGTCAGTCTACGAGACTAGCGTGGTGGTGCTTGTCTTTATCCACCTCTCTTCTACTTTCGTAGAAAAGGGGGGGGGGGGGGGGGGGGGGGGGCCCGCTTTGGGCTCCCCTATGATTCTAGGGTGAGACCATGTTATTACTATATAGGTAACACCCAAGTGTGTACCTAGACCAAATATTTTTGTCTGTTTTGAGGGTTTTTAATCTGCCTTACCATTCCGGTCGAGTATGAGTAGTGAGAATACCTCCCACCATCACTACGAATTCTTGCAACCATTCAGGTTAGTTTGAAGACATAAAAATGGAAAATTATTTCTAATTTTAGTTTTTATTATTCATACTCACCTGAATGGTAAGGTAGACCCTCCTCCCGTCCCCGCTTGATGGTTTTATCTTCTCCCTACTTAGTATACTTCAGGCTATTTTTATCTAGCAGTGTCATTTCCATATGGAAATGATTTACTTTTGAAGCTGTATACCTAACAATAATAGGAGGAGTTTAAATAGCGGACTAGCCAATTGGCTGTTGGTTAGAGCGGAATGGTCTATGGTGGGTTATTTGAGTGATTAGAGTAGGCAGATTTTTATTATTAGGACGATTTCATAGCAACCTATCAGTTTGCAACCATTCAGGCAGGGTTGGCAATTTCCCGGGAAATAAGAGTATTTCCCGGGACGGCGGGAAATACCGGGAAATACCGGGAAATACTGGGAAATACCGGTAAATACCGGGAAATACTGGGAAATAAGAATTTGGATACCGGGAAATAAGAATTTGGATGATTTTGGTGGTAAATACGGGTATATATACCATACAATTTCTATTACCCGGTGTACTGATTGTAGTATCATGTGTGCAGGATGAAGATGAACTGCTTTTGAAGAATATGACGAAAAATACAGGCATTCATAGTGGCATTTACGCATTGCTTATAATCTTTATATAAATGTTAGAGATCTAACATTATTGAGACTGTTCATTATTACTCTAATATACATGTATACAAACACAGTTTAAGGAGTTTATACATACATTTATTGGAGGTATTTTAAATGTTTAATGTAGTAGGCAAAATGCAAATGTTTTTAGGATTATCCCTGAAATGTGTTCATAATATAGCTGTATTATTAAAATAATCAATTAGTTATTAAAGAAGTCAGAATCATAATTTGAGATGACCCACACTGTTTGTTTGTACACAATTTCAATTAGCAATGCCCAGTCAGGTGTTAAGGTGTGTTGTGGGACTTCAATTTCAATGATACATGTAGGTGTGAGAGTTGTCAGCCAATTAGACAAAGGTGTCCATACTCTATAGTCCTAATCTCACTAGAATACACTGTCAGAGCGGATAGTGGACAGTGGCTTCCATCTAACAGACAACCAGGTGTCTGTATTGCCTAAAAACAAAACAATACTATACTTGTCAAATTGAGTTTTACTCAACCTTGCATCATATAAGGCGACCCAAATCCACACTCAGTTATGTTCCAGTAAATCTCAGAGAGGTAGCGAGGAAATCGACTGGTGAAGACAGACTACTGGCTGAAGAAACATTCCAACAAGAAAAACGAAAAAACGAAAAAATAAATGAAAAAAAAAACAATAATAAAAAAAAAAAAAAAATAAAAAAAAAAATAAAACCCCAAAAAAACTGTTGTGGTTGCCAATGATGCCACCTGATGAGTACCCCTGACAGGGACGAAACAGTTTAAGCACTTATAGAGTGGTGGCAATGCATACAAATGAGCAAAAAACGTGTTTGGAAGACACATAATCTTATTTCCCGGTATTTCCCACTTCTGGGCTTATTTCCCGGGGCGGGAAATACCGGTATTTCCCGGCGGTATTTCCCGCCCCCGGTATTTCCCGGCCAACCCTACATTCAGGTGAGTATGAATAATAAAAACTAAAATTAGAAATAATTTTCCATTTTTGATGGAGAAATAAGAAATTTCAATGGAAATGATTCTGAAGTGCTGTCAAAGCATGTTGTAAATTATTCTAAAGTGTTGTCAAAGCACGTTTTTGATGATAAAAATGGAACAGAGAAAATAAACAGCAGACGACAAAAAAAATAAGATAGCGATGAGATATTTCAATTTTAAAACAAAATGTACCATCATACTGCACAGACAGCATTTTTAGCTCTGGGTGGGGGGTGGGGTGGGGGGGGGGGGGGGCTTTATTACAGTAAATTTGGAATGTGAATTAGTTGGATTATTCTGTTGTTTTGCCATAATACAGAGTAATCTGGTGTGGTCAGTGTGCCTGGCACTGTATCAGGATTGGGTGGTTCGGTGCATGCGGTGGGTAATTTATGGATCAGGATTCATCAATAAACAACAAACAAATTCAGTGATGATGAAAGTTTTTATTGTAATTATAGTGTTGACTGTATGGCGCCTCGCCTTACCCCCACCCCACCCCACCATCCATTCTGTGTACGACCATGCTGTTGAATGGACGTAAAGCCACAACCAATCATTCAGATGGTAAAGGTGTAGTTTCCAAACTGTTCTCCATACACAGGATAAAAGTATATTGTGACCACCCAAGTTGTCACATGTATTTAACCCTTCCTATGCTGTTGACGGAAATTGACGTCTGCTGTTTTTCATTTTTGCTTTAATTCTTAACAAAAACCTGGTTTTGACAGCACATGGAGACGATTCTCATGTGCTGTCAAAACCAGGTTTTTGTCGAGAAATATTGAACATAAAACATTTCCAGCAGACGATAAAATTTTATTCAGCGTAGTAAGGGTTAAATTGTGCCATGATTTAACAAAACTGGTCTTATTGCATTTCCGACCAGTGTAGGTCACGATGCTACAAGTTTTGCTAGAGGTTTCAATGATGGTTAAAGGTTAATGCAGTATCAATAATTAAAAAATATCGTTCTTCATTTGCATATGAAAATAGCCTGATACCACCGCGAGTTACTATCCGTAAAATAAATATTAATTAAAATGATTATATCCGAATAGCGGGCACGCGTAATATTTTGAACTGGTGGAATAGTGACACTTATTTAATTCCTTTAAAGAACACTTTGTGCCGACTGAGTGGGCATGTACCTTTAATTGCCATTGTAGGCCCTGATCAGACTGCGAATATACACATGTAGAAACAAAATTGGTACCGCGCTCCATACCATTCACTAGGGTAGCAATTTAACCCCATCTCTTTAATGTAACACATGGAAGAGTGATTTTTGCAATCGTTTATCCGGCGTGTTTGATAAGTTAGCGATATAAAACTGTCAAAGATGTATTAATACATGATTAACCGTTTCAACACCACAGTCCTGTATAGTGGTATTGGCAAAACGTGTTGATTCAGATGAGTCTGCTTATGATGAGCTGTCTCATCAGGATCTGCACAAAAACACCCCCGTTTCATAAATGGACTAGTCTGAAAATCATTTTGTGACGATTGGATTGGTAGCAAAATTAACATATCAAAATCAATTCCAGTTACTTGGGGGTGAAAGGGTTAATAAAGAACATACAAGTGCAAAATAATATGTTATTTTACCGTGTCGAGGTGTTTATCTGACATTTAAATTGAAGTCATGTAGTACAGCATATCTTGGTAAAAACAGAACATGGCCTTCTTGGGAAAAGATTTTCTCTATTTTATTATTTCGGCAGTTTATCAGTTCTACATCAAAGATTATTTATTGAACCATTTTTACCCCAAGTCATGTGAGAGTTTAATCTGGTTATACCCCTTATAAGAAGAGTAATCCTACCGGTATTACATGATTTAGGGGAAGGGGCCAAGTGACTTTGGTGTGGTATGAATCACGATTTGCCTGGTTTGGCCCTCAGGTACGTTTTTATCTTTGGCTTTTTTGTTACCTGTGAGTTGAATTCGGTTATTGCACATTATAAAAGTAGTAAGATTATTACTGATCCTACTGCTTTTGGGACGGGGCCAAGTGATTCTTGGTGTGGCGAGGACCTGGCATCAGATCAGGATTATTCTGATTTCACAGGGCTGAATATATAGTTTATTTATTGTATATATTCAGTTCTGATTTTGAGATTTTCGCCCCATTTGTACAAGTAATATACAGGATTTAGTACTAAACCCAATGACCCGGCCTTGAATGACCTTAGCTGTTGATAAGCCGTTAAACCCCAACAAACAAACACACACAATCGGAAGGGAGTGTGTGTCATGTGTCAACTGTGACATTACACTTGCTGCAATTCATGTGATCCAAACTGATTCAAGCGATAACAAACAGATTTAGCCCACAGGTTGAAGTAACGGACTGAGGTCTATAAATACATTAAATACCTAAAAGCATTAACTCTGCATGCTAGCGGCGAAAATATCCGCCAATCGAATTAGGAGTGTATGTTTTATTTCTCTCTGTAAATATGTCTTGAAATTTCATTAGAATCGAGTCCTCAGGACTCGATTCTAATGAAATTCCAAAACATATTCATGATATTTACGGGGAGAAATACAAGATATGTTTGTCCGCTAGTTTTGAACTATTTATTGCCCACAAGTTTCCCAGCATGCAAAGAGTTATAAAGTGAAAAAAAAAGAAGTTAAAAAAAAAATAATTCTTTACTCCCTCTTATACATCATATACACATGTGAGGAAGGAAAGAATTTTTTTTCTCACTTATTAATGCTTTTAGGTATATTTAATGTATTTATAGACCTCGGTCCGTTACTTCAACCTGTGATTTAGCCAGTAAATGTACTATTGCTAGCTACATTTTATTATGCCCCACCACCATAGTAAAACTTTTAAACCATACTAGCTACAGATGTTGTTTTATTATGATGAGTAGATGCTCAAAGTTTATTTTTTTATTCCTGCCCCTGGTCATGGATTATCTCCCCCTTTTTGACTTTACACTATTTACTGGTGAAGTAATATGAAATTTGATTTGGGACTTGTCTAAGTTTTAAATCCGTTCATGAATTTACACTTAATAAGTTTAATAAGAGTGTTTTCTTATTATTTAGCGGCAATTTTAAATTTATGTTAAAAACTTCATCAACCCTTTGCACACTGCAAAGGGTTGAGGAAGTTTTTAACATAAATTTACATTCGTTTGTTTTTTTCAAAGCCTTGTTTTGTTTTTTACCGGACACGTAAGTAGGGCTTGGCAATCTAGGTGGACTAAGCGTACAGAGACAAACAATGGTATGGCCTTATTATAGTACCGTTACTGTAATTACTCATATTTTCCATGTATCTATGATTTCCAAGATACACTGTTGCTGTCCATGAACAAGTATCACCATCTCGCTTCTGACACCAATATCGTTATAAACGACCCACCAGTACAAAACACGATAGAACAACCTGGAAAATTGCCGGCATGGCAACAGAAACTATGTTCAAGTGCGAGTTCTGCGATCGCGTGTTTCACCGACGTGACTTTCTGGTCAAGCATTTACGGGTTCACACGGGTGACCGTCCGTAGTTTGTTCGACTTGTGGACGCGGGTTTTCACAGACCAATAATCTGTATAGACATCGGAGAAAACTGTGTGGGTCTGCAACACCGGATATGTGAAGTAAAATTACAATATTTTTTTGGCATGAAAAATAAAAATAATTCTTTATAGTATACGTTGTTACTCATTGGAACCGTCTCGTCATGTTGATTGTTCACGTCTAATGAGGTTTTAGTAACTTTATAGAACATGCAGTGCAAACCTATCAATAAACGAAAAATAAATAAGCTGAACAATGTTTTAAAATGTTTTGCTTATTTTTTTTTCGTTTATTGATGCTTTTAGGCATATTTAATGTATTTATAGACCTCGGTCCGTTACTTCAACCTGTGACTACAACCTCATTAGACAGTATCTACAACAGCCAGTCATGGTAAGACACAAAACTTGTTATTGCAGAGAGGTGGTTGTTGTAGGGAAATATAATACATGTAGATACCGTCTGTTTCACGAAACCTGCCCAATTTTTACGGCCATATAAACAATGCTAACACAATATTAAATTTTATAATAATTTAAGAATGAGCCTTATTTTGTGAAATTTGGTCAAATATTGATTTTATTATAAAAAATTGATTTGTTTATGGGAATTTAGCATGGGGGAAAAGGAGGTGGAGGAGCTGTGGGAGGAGCCAAAAAACAGAAAAATTGGAAATTGACTCCGAAACCTGGCTGGATAGCTTGGAAATGATCTAACCAAGAAAACAAGTTAAATTTTGAAAATTAGTCCACTATTTCTGAAATTTCCCCATGTTAAATCCCCATAGATAAGTGATTTTTTGATATCTTTGGGGATTTAACACAGGGACATTTTTTTCTCTCAATAAAATCAATACTGGACCAAATTTCAAGAAATATAAAGAAGGCTCACTCTTAAATTTTTATTATTATTATTGAAAACAAATATTGTTTTCGCATTGTTTATATAGCCGTAAATATTGGGCAGGTTTCCTGAAACAGACAGTAGGTAATTGTCCAATTGGGATATCAAATAGCGGCTATTACAGAGAGGTTGGTGTTATCGAGAGGTGGCAGTGTTCGCGGAGGTTCCACTGAAAAAGAATCTGGAAATTTGAAAAAATCGAAGATGAACATCTCAAAAAAAAAAAAATATATTAACCTTAATGGAATTTGATATGTTAATTTTTAACAAATCCAATGGTCATTAAATGATATTCAGACTAGTACATTTGTGATTTATGAAAAGGGATGTTTTTGTTCAAAAAAATATGAAAATTGCTTTTAAAGAGTGCAGATCCTGATGAGACAGCTCGTCACGAGCCGGCTCATCTGGATCTACACTGTTTACCAACTATACAGGCCTGTAGCATTGAAGGGGTTAATATGATATTCATGTTGGATATCTGACCATTATTTTATGGATCTTTGATTAACCCTTACACGGCTACTCACAACAATTGTCGTCTTCTGTTGCTACCTTATTTCTCAATAAAAACATTTTTTGACAGATGCGTAATTTGACCAACTTGGGTGAAATTTTGTTATTTCTTCATCAAAAATGGCAAGTTGGGAGTCCTTTAGAATTGAGACGATTCTAAAGCACTCCCAACTTGCCATTTTTGATGGAGAAATAAGAAATTTCTAAAAAAAACATGCTTTGACATTTTTTTAGATAGCGGTCTAAGGGTTAAAAAATCCGCCCTCCCGCATCACATTCCGCAAACCCCCAGAGCTCCAGTTAAGGTGCGTAATTTGACCAACTTGGGGTGCAAATTACGCACCTTACGCTCCAAATTACGCACCTTAACTGGAGCTCTGAACCCGTGTCTGAGAACCAAAGTGCCTTTTTTATGGCCTAATTTATCCAAAGTGTTTACACGATCCTGAGCATTTTTTATCGTCCACGATTAGCCACGTCTGGATATACACGGCCTCATTCCCTGAATAAAATCTGGAACAGTTGAATATTTGTATCGATTTGAAATGTGAAAAAGACAATTTGAAACATTTTCAAGAATTTATCGGAGATATAAGCTTTAAAGGTCTGACTTTCCTGGGGAGTGTGGTTGGTCGGGCAAACGCGATGGCGTAAATTAACGGTAGGGGTTCCTCCTTATAGGAATCACGATTTGCCTGGTTTGGCCCTCCGGTACGTTTTTATTTTTGGCTCTTTTGTTACCTGGGAGTTGAATTGGGTTATTGCCCATTATAAAAGTAGTAAGGTTATTACTGATCCTGTTGCTTTTGGGAGGGGGCCAAGTGATTCTGGTGTTGCGAGGACCTGGCATCGGATCAGGATTTTTCTGATTTCAGGGCTGAATATAGATAGTTGTTTTTTTATTGTAAATACGCAGTTCTGATTTTGGAATTTTCTCCCCATTTGTGCAGGTAATATATGGGATTTTATCATTTAGTACTAAACCCATTGACACGGCCTTAAATGAACTTAGCTGTTTATATGCCGTTAAACCCCAACAAACAAAAACTGACTTTCCTGGATGAAGTTTATAGACACACCCATCAAAATTGTTGTTTCTTATAACACGTATAACCATTTTCATGCTGAGGATACGCCATTATGTTTGCGGAAAATCCTAAATATTTTCCTTCTATGCGCTCATAAGTATATATCGCGACCAACAATTGAACCGTCTCGTCAAGATGGTTCAAATGAGTGGTCACAACATATACTTTAATTGAGACATAACAAAAATAAAAAAAAATATTTAATAAATTTCACACACATAAAGGTGTACATGCGATGGGTAATTTAACGAACGGGGTTCATCCTTACCGGAATTCCGAATGGAGACCTGGGGGCCGTTTCGCTAAACTTCTTACGATTAAAATGTTCGTAAGCGCAAATTTAGAATCGTCTCCAAATTTGAATGGATGGATTTACATTTATTGAGCATAGGCTGCATATGCATATGCAGCCTATGCTCAATAAATGTAAATCCAACAATTATTTACAAGAAAACAGTGTTAATGTGAAATTTACAGACTATCATAATTTTGCACTTACAAACATTTTAGTCGTAGGAAGTTTAGTGAAACGGGCCCCTGGTTTGGTCTTGAATCTGTTATACCCCTTATGAGTATTACAATTATTTGTAATCCTTTTACTTTTAGGGGAAGTTTCCAAATGACTTTGGTGTGTTATGGACCATGGCCGAGGCACTAGGTCAGGTTATTCTAATTTCAGGGCTGAATATATTTTTTCTCGATGTAAATATTCCATTCTGATTTTGGGATTTTCCGCCCAATGCAGCAGGTTAAATACGGGATCGAACCCGTTGGCCCGGCCTTAAATGGCCTTAGCTGTTGATAGGCCGTTAAACACCAATAAAAAACAACAAACAATGAAACCCAGAGCTCCAGTTAAGGTGCGTAATTTGGAGGTAAATTTCTTACTTCTCCATCAAAAATGGCAAGTTGGGAGTGCTGTAGAATCGTCTCAATGAGACGATTCTAAAGCACTCCCAACTTGCCATTTTTGATGAACAAATAACAAAATTTCACGCCAAGTTGGTCAAATTACGCACCTTAACTGGAGCTCTGAAACCTCTGAATAAAGGCCATCCATGGAAAGAGAATGCTCAATGAATGTAAATCCAATTGTAGTATTTGATTAATTGGGAAAGCGAAAGTGCGGCTGCTATAGACAGGTAATTGCTATTCAGAGGTGGCCTTTAAGCACAGGTTCCACTGTATATAGATTGATGTTGCATTTCACGTGCAGAGAACCTTGTTATTTCTTTTATACAGAGACCTTGACCTACTTTTTCTATTCCATTGATTTGGACATCATAATCACCTCAGCCACTCTTAAGTTTCTAATACATGTGCCTTCCACATAATAATCACCTAGTGTTGTTGTATATTAGAAAACCGTTGACCTTGACTTACTTTTTGTCTCACCCACGATAGTGGAAAGTGAGACAGAGCGGTCACAATTGCGGCGGCTGCGGTGGTGTCGTCAACAATTTGGGATGTAAATATTGGACATAGCCACATTTCCCATATCTCTTGATCCGTTAGTCGGATCATTACAAAACTTCATCAATAGCTTCCTCACATTGATAGCTATCCAGCCAGCGTCATTTGGGTGACATTGGCCTTCACCTTGCCGTTGGTGACCTTAACCTTTGTGGGATGTAAATTTTGGACGTAGCCAAATTTCTCATATCTCTTTATCCGTTAGTTGGATCATTACCAAACGTCATCAATAGCTTCCTCACATTTATAGCTATCCATCCAGTGTCATTCGGGTGACCTTCGCCTTTTTGGGACACACATTTTCGACATACATTAACTCTTGATCCATTTCATTACCAAATTTCATCAATAGCTTTCTCGCATTGATGGCTATCCATCCACTGTCATTCGTGTGACCTTGACCTTAACATTTGTGTCAATAATTGAATATATCTTGATCCGTTAGTCCGATTATCTCCAAACTTCATCAGTAGCTTCTTCACATTGATGGATATCTACCGACTTGGTTTGGCCCACATTCTTGTATGTGAGGGTTTCATCTGGTTATACACATTGTATGAGTAATATGAGTATTACTGATCATATTACTTTAGTAACTTTTCAGGATATCCCCAGGGTGTGCGGTTTGGAGAAGTTCCACTGTGATGCCAGTATTCGAGTGTTCCAAGTTTGTGTGCTTTGCAATCAGGAACATACATTATTATCAGATAGTGACTGACTGAGGTTTTCTGGGTGTCGGTCTTAGAGGGGTTCTACTGTATTTTGATTGGTTGAGTTGAGTTGAGTAGTTTGACCGGTTGAGAATTATAAGCATACACATTTCCTGCTGACCATACACCATTATTTTTTTGGAAAATCCTCAGTACATGTATTTTCTTGATTTATTGTGCTCCGAATTATATATCACGACCATCAATTGAACCGACTTGTTGAGAAATAGGGATTTCTCATTATAGCTTGTATTCAACTACATTGTTATTGTGCTAAACATATACCCAAATACATTGTTGTTGGACCAGAGCTCCAGTAGCCGATTTCATCAACATTGCAAAGTATACTTTAGTAGCAAAGTATACTTTGAGGGAGAAATTCTCAATTTTTTTAAAAATTTATTAATTTTTATTATACTGAATTTATTACATTATCACAGCCATTTAATGGCTGTGATAATGTAATAAATTCAGTATAATAATTCTGCATACTTTTAATCATGAAATATATGCATTTGTTAGTTCTATATGAAATAATGCATTTCAGGAAAAATAAATGATTACTCCCTCAAAGTATACTTTGCTAGTAAAGTATACTTTGCAATGTTGATGAAATAGGCTACTGATAAGGTGCGTATTGGCGTATTTTATGCAATTATTTTAGCTGCATACGCATTTATTATCAAAAGTGGGAGTACAAAATATACGCACAGCAATGTGAAAATATGCATTGATTTTTAAATTGAGTAGTGAAAATACTGTCATAAAGTTGCTTTTGCAGCTCAAATAAGTGAATGTTTAAATTTGTTGTATTTTTTATCATTTGTTCTCTATTTAGTAATGAAGAAAATCAATAATTCATTTGTAACCGCAATGATTTTGAAATCGGGGTATAGTACGCTTTCGACACAACGCTTATCTGGAGCTCTGTTAGACATTCCGTTACCAGGCCTTAAGTAGTTAAGCGAACTTAAGCCCCATTAAATAAAATAAATATATAGGACATTCCTTGCTGTGATAAACCATATATTAGGCCGTAAAAAAAGTACTTTGGTTCTCAGATATCGCCGCGTCTCCATAATCCATGAATGTCAAGCATTTTATCGTCATGGAGAAATAAAATTATACTATAGATTCGCCACATTATCGATAAAAACCACTACCATGCAAAAATATGTTAAATCCAATCATGTATGATGAAAGTCTTGTGATTTTACAGAAGTTATAGTGACTATACATGTATAACATTTTTTGTTTTGAGATGTTCGTCCCTGATTTTTTTTCAAGTTGCCAGATCTAATATAATAACAAATATTTAAAAATTCCGCCCTGCTGCTTCACATTCCGCAAATTTGATAACTATTAACAAACAGTGGAGATCCTGATGAGATGGCTCGTTACGAGCCGGCTCATCTGGATCTGCACTGTTTGCAAACATTGTCTCTATAGAGGTCTGTGGTGTTGAAAGGGTTAATTAATTGAACCATTAAAATAATGTTAGTTGGCATCTGTTTTTGGCACTTAATTTATACCCCGGCCTTACATGACCTTAGCTGTTGATAGGCCGTTAAACACTAATAAACAAACAAACTTAGTTTATGATGCATGACCTTGTCCTATAAATGTATACAGTCATTATATCGCCTGTATCTAATCAAATCATCAAAATACTAACAATTTTGTCCACATGTGTTGCCATTTATTTTCAGTTTTATCTAATAATAGTAAATTTCGGTTAGTCTATCCTGGTGAATTTTGGGTTCTTTTATATTTTCTATATCTCATATTTCAGATGCAGCCCTACAAGCTATGATGGATTTTTCTCGATCCGCTGCCAACGTGACGGAGGAAGGAACAAGTTCACAGGACACGATGGCAGCGATGGGAAATATCGGACAATTACCGGGCAATTGGGACAATAAATCGGTGTTGGAAAATCCCGGACACTTACCGCGAGATTTGGACAGTAAACCATTGTCGCAACGCCCTGCAAAATATCCAGGAGATTGGGGGAAATAAGCCGTTGTATCATTGCCCATTCTGTACTCGGGTGTTTAACCGGCCGGACTTTCTGGTGAAGCATGAGCGAATTCACACGGGTGATCGTCCATTCGTGTGTTCGACGTGTGGACGAGGGTTTACACAGAGCAGTCATCTGTATAGACACCAGAGGAAAGTGTGTGGATCTCTGATATGATTGGTCTGGGAAATAAATGTAGGGGACATGATGTAATAATTCCAGCACAAAAATATTTACACAATTCGCTAACATTTGATTGGCCCATAGCAAGTCTCTGTCCAAAATTTTATATCCCAGTAAACTCCCATGCCAAACTACTTTCCGTAACCGTGAGGCACAGTTAAAATAATTCTTAAGAAAACGGAAAATAAACACATTTTCTTGATGAATTTATTTCAAATGCTGGAATTATAAGGAATGAATGGCCTTTTTGTGGAATTTATCGGGGATATAAACTTGGAAAAGTTGCGGGAATACTGGACGAGGCCTTCCGGCCTTCGTCCAGTATTCCCGCGACTTTTCCAAGTTTATACCCCGATAAATTCCACAAAAAGGCCATTCATTCCTATACTGTGAACTTATCGCAAATGCCAGTGTACTTGCCATGTTACTGCACTTCTTGTTACGTGCAGGGCTCCAGATAAGGAATTAGTGATTGAGTATTGTCACTCCATCATGTCTGAAGCAATTGGGTATTTCAATATTTTAATTGGGTAAAATAGAATCACACATCAACAGACTTCAATGATTGAATAGTTTGCTTCGAAATGAAAACAAATCTTGGTATTTCATGAGAATTGTCTCCAAGGAGACAATTCTGATGAAATACCAAGATTTGTTTTCTTGTAAAATAAGAAAAATATGCTATAGTTGTGGTCTGTTTACCATACCATACCCACGGACGCTTCTAATGACGTTTAAAACATGATGTCGTCAACGTGAAATCATCATTGCTTTGTCTTGCCATTACGGATGTCAATTGGAACGTCTCTGTTTTATTCATTTGACATAACGTTGGTGCATAATATGAATACGTAATTAGGGTGATGCGGCCAGCCAATCAAAATCGTTCCAGGTGTTAATTACATGTCTGTTGTATCACGTTTATGAAATTGTTTGAAACACATCGTAACAAAGATTTCATGTGATAACATAATTGTCATAGAACTGTACATTTGTAATACTAGTGCATACATGTATATATGAAGCATATTATTATTCATAAATCTACATTATGAACCATGAGAGAATGGATGAATGTTAGAAAACTCTGCAGCACGTGTATACATAATAGCTGTACATTAACCCTTAGACTGCTATCTTATTTTTTTTGTCGCCTGCTGTTTATTTTATATTTTCCATTTTTATCATCAAAAACATGCTTTGAATGCACTTTAGAATAATTTACAACATGCTTTGACAGCACTTCAGAATCATTTCCATTGGAAATGATTCTGAAGTGCTGTCGAAGCATGTTTTTTTTTTAGAAATAAGGCAAGATATAAAAGCAACAGCAGATGACCATTGTTGTGAGTAGCGGTTTAAGGGTTAAATATTGATTTCAAAGGTAATTAATAGTCTTGTTGATTAGTGGTGGGATACATGTATAAAATATACCAGAACAAGATCATGTAAACGTGCTATAGACAAATATCTTTAGGACATATTGCAACAATTATTATTATTACCCAACTCTATATAAGTTGATATTCCATAGTTTTGACTAATTCCCTGGGTTTTGACGTGCCTGTGTGCAATAATTCTGCATTGCCCGGGTCAATAGTTCCGCGTGCCCGTGGAATAGTAAAAACTATTTTCACGCCAGAAGATTACATCATTAAATTCAACATAATGTCGACGCGCCTGCCAAATTTACGTTCATTGTGTCAGATACACTGTTACAAGTTGAGTTGAGTAATAAAACAGTTAGTTCATGGTAATTTGAGGCAATAGTTTGACTGTTCCCCGAATGACCATGAAATAATAATAATATCTGTTTCGTTATATTTGTTGGTGACTATTATGACTTGAGAAATGTGGCTTATGGCACGTATGGCTTGTATTGTACAGTGGCGTAACCGTGCATACACGAATAAACACAACCTCATATTCACACGATATGCAAGAATTTGGATGCACTATTGACTTGACCAATCAAATACAACAATGTAGTGTTACACCACACATGTGGGGTGTCAGACGTCACTAATGGTGTTACACGACATTTGTGTGGAGTTACACAACATTTGTATTGTTTCGCACGACATTCGTGTGGTGTTACACGACATTTGTGTGGTGTTATACAACATTTGTGTGGAGTTACACGACATTCGCGTGGTGTTACACGACATTCGTGTGGTGTTACACGACATTTGTGTGGTGTTATACAACATTTGTGTGGAGTCACACGACATTCGTGTTGTGTTACACGACATTTGTATGGTGTTACACGACATTTGTGTGGTGTTATACAACATTTGTGTGGAGTCACACGACATTCCTGTTGTGTTACACGACATTTGTATGGTGTTACACGACATTTGTGTGGTGTTATACAACATTTGTGTGGAGTCACACGACATTCCTGTTGTGTTACACGACATTCGTCTGGTGTTACACGACATTTGTGTGGTGTTATACAACATTTGTGTGGAGTCACACGACATTCCTGTTGTGTTACACGACAATCGTGTGGCGTTACACGACATTAATGTGGTGTTACACGACATTTGTGTTGTTTTACACGACATTCGTGTGGTGTTACATGACATTCGTGTGGTGTTGTGGTGCTACACGACATTCGTGTGGTGTTAGACGACATTCGTGTGGTTTTTCTCATGTGCTAACTGTCCCTGGTTAATGCCAATCGTACCGTGTAACACGACACAACACATATCTTCTACTGTCTGTTTCACAAAACCTGCCCAAATTGTACAGCTATGTAAAAAATGCCAAAAAAAAAAAAAAAATTGATAATATTAAATTAAAGCAAAATTTAAGAATGAGCCTTCGTTTTATTTCATGAAAATTTGTAAAATATTGATTTCTATGGAAATTTAAATTTTCAAAATTTAACTTGTTTTCTTAGTTGGATCATTTCCAAGCTATCTAGCCAGTTTTCGGAGTCGATTTCCATTTTATTTTATTTTTTTACTCCTCCCACAGCTCCTCCATGAGCTTTCCTTCCCCCCATGCTAAATTCCCATAGCATAGACAAATTATTTCGTAATCAAATCAATATTTGACCAAATTTCATGAAATAAAATTAAATTTAATATTATAGAAATAAAATTATTTTTGCACTGTTTATATATATCCGTAAAACTTGGGCAGGTTCAGTGAAACAAGATAGTAAGTTTTAGTGGTGATGTATGGTGCTGCCCCATACAGGTGCATTCCTGTCTGTATAATGACCTTGCTGTGAACAAACATACGAGCCCAATCAATTAATCCTTATAGCGCTGAATTAAAATTTGTCGTCTGCTGTTTATTTTGTATTTTCCATTTTTCTTAGCAAAATCATGGTTTGACAGCACTTTAGAATCATTTCCAAGGGAAATGATTCTAAAATGCTGCCAAACCATGTTTTTATTTAGAGAATATACAAAATAAGAAACAACAGCAGACGACAATTTTCAGTTCCCGCCTTCTAAGGGTTAATCCCTTCTCTGCATATGAATGGCTTGTCTATGCAGATCAATACATGTAGACGTATGTATTACTGAGTAATGTATTAATCAGGGTGGGGTGGCGAATATTTGTCGATATCAAAAATCCCCGACACTTTGTCAAAAGTCAATGTTTTGCATTGAGATGCACAGAAAATTCCAATGATCTTTCACATTTTACAGTATATTCTGTAAATGTAAAGTTGTTAAAAATAGCAGACTAGGTGCCTGTTTCACTAAACTTTGTACGACTAAAATGTTCGTAAGTGCAAAATTATGATAGTCTGTAAATTTCACATTAACAACGTTTTCTTGCAAACAAATATTGATTTACATTTATTGAGCATATATGCTATGCTCAATAAATGTAAATCCATAAATTGAAATTTACAGACGATCTTAAATTTACTAAACTTTTTTTCGCTAAACTTTGTACGACTAAGAAGTTCTTAAGTGAAAAACTAAAATGTACAAGAAAGTTTGCATTAGCAGCCAATTTTTGGCTTTGCTTGGTGGATTTGTTCAGATCTATTAATGACCCCAGAATGTAGGTGGTAACTGGTAGCATTAATGAACAACACTAATGTTATGTGTGGCGTAAATTTATAGAAATCTTTGTACAAACATTTTTTGTTGCACAAAGTTTAGTCGTTTCACTAAACTTCGAACAACTAAAATGTTTGTACGTGAAAAATTATGATAGTCTGTAAATTTCACATTAAGTATGGTTTCTTGTAAATAATTATTGGATTTACATTTATTGAGCATAGGGTGCTTATGCTTATGCAGCCTACATGTATGTTCAATAAATGTAAATCCATCAATTGAATTTTCCAGACTATCCTAAATTTGCACTTGCGAACATTTTAGTTGTATGACATTTAGTGAAACGGCCCCCAGGTGTGTCCAAATTCTCATTTGGCTCTGAATGTGTTGCCAACTTTTGATGTCATGAATAACATATTGATGTACTCGAGATAACTTAGGAAGGGTGTTCAAATAATTTATGGAAAAGTCTATAATTGTTTACAACAAAACAATGTCACTGTGAAATTTACAAACTATTATAATTTTGCACTTACGAACATTTTGGTCGTACGAAGTTTAGTGAAACGGCCCCCAGATCACATCAGTGACCATGTCATGTCACGTTGTACATAACACCATCATATAACAAAAAATCACATAACCATGATCGATGCAATTTGTGATCCCTATTGCGATTCGAAAATTGAATATTTTTCAAGTAAATGAGCCAAAATTAAAAAAAAATAATACACAACCGACATTGACATGGATTTGTTAGTTGTTGTATGATAAAAACCTTTTACTGTTTGTATTCATCATATGCCTATATATATATATATCCACACCATATCTTTTGAAGATATAATAACTACCGGTATATTGATTGGGTGAGCTATGTTTGTTTTGTATACTTTTTTGAACACCCCTCGTGTATGTTGCCAACATATATTTTGTTTGCACACGTGTATACTGTATATTGAATAAAGTTAGCAATTCTTAATAAATATAAAAAGTAAATGATTTTTGGCTTATATCCTAATTCTAGACTTTGTCCAAAAGAACAAAAGGGGTTAGTGGAAGAAGAGGGCTTACTCCATTGGCGAGTTAGCCACCTTCTTCCACGAACCTATTCGGTTGTGTTTTTTTATTGTTTTTGTATGATAATCATATGTTACACGCTATATGGTGCTCAACAAACGGACAGACAGACAGACGGACGGACGGACAGACAGACAGACAGACAGACAGACAGACAGACAGACAGACAGACAGACAGACAGATGGACAGACAGAGCTTCAGATAAATTTGTATCTAAAGAATATTATATCCCCAGATTTGAAATTCAATGCATATTTAACTTTTACAAATGTAGTATTGATTTTCTTCCTTTATGAAATAGGGAACACATGATAAAAAATAAAACAAATTTAAATATTTACTTATTTGAGCTGCAAAAAGCAAACACTGTTCAACTAAGTAAAGTTTCAATTTTATTACAGTATTTTCACTACTCGATTTGAAAATTAATGCGTATTTTCACATTGGTGTTTGAGCTGCAAAAAGCAAACACTGTTCAACTAAGTAAAGTTTCAATTTTATTACAGTATTTTCGCTACTCAATTTAAAAATCAATGCGTATTTTCACATTGATGTGAGTAATTTGTACTCCCACTTTTGATAATCAATGCGTAGTCTGCTAAATAAGTGGCGTGAAATACGCCAATACGCGCCTTATCTGGAGGTCTGAGACAGACATTGGTGATATACATTGTATAGCGTACTAAGTATGATGACAAGCATGTTTTATGGTTGTACTAAACGTTTGTTACAAAACCGTATGGCTTTTATCAAGAATTGAGTACCATGTATGTCTTACAATTCAGTCACATGCTGTAGATATAGAGAATAGTATGTTAGTGCCGTGCATGGGAAAAAATATCTGGCGCGGCACTGAAACGGGATGTGCTCGGCTTACCGAGCCGAGCACATCCGTTTCAGTGCCGCGCCAGATATTTTTTCCCATTCACGGCACTAACCTACTATTCTATTTATCCCGTCAACACCTACAAATGGCTTTAAAATGCAAAAATATAACCCCAGCCACCGCACATATTCATACGCAGTGATTAGGTCGTATAGACTGGATATCAAAAATGTTTCATGGCACCGTGTTTCACGGCACAGACCCACTGTGTTGACAGGATAAATGTATTTACAATGACGGTAACCGATTCTTCGTCAAAACGACAAGAGTTACAAGATTAAAGGAAACTGTTGATCATATTACTTTTGGAGTTGGAGCTAAGTGACTAGTGTGACCTGGCACCAGGTCAGCATATTCTTATTTCAGGGTTTTGGTTTTGGGAATTTGCCTCGTGATGGACAGGTTAAATACTGGATACCGGTAGTCCAACCCGTTGGCCCGGTCTTAATTAAATAACCTTAGCTGTTGATAGGCCGTTAAACACCAGCAAATAAACAACCAAAAACTTCTACAAAGAATAGAGTATCATTTATGTTTGACATTCACATGCTCTAGATTTTCATTGACGGTAACCGATTCTTTGTCAAAATGACAGAGCTATGAGATTAAAGGAAACTGTTCAATCAAAGGAAATACTGTTGCATTTTCTGCGTTTATAGCCTATATGTCATAACAATCGGTCATGATTTGATTAGAAACATAAGGAAATATACTGTAAACACATTTAAAAACATGACATCACGTCATTCACAAACTCTGTGATCTCACATCCTGATCAGCATGTGCCAACGTTATTTTTAGAAATAAATTGTATTCACTTCAATATCTGTCTAACAATAGCATTGGTTCATGTACATCCATCACACAGAGCTCCAGATAAGGTGCGTATTGCACTAAACTTCTTACGACTAATATGTTCGTAAGTGCAAATTTAAGATCGTCTGTAAATTTCAATTTATGGATTTACATTTATTGAGCATAGGCTGCATATGCAGCCTATGCTCAATAAATGTAAATCCAATAATTATTTACAAGAAAACAATGTTAATGTGAAATTTACAGACTATCATAAGTTTGCACTTACGAACATTTTAGTCGTACGAAGCTTAGTGAAACGTCCCCCAGATATGGTGCGTATTGGCATATTTTACACACTTATTTTAGCAGAATATGCATTGATTATCAAAAGTGGGAGTACACAATACTCACATCAATGAGCTCAATTATTGAACTAAAAATCATCATTCCCTTTAGCATATTTAGCCATTATAAAGTGGATTATCTTCCTTGGCTTCCTAGTATAAGTTAATTGCGTATACTCTCCCTTTATTTTATTTACAAATATTTCCATTTTGCATCAAAACATTAAAATGGGCCCTGGTATGCATGAGCAAATTAATGACAGATACGGTTCAAACATCGTTATTATGATGTGCATAGCTTTATTTATTAACACTATAGTAATTACATGAAGATTTTGGGTGGATTTGGGTAAGATTTGGGTAGATTTGGGTAGATTTGGGTAAATCATGCCACCCCTCTGGCATTGTCTCAAATCTAGTCAATTTTAGTGCTGAACAAATGGTGCCTCTCCCCAGACAGGTGTATTCACATCTGTATATGACCTAACTGTTGAATGGACATAAACTGTCATTGAATCAATTAAACATATCAAGTAAATGTTAGTGCTGAATGTTTTAACGCTCTCACACCCCCAATACAAGAGCCCGTTTCACTAAACCTTGTACGACTAAAATGTTCGTAAGTGCAAAATTATAAATTTCACATTAACAATGTTTCTTGTTATTGGATTTACATTTATTGAGCATAGGCTGCAAATGCAGCCTATGCTCAATAAATTTAAATCCATCAATTGAGATTTCCAGACGATCCTGAATTTACACTTACGAACATTTTAGTCGTACAAATTTTAGTGAAACGGACCGCTGGTGTATTCCCATCTGCATATGACACTGCTGTTGAATGGACAAACGTTGAACCAATCACTTAATCAAATCAAGTCAATTTTAGTGCTGAATATATGGTATTGCTTTTTGATACTCGCTACTTCTGATTTCGATTGTGTTTTTGGCAATTTGAATTGGGTATTTAAGCAAATACGCAGCTTATCTGGAGCTATGCATGCAATCAATTAATCAATCAATCATCAATATATTTATATTTATATAATTGCAGGTTCACTACTGTCATCCATGATGAACTATCGACAGCCCACCTCCGACACCAATATCCGGGTAATCAACCCGCGTGACATCCTTGATCCGCTGGTCAGTGAATCATGGCGTAGCAAACCTGTATACAAGTGCTCGTTCTGCAGCCGTCTGTTCTACCAACGCGCTGTATGGTCAAGCATGAGCGAATTCACACCGGTGACCGTCCGTTCGTCTGCACGGTTTGTGGGCGTGGCTTCACGCAGAGCAGTGC